>OU015498.1:27787272-27894772 GCA_907164885.2 Dolomedes plantarius | reverse complement strand
ATTACAAGATAAAAAGGACTTTTTATATACCATGTTTTTAAATTTTCTGTTGAATCATATAAACTTGACAATTCTATGTATTAATAAATACTTTTTTAAACGTATTTTGAAGCATTATCCCATCAACTTCAAAGAAAATGATCAAATGCGTAATAAAGACGTATAAAATGCGTAATCAATCGTTTAGCTCGGGAATTTGAAGTTAACTTACGTTTAACTTTTCGTTCTCGTCCCGACTGATAGATGGCTGCACCATTCTACAAAACAAAAGAATCTGAAAATGAATTCAAAATCTGCTTAAAGATGGCTAAAAGTATTAAAATAATGTATTGTCATCGTGTTCTGAGCTGTTCTAAAAGTTTCAAATGTCTAGCTAGTCGGGAAGTTAGTTAAAAATCGATTGCAAGATTTGTACTGGACAAACACACACACAAACAAACAAACAAGAAAGCGAGTTAATAAAAACATGGTAATTAAGCGGGGACATATCATATTAGAGTTTGTTTTATACGAGTATCTGGTGTACATCATTTCAGATTATATGGTTGACTTCTGATGAAATAATTATTCTCTTCCAACCACTATTTAATATCGAATTAACTACCGAGCTATTTTCAGCACTTAATTTTTAATTAATCCAAAAGGTACATTTTGCTCTCAGCACTTGAATTTCACCGTTGTTGTCCGTGCGTTATTCCGTTTTGATTTCGAGAACGTGACTTGTATCCATGAACGATAAATTGTCAGTCGATAATTCGGAAATCGTGTCTGCAAGAGCGCATTAATGCAGTTATTTTGCGGCTTCACGTATTTCAAGGTAACGCTGGAATGCATTCCGTGTTTATTAAATCAAAAGAACGCGGAGTGAGCTCTGCTTACGAAGAAACACCATAAGGAAAAGAAGAGACCTCGAATCTATTTTGCAGTCATGAGACAATTTGCTGCGTATTGTTGATATTTCGTGTTTGATGGTATGAAGGGAATTAAAGTACACGGAGATCCAACTTTCCTCAAAGATGCTCGGCACTGGATTCCCAAAGCCGGATGTTTATTGTATTCATTTTTTCCACCGCACTAATTTCAAAGGAAAGCTTGGACGAATTGTGTATTCACTGTAAATAATGAACCTTGAATACCTCTCACTAATCTGGCTGTTAAGAGAGTGATGATAATAAATCTTTTGTTTCTATAATTGATAATTGATTGCATTAAGGTTATGCAGTACACGCAGTTCTTGCATTCGTGAAATACAGTCATTTTTTTTTTGATTTACAGAATAACTGACTGATATTGCATTAAAGTCACGCGGAATCTTCGATAACTTTCCCGAAGGGGAACACTTCAAGCTGAAATATCCCTCCGTCAGATTCTACAATATTTTTTTTCAATGACTGGGAGTTGATCGTATGCTCTTCTCCGGGAAGAGCCAGAAGAGTGCTTCCACTTCGCCGCGTTGACCCGGAAGCACCACAAGGGGTGGGCCACGCTACACCCGTTTGAAATATACCGGTCCCACAATTTTTGAACCATGTCGAGAGACGAGACCGGAGCACTTGACCGGTCTTGATATATATATATATATATATATATATATATGCTGCCGAATATTTCCTAGGCACTGGAAATACCTCAACCATGCAATCAAAGCTTAAAATCCCAATAGCAGTACCATACATGGTCCGAACACGTAGACTTCATTAATTTTATATAATAATAAACAAGGCCTGTCTTCAAATACTCACTCATCAACTGTGCGCAGAGCTCCTCTCTGCCTCAATTTGTACTATTTCACCACAAAATGCAATCATGAGAAACACGAGGATTATAGACCATTTGATTAATTTTTACCAATTACAACATTCTGTAGCTGGTTGTGAAACAGGGAAATGTCCATTTCATATAAGCTTGAAGGCAGGACTTCACTCTCTTAGAAATTTATTCCTCGCTAAGTAACGTTGTCTTTCTGCCTATCTACTTTTCATCCGATTTCCAGCAAAGTCCGATAACCTTATGCGTTCTACAATTACTAATATGCCTCCAGGAACTTGAAACCAAATAAAGATCATTGGTTAAAGTCTGTATTCTTTCTGTGTTACTTCTGGCTCCACGACTTTGTCTCCTAGCACTTAGAATGATTACTCATTATTTCTTCTTATATTCCGTCATTCTTCAATCATTTTGTGTGCGTTTGTGTTATCCTATAATATATATATATATATATATATATATATATATATATATATATATATATATATATATATATATACACTCATGGACAAAAAAATTAGCGCACCAAGAAGGAGTCGTCAAAATGAAACGAAATTTTACATACGTAATCACCACATTGATATAAGTAAATAATAAGAAAATCAAAGAAAAAGGATAATTTATTTCAGAGAAAAGGGCAAAAGAACGGAGGAGTTCATACTCCGTTGGACCCCCTCTAGCGCGAATGCACGATGCGATAATACGATCGGGCATTGAGTCATACAAGTTCTGTATGATGTCTTGAGACATTTCGTTCCATATTTGCTGTAACCTTGCCTCTAGTTCGTTCAAACTCGTGGGATGCCCAACTCGTCGATCTAAATGATCCCAGATATGCTCGATTGGAGACAAATCTGGGGATCGGGCAGGCCAAGGAAGGGTAGTAACAGTGCGGAGACAGTCTTGTGACACCCTTGCCGTATGAGGCCGAGCATTGTCTTGTTGAAAAATGGCTCCTGGGAGCCGTTGCATGAGTGGCAACACATGTGGTTGCAGGATTTCATGAACATACCGCTGGGCTGTCATAGTGCCACGGAACAATACTAGGGGTGACCGTGTAGTGTAGGCAATGGCACCCCATACCATCACACCAGCTGTGGGAGTTATGTGTCGCTGTACAGCAAAGGCAGGATTGAAGCGTTCACCACGGGCTCTCCACACACGAACACGATTGTCATCACTGCCGAGATTGATCTGGATTCGTCGCTAAAGACGACCTTGTTCCATTCCGCTGCAGTCCAGTTTCCTCGTGCGCGGCAAAACTCCAAACGGAGGCGTCGATGGGTTTGCGTCAAGGGCAGCACACGTAATGGGAGCCGCGATACCAACTGTCCTTCAGCCAGGCACCTTCGCATGGTTCGAGAAGACACAGAAGCCCCTAGTGAAGTTGCTACCTGTGTCTGGATGGCGGCCGATGAAGCAGTTGGCTGTACGCGTGCATTTCTTCTCGACGACTGGTCTGTCGAGGGCGTCCTGAGCCTGGTCTTCGTGTACATGACATCTCTCGGGTACACTGGTCCCAACACCTCCTCACAACACAATCAGAGCGGCCTAATTGACGAGTTACTCGCCTAGCTGACCACCCAGCTTCCATCATCCCGACGATTCTCCCCCTCTCAAACTGCGACAACTGCTTATATTGTCTTCGAACAAGGCGTAATGGCATGTCTATCTCCGCTCTTCCTTTGTAAATGATTCAGCACACTCAAACAAGCTTTGGTTACCTGTTTTATACTCCACAGAGTACGATGTTCAACGCCCTCTACCGGCTATACGTAATGCGCAATCTCGCTGCATTTCTAATCATTTGCATATCTCCCCGACATGTACCTTCATTGCAAGTTTCGTTACGATCCCGCAATTATTTCTTGGTTTGCTAATTTTTTTGTCCATGAGTGTATATATAAAGAGAGAGAGATAGAGGTTGTCTTCAATGAATGAATCCTTCTCAATCTGCAGTCAATTTATTGGAATTCTCACCTTATATAATCTTCCCGTGCAAACATCATTATCTATCACAACCTGGACTAATAGGGTACTGACTTTGTTACGTGAGGAGTTGACGTTTTGTTATGTGGATTGTGTCTGATTGTTTAATACAAAGTTGCAACGAATTGTTCATTGATCACACAAGCATGAATTTTTCAGATCCGGAAGATAACAAAATATTTTCCCCCTATTGAAACCACCCCCTTTAAATGCAGCGTTTTATGTATTTATGAAAGGAGATGAGAATAAAAATTTATGAATGTCATACGTTTAAATGCTACTGACGAGGATTTTAGGGCATTTCAAGAATCCGGAAACTTTTACTACGTCAAAAGGATGTCATCGTTTGATAATTCTGATGTCATAATATTATTGTTTTCGTACATAAATTATGTTACGATGATGTCATTAATACGTATTTGAATAGATTGCATACACCGAGGCTAAGACCACCTACGTAGTAGCGCAATTCTATGTAAAACATACTTGTTATTCTTCTGAAGTTTCTTCATTAAGTAAATCAGTCAAAAGCTAATTAAAGAACGTTTTCAAGGAATGTTTTCTATTGAATTTCTTTAAGGCGCAAATTTTCGTATAATGAGATAAAGAAAAATGCTTCTTTGCAAATGTTTATTGGGTTATTAACACCTACTAATTTGAGGAAAGGTTACAGTATTTACCACGTATCTTGATATCACATATTCTTTGTCTGTCTAAACGAACGTTTTTACAGGGGTTTGGTTGAATCGAAGTTGTTTTTATGTAAACAACTTTGATTTGTTGTTGTTGTTTCTGATTGCCCCTGGTTGTAATTTTATGTATGTATATAAACATGTTAGCATAGGTAATACTGCCGAACACAAGAACTATATATATGAAAGTATACAGAGGGACGTAAGATACAAATATAGGAAAATAAAATATACTTTTAGTGCTTTAACACATAAAATTTGTATATGAATTTCCCTCATTTAGTCACTTTTAAATTTTAAAATGTTTACAAAAGTGCAGAAGCGTGGTTCAATTCTAAATCTAGATACATATTCGATATAAATTCCAAACCGTTGAGAGCTCTCGAAGCCTACTCCCATTCGAATCCTTGAGATGGGTCCCGTATTTTTTTAGTTATTCCTTAGTTCAATAAATAACCACTAACTCAAAAATAAACTATAAAAATTTTAAAATCAAATGTTATAAAAAAATACTATTATTTCCCTTTTATGTATTTGTCATTTAGGGCCAAACATCACACACACACACATATATATATATATATATATATATATATATATATATATATATATATATATATATATATATATATATATATATATATATATGTATGTATGTATGTATATATATATATATATATATATATATATATATATATATATATATATATTTATATATAACACGTATATATAACACTCGTGATCCCATAACAAATATATGTATTCCCATATGTGATGTCTTAAGTACATATACTATATATATATTCAAGGTTTTGCTTTTTAAATGGATAAAAAAATCTCAGAAAAATTATCCTTGAGGAAGAAAATAAATAATTATAAGGCTGATCTCAGTTGTTCAATACTAATTTCAAAATTTCAAACAGTGTCCAGTACTTACTACCTGCAGTAAAAGATTTCGCGGCTGATAATAAAATGAATTAACTTTACAATATACATATGGCAACTTGGAAAAAAGGTGGTAAAATTCCAAAAGTAAGAACTCCCTGTAAATAAAATAGCTTAAAAGATATTAATGAGCAGATGGCAATTTCTCTTTTCTCTCATATACTAGTACACATAAATTTTAATGTATAGCAACAGAATCTCAAGTCCGATATTTAACATTTAAATTCTCGAATCATGTTTCCCAGCCATTAGTTTTCATTCTTTGTTTTAGCTACAAAGCTACATGAAAATATTTCGTTTCCAAAATAGGAATGATACAAAAAGGAAGCGAATATCGCAAGGTTTTTTTTTCTTGGAAGCTCCAGATAAATATTTCTGATACTCAATAATCAGACAGATTATTTTGTTTGAATGTAATTCTTAAAGGGCATCTATCGATATCACTGAAAATATACACAGTTAAGGGTGTTGTGTGCTAACCCTATTGGATTTCTCCACCCCAGTGTTAAAATATGGAGAAAAGATGTTTACTATTTACAGCTACATAAATGCTTATAATCCAATAAAAATGGCATTTTCAGTTAGCTAAAACGTTTCTGCACCTTGTAACAGGATTCATTTTATAAATTTCTTCCACCAAAGGAATTAAGTAGTATTTAAAACGAACTATACCAGATTTCCCCCCCCCCCCGGAATAATTTGCATTTTAAGATATGCTTCGCATTTTTTTTAAAACTAATAATTACAACATAAAAAGAAATTTTTATATACCATGTTTTTAAATTTTCTGTTGAATCATATAAACTTGACAATTCTATGTGTTAATAAATACTTTTTTATAATATTTTTGATGAATTATCCCAACAACTTGAAAGAAAATGAAGTTGATTGGAAGTTAACTTGCGTTTAACTTTTCGTTCCCGTCACGGCCGAGAGATGGCTGTCCCAGTCTACAAAACAAAATTTGCTGAAAATAATAAAAACGTGGGAAAAATCTGCTAAAAGTATTAAAAAAATACATTGTCATCGTGTTCTGAGCTATTCAAAAAGTTTCAAATGTCTAGCTAGTCGGGAAGTTAGTTAAAAATCAATTACAAGAAACACACACACAAGCAAGAAAGCAAGTTAATAAAAACATGGGAAAAATGCTTCAAGATATAAAATTTCGTTCTTTATCATGGAGTGCAATTTAAAAATATCTTTCTATCCAAGTCAACAATTCGTGGACAACTTTTTCTCCGTAGGTTAACATTGAGGTGAACGAATCCAATAGGATTAGTACACACAGCATCCTTTAAACCACTCATTAACGGACATGCAAGGGACAGGAAAAATTTTCCGTAAAAGTCTTCTGAAAAGCTGAATGTTGTTATTAAAACAACTACAAACTTGTTTATTTCAACGGAAATATGTCAATTTGTCGTGCTCGCAAAATTAAATTTCGTTGACATATAAAATAAGTTTAGCTTTTCTAAAAGGCCTTTCTGACATTTTGCTGCAGGCGTCTTTCCAGCTGGAAAATTACTTTTGATATTAAATCTAACTCGCAAATGTTTTTGCATCATTGAACTTGAATTAAAATAACTTTCAGGCCTCTAACTCTTTGACAGCTCTGGCGCAGTTGGCGGGCTCAATTCCATTACCTGACGACATTCTTCATTTTCCTCCTAGTTAGCAATATCGTTACTTGATTAGATCTGTAAGAGGGAAATATCATTTGTGATATCTTGAATTTTCCATATTTTCTATTACTCACCACGTCATTCTCCATGGAAGAACAAATTTCTGAAGTAACATTGATGAAATCGGTCTTTTGCGTCAAAGACTGCAAAATTTCCTGCTATTCCTGTCCGTCTGAATTCGGTTTCAGTTCTTTCGGTTTTCTTCAAACCTACTTTCTAGAAATATCGTAAGATGAGGTTACTTTGTGACGGATTTTAGGTTTTTCCTGTGCCAGCCGATCAGTTTTGAAAGCAGCCCAAAATTTACAATTTCAAAACATTGGTACATCCTTCCCTTACGTAGTAATGTATTGCGCTAACCCAGATCTTTAATTACCATTGAGAAATTAAAGTTAAAATGTGTCACAAAGTTGACCCGAGTGGGGCTACTTTGTGACATCTGTGTTTTCGCCTTGAAATCCAAGAGGAAAATTTACTTGAATCAAAGTTAGACAGTAAAACGCTTTTCAAAAGCTTGATGCACAATTATATGTACCTACTAGCTGAAAATCCCGCGCTTCGCTACGGAGTACATTCAAATTAAACACAACGGTCAATGTATGCAATTAATGCCAAAAAAATACACACACACATATATATATATATATATATATATATATATATATATATATATATATTTATAAAAATATCGTAACGGATATTTTTATACACAAAATAATGTAGAAGAAAATATTAAAATTAAATGTAATAGGACATACTAAAGAATAGAGTATAGTTAATATAGTACAGTTTGATTAACATAATATCTTTTATTGTATTTTAGTATTTTTTTTGGATAATTTCCAATCGTCTGGCGCATTAGCAAGAAAATATTTTTGTCTATTTAGTTGTTATGCACGTCACGATAAATTTATTTAAGGTACCAGAAAATGAAATCACGTGATCAGCAATTAGTAAATTAAAGTCTAAAAATTAATCTTTAAAAATTCACCAAAAATCACAAAATGGAGGTAAAGATTCGAAAAAGATTTCATTTTAAAGGAATTTTTACGATATTTCTCGTTATAAATTTTATAACCCTCAAATTATTATTTTAAATGTAAACTTAAAAAACGTTACTAAAACAGCTTAAAAATTTCATTTAAAAAAATCTAAGAAGAATTTTTCAAAAACCTTTCTTAGTGCACCCCTACACCATAAGAAGAATCGCCATGCAAAATTTCAGACCTTTAGGTCCAGCGGTTTGGTCTGTGCGTTGTATGTCAGTCAGTCAATGAATCAGTCAGTGAGTCAGTCAGTTACGGAACTGTTTTATATATATAGACTACCTGAAAACCCGCGCTTCGCTACGGAGTACATTCAAATTAAATACAACGGTCAATGTATGCAATTAATGCCAATATATATATATATATTTATAATAAATACGACGATCAATGTATACAATTGATGAATATATATATATATATATATATAAAAACTGTAAGGGATATTTAATTTTTTTGGGATATTATCCAATCGTCTGCTGCATTAGAAAGAAAAAAATATTTTTTGTCTATTTAGTTGTTATGCACGTGACGATAAATTAATTTAAAGTACCAGGAAAAGAAATCACGTGATCGGTATGTAATAAATTAATTTCTAAAAATTAATCTTTAAAAATTCACCAAAAATCACAAAATGGAGGTAAAGATTCGAAAAAGATTTCATTTTAAAGGAATTTTTACGATATTTCTCGTTATAAATTTTATAACCCTCAAATTATTATTTTAAATGTAAACTTAAAAAACGTTACTAAAACAGCTTAAAAATTTCATTTAAAAAAATCTAAGAAGAATTTTTCAAAAACCTTTCTTAGTGCACCCCTACACCATAAGAAGAATCGCCATGCAAAATTTCAGACCTTTAGGTCCAGCGGTTTGGTCTGTGCGTTGTATGTCAGTCAGTCAATGAATCAGTCAGTGAGTCAGTCAGTTACGGAACTGTTTTATATATATAGACTACCTGAAAACCCGCGCTTCGCTACGGAGTACATTCAAATTAAATACAACGGTCAATGTATGCAATTAATGCCAATATATATATATATATTTATAATAAATACGACGATCAATGTATACAATTGATGAATATATATATATATATATATATAAAAACTGTAAGGGATATTTAATTTTTTTGGGATATTATCCAATCGTCTGCTGCATTAGAAAGAAAAAAATATTTTTTGTCTATTTAGTTGTTATGCACGTGACGATAAATTAATTTAAAGTACCAGGAAAAGAAATCACGTGATCGGTATGTAATAAATTAATTTCTAAAAATGAATCTTTAAAAATTCACCAAAAATCAGAAAATCGAGTTAAAAATTCCAAAAAGATTTCATTTTAAAGGAATTTTTATGGTCTTTCTTGTGATATAAATTTTATAACCCTCAAATTATTATTTTAAATGCAAACTTAAAAAAAAGTTACAAAAACAGATTAAAAATTTCTTTTAAAAAAATCTAAGAAGAATTTTTCAAAAATCTTTCTTAGTGCACCCCTACACCATAAGAAGAATCGCCATGCAAAATGTCAGCCCTTTAGGTTCAACGGTTTGGTCTGTGCGTTGTATGTCAGTGAGTCAGTTACGGAACTGTTTTATATATAGATTACAAATATTGGATAGCTTTATCTATATCTTTGACATCAAAGAGAACATCAAAGAGACGTCCGGTGCCCAGGGAAGCCATCAGTTCTTTGAGAAGATGAGGAAATTAGTCTTCCGGCACATTCTGCTCCTTCGGATACTTTTTTTCCCAGATAGTTAGTACTTCTTTCTCTTCAGTGGTATTTTAGAGGACGGAAAAATGCAACATCAAGCGTCTGGAGGAGGTAGGACGACTTTGTGTGTTATTTTGTGACAGTGTCAATGTGTCACAAAGTATCCCCGTCACCTTTAGATATTTAGGCTAAGTTCTCATATCTCTAGGAAATATTACTACACAAAAGTTATATTGCTCCCCAATCTAACCAACATACTGACAATAAAAAATTAATTACTTGTGGAAGTTGGTTGTATAAAGTGTTAGCCTTCAGCACAAAAAGTTTCCGAAGTTTGAGTCAATAGCTTGACAACAGGTTTGAACAATACACTAGCCAGCAAAGTCAGATCGCAAGCAGAAGCTTCGTCCATTGGCCACTAGGTGTCTCTGTGTGTCGGACAAGCTGTTGGCGCTGTTATTTGCCTTCCCGTTATCACGGGCGCGGTAAAAATTGCTATATATTACAAAGTTACCCCTGCAGTCACAAAGTTACCCCATCTAACGGTGTCCATATTGTTTCGTCCTTGACGATTGCTTATTCATATTTCACCCATTCTATACAACACGAGAATATTCGTGACTAAAATATTATATACGGATTTGCCATTTATAAATGTGTAATGTTTTGGATATTTTTCTGTTACGTAGTAGCAATTGTCTTTTCTACCCTTTTGAGCGTGGGAGAAATTTCATTCATATCTTGCAAGTAGATAAATTTATAAAAAGTCTTGCAAGTTAGGGTTTCTGCCCTTTTGAGAGTGGGAGAAATTCCATTGATATCTTGGCAGTAGATCCGTCTAGGGCATGTCTTGCAAGTTAGGGTTTGCACCCTTTTGAGTACGGCAGAAATTCTACTGATATCTTACAAGTAGATGCGTTTAGGGCAAGTCTTGCAAGTTAGGGCTACTACCCTTTTGAGTGTGGGACAAATTCCATTCATATTTTGCAAGTAGATAAGGTTTAGGACATGTCTTGCAAGTTAGGGTTTCTACCCTTTTTAGAGTGGGAGAAATTCCATTCATATCTTCCATGTAGGTGCGTTTAGGGCATGTCTTGCAATTTACGGTTTCTGTTCTAATGTAGTAAATAAATAAAATAACATCAAAGCAGGGGATCGAAGTACATTGATGCATATGTGCTTCTGCCGGTAATCGTAGAGATTTTGCAATAGAAGTGTGTCCGTTTATGATCGGTATGAAATATTTTTACTGAATTTATCTAAAATTACTATTTTTATCAAATTTTGCAACTTCCTTGGCTTGGCAATCCTGATTCTAAAAGATTATGATTAAAATCAGATTTTACCCACTACTGGCACCTGTATTTTTCGTCAATGACTCCCAGAAGCCTATGGAACAGAGTTACGGAACCAACAAACTAGTTCAATTATTTCAAACCTACTGAAGCTTGCGGAAGTCTTTCTCATATAAGAAATATTTCCAGATATTAGGTTTATGTAATTAAATTAAGAAATACGTTAATAGAGAGAAAAATTTCATCTAATTTTTGTATTTAAATTATCAAAAATTATTTTTCTTAGTTTATATTTTATAAACAGCAAAACAGAGAGACTGCTAGGATATTGCAAATGGTGCAATTTCCTCGGGGGATACTGTAGGAAAACTGTAGGCTTTACTGTATAAATACAGTAAAGCCTACAGTATGTTCCCTTCCCAACAGTTACTGTAGGAAAGGGAATACTGTAGGCTTTTGCTGACAGTTCAGGATTCCACATTATAAGAATTGAGAGAGACTATTGTGATGAAGCGCTTTCGATTTTAAAGAAAAATTAAAATTTTTAAAGTGATCGAAGGCTGTTTTCATCACATTTCGGTTAGAATGCTAGGAAGCCGCCTTTGATTAGAGGACGGAACAGTAGTCTGTACGGATCGGCCAATTTAAAAGCGGCGGTGCGCGATAGGGGGTAGGTGATTCCAGACGCAGATAAGGGGATGGCACCAGGGTTTGTCATTAAAGTAAAATACCCCTACCCCATTGTAAAGGATTTATTGGACCTGTAGACCGCAAAACACGTGGACTGGACTTTGGGTGGTCTCTGTATGACGTAATTAAGGCGTGCATGGGTTATGGGATTATCCAATCCGAGAAATGAAAATGGAGGCTAAGTGGTGGATTTTTGAAAGCTTTCCTGAATGGATTAAGAGTCACGAGAAGGCGTGGACATTGTTATAAAAAACAAATAAATAGAAGACTTAGAGTTTTTTTCGAAGATTCTCTTCTGCGTGCGGGTCCGGTTGACTTTTCCCGGTGTTTTAGCATTGCAGGGGGATGAAGAGATTGGAATTTCAAAACGTCGGAGACCGGTTGAGCATTCCCGGGAGTTGTCCGACAGTACGAGAAAGAGGTTTCGTTTTCCGGAGACCGGTTGATCTTTCCTAGTGCCTTAGCATCGAAAGTGATAAAAAGATTGGCAGTTTTAAATATTGGAGATCCGGTCGAGTCTTCCTGGAAATGAGCGTGACTTTGGATCAAGAGAAGTCGATGTCATCATTTTCCTGATGAGTGCCCCATCATTTTGAAAAGAGTAGAAGAATACCCACGACAGCCTAGAGACGCAGCGCTCCCACTACCTAGAAGGACGGAGCGATACCCCAAGCATAAGCAGAGCTTCGACACCCGAGTCCCAGTGCGACATCATCAAACTGAGTGAGTGAAAATCATTTTGTTTGTTCAGACCCCACCGAGCTAAATGAAAGATTAGTGCGGGAACAGTGTTTTTTGTAAAGATAATTTTGATGAATAGGAGTTCTTGGCTATGAGTTAGTTTAATAATTATATGCTCCCTGAATCCAAAAGGTGTAGATTTAATTAAATACATGTCATTCGATATGAATCGAGGAGAAAATGCTAAAAGATTAGTAAAATGTGTAAACTGTGTGCGAAGATTTGGTAATTCAGTTTTTTTTGTAAATAGATAAGGTTGTAAATAAATCAATTTTATTTTGTTACATTGGAGTCAGTCATCTTTGTTTTGTGTAGTTGACCTAAAGGAAGGTTTTAGAAGCAAAGTTTATTTGGCCTGTTCGGTTGCAAACCTGTCTAGAGCTTTTGGGTTGTATTCAAGAAAATAAATAAAAAAAACACAACGCACCCAAATACCTATAAATTATAAATAATTTGTACTAACCCAAATAATATACGAATCTCGCCCAAAAAAATAAATAATTTTAAGACAGGCAACACGACAACTATAAACACCTTATCAAGATTGGTAGCCGAACCCTGTTCTCAAGACCTCGATGTCTATATTCAACAAACTGAACCATCCCATTGGTATACTTCGCATAAATTACTTTCCTTTAAACTCATTTATTTGAAAGTAGTTATAAAAATGTATTCTCGAGGTAGACTAATGGTAGTGCGTCGGCTTTTGATGCTGAAGGTGCTTGGATCGAATCCCGACAAACTTCCTCCGTATGTAGGATGGGAATGCGTACGTTACATGATATGCTTAGACCGAAAAGTCCCTCTATGACTTCAAGATAGGGTACGACCCCTCCCCCCCCAGATGTTTCCCCTGGGGATGCTGGGTTAAAATTTAGGTGGCACCTGGCTAAATCGGACTCTTGTAGTACCATTATAAACTGGAGTCACTTCCCTCATCCCTCTAGCCTATATGGATTTGTCCTGGAATACTACTGGCCAAGGGGCATTAGAAAACAACAACACATATAGAGTGTAAATATAGCCTGCTTGGCAATTACACCTTTGTCTTTTCGAGAATTTGTATACGCACTTCCTTATTTTTAAGATGTACATAACAAAGCTTTTTATAAATATTATGGTTGTGGATAAACATTACCTGACAAGTATATACATATATGTTTTTCAGAAGTCCACAGGAGTCCGAATACCACAGTTTCGAAGCGACTGATCTAACGGAATGCTTGCGCACAGGAAATTGACTGTAAAACGTGTTTCACAGCAAGCTTATGGTATGTGCAAGAAAGCAGACACGTGTAACTACGATCTATAGAAAACATTACAGAAAAGAAAATTATTGTGAAGATAGAAGATTTAAAAAAAATTATACAAAAATTCTGTATAACATCCAAGGCATCTTTACAACTTTAGAATAACATATTTTATCAAAATATCATTTCTTTTCTTCACACTACTTCAATCTTGTAGTTTCATCATTGATTTCAAATTACATCTCTATCTAATGGCAAAAGCCATATCCAAAATATATATTAAATCTATTAAAAAACAATCCTTTCTGTTGCAAAGGTTGAAAGCTAGAAAATATTCTAATGAAGAGAGCGGGTTCAATTAAACACTCCTTTTTCCAATTAGCAACATCACCTTTTATTCGTTTAGCAAGAAGGCTAAAATGATGATGAGATATTTACAGAAAATGAATGGAGGTTTACCGTTTACCTCAACTACACGCACATCTTGTTTTCTATACAACTGAGGGCATCTTGGGCATCAGGAAAATTGCAACAACAGTTAAGGCATCATCAAATGATTACAGCAACAAACAACGTAAACAAGTAAGACAATCAAGTAAACCCAAAACGACAACAAAATTTTCTATCTGAACCCAGCATTTTCACATAACATGTATGATTCTAATTTGTCGATGAATGGGGCAAAATAAACGTTGCCACTTTGACAAAACCAATAAAACAAACTTAAATTAAAATATTGAAGTAGCCGATGGTGAAAAGACGTCATCGATTAACGATACTCAGCACTATCTTATAACATAAATAACAATCATTTCAGCTCTGACTGATAGTAACTGATGATTGCAATTAAAATTTAATTTCATATTATTTTTAATTTTCCATCTTTTCCTTTCTCTGTAGTAAAATATTTTATAGAAATTTTACGTATCGAACGTCACGATAATTTGCAGGCATATTTAAAAAATGTTTTGGAAATGAAAAGTCTACGCACATGATCAATTTGTTTTTGTTTAAATCGATGAATACTAAAATGGCAATTGATAGTCTGAGTAAATGTCTTTTGAAAAGAGACTTCTTCATATACCAAGGGATTATGTTCAGTGGATATTAAGTTCAGCGTCCATATTGAGATATCCCCTGTCCCGTCTATCTCTGTAATGTTGATAGATTTGTCTCTCAGTTAGTTGCCTCTTTGCTCTAACTTCGCAGTACCCAGGCGAACATAAATTCTAAATACAGTAGAAATAATTATCATTTTGCTTGGATTACAAAATTTTAACAAAATTTTTAACGTAGCATTACGTTCCTCCATAACGGTCGTCCGGAAAGAAAAATTTCAGACGCTAAAACCGTCCGTCGTCGCGAGTTAAATTTTGGCAGCACGTCAAACACATTCTGTCTCGCTTGGGCAAGCAGTAAACAGTTAAACAGAACAGTACCAAAATTAGTCAAAATTTTGACATACATTTATATATATATATATATATATATATATATATATATGTCAAAATTAGTCAAAATTTTGACATACATTTATATATATATATATATATATATATATATATATATATATATATATATATACACTGCTGGCCACCCAAATTGCAACACCAAGAAAGACCAGAGATATCACAACAAAATTTATTTTGCAGATAACATGTGTGACGAAGTATCAAATGATTAAATGTATAGACTTCTGTGAAGTGTGGTTCTTGCCAAAATCAGTAGCCAAAGTAGCCGCCATTGTTGGAGATCACCGCTGCCACACGCCTCGGCATTGATTCAAAGAGACTTTGGATGAGTTCTTGGGGTACAACAGACCAAGCAGCTTCCACACGTTGCCAAAGTTGATCTGCTGTGGCAGCTGGGGATGGAATCTGGGTCAATCGTAGAGCAACCATGGACCACATGTTTTCTATCGGCGAAAGATCCGGAGA
This sequence comes from Dolomedes plantarius, assembly GCA_907164885.2. Classification (NCBI taxonomy): domain Eukaryota; kingdom Metazoa; phylum Arthropoda; class Arachnida; order Araneae; family Dolomedidae; genus Dolomedes; species Dolomedes plantarius. The sequence goes on along the minus strand of OU015498.1, from coordinate 27,879,019 downwards.
GCGAGGCGGCCAGGGAAGCAATTCAATCTGGCGATTGACGAAGAACCATTGGACAATGCGTGCCACGTGTGGTCGCGCATTATCCTGTTGAAATATGGCTGTGGGCAAGCCCTGAAGGTAAGGAGGGACAACTGGCTCCAACACCTCGGAGATGTAGCGCTGGCTGTTTAAAGTACCGGCAATGCGTACTAGAGGTGTGCGAGAGGGATATCCAATACCACCCCATACCATAATACCCGGTGCAGGACCAGTGTGGCGGTGCATAACGCAGCTGTTCAGCATCCTCTCTTCACGGTGTCTCCAGACTCGAATGCGACCATCGTGGTGTTGCAGACAGAAGCGTGACTCGTCAGTAAAGACAATTTCATTCCATTCTGCCGTCCACATCCTTCTGTCATCGCACCATTGGCGGCGAAGACGTCTGTGGTTCTGCGTCAAGGGTAGACAAAGCAATGGGCGTCTTGCGGACAGACCACTCTGCTGTAAACGGCGTCGAATGGTACGCGCAGACACTGGATGATGCGTTACAGACTGCATGTGCTGCGCTATGGTTCGTGATGTGACTGAGCGATCCGTCACTGCCATGCGCACAATTTGCCTGTAATCACGTGAAGTGGTGCGCCGGTCCGTCGTACCCTCCGAGTACCCTCCGAGAGTACGACGGACGGACCGACGTACTCCGAGAGTACGTCGTACCCTCCTGCATCCAACGATCACATAACCGCATTACAGTTGTTTGGTTTCGTCCAACACGACTACCGATTTCCCTGACAGATTATCCACAATCTTGGTAGGCCACTATCCTTCCTCTGTCGAACTCGGATACTTGATCAAAAGATGATCGCTGTTTTCGACGAGGCATAATTGATCGTTTTTTTGAAAAAACCACAAGAAAAACACAATTGCCGAACTTGAAATCGTCGAAATCTCCAAGCCTTAAATAGCGCTTTGAAGTGACGCCACCGGCGCGCGTGATGTGCGGCTGCTCTGAAATTTTAATCATTTGCACATCTCACCTCCGCTAATGCATGTTGTAAATTTCATGTTATTTGCATGCTTCCTTCAGGGTGTTGCATTTACAGTGGCCAGCAGTGTTTATATAAACAGATGGATAGATAGATACATATATACATAAGACATACATACATATAGACATACAAAAGAGGTAAGCAAAAGTAAGAAATACTACGTTAATAACCCGCGGTAGTTTCGTTAGAAGAGACTACCTGAATTTTTTTCTCTTTTATATATCCTTTTCTACAAAAGTCCTGTTGCATGAAAGTTCAAATTCTTGAAGAATTGCATCTGGTTGATATAATTATTTTACTGTATGAAATCAATGTCTCTAAGTTTTCTTTCACACTTCGTTGTAACATAAAAATGGATTAAAATTTCATTAAACTATGCGACTAATTTAAACGTGATACATGGCTTAATTTCTTTATCAAATTCCTTCAAACAGTATTTTTTAGTAGTTCTGTTCAATAGACGTAACAAAGGACAATTTTCATTTGAGTTTGCTGATATTGTAAAAGTATTCCTCAAGGGGAAATGTGAACGAAAGCATTTACGCAAAGACAATGGAAATACTCATACTTTCCATTCATTCATACAACAGTTAGCGATATTCAAACACTTGAATAATAACTAAACGAAGAAGGTTCTAAAATGGTTGTTTAAAAGTTGTAAGGTTTACATAAGATTCGATTCACAATAATCGAACTTTTAAGTGAATAAATTTAAGGAAGCCGCTTATGTTATGCTAATTGACACATAGGCTGTTGGTATAAATACCGAGAAGCTAAATTACAGAAAGGAAGTGAAAGAAGGAGTAGAGCTGACGAAACGAAGTATCGAGCTGGAGCTAGGCCTAGAGTCTGGTTTGTGTATAGTTGAGTGGTGCCAGCAGCCGCTCGAGGCGTAGAGCTAGGTTGCTTAAAATCTACGCGAGTTCTTGTTAGGCGAAAGTCATTTAGTGGTCAGAGGCCAAAGTTTACGAAGAAGCATTGCTGGTTGACTTTCAAAGTATCTGTGAGTATTTCAAATTGTATTTTCCTTGCATGATTAGTTATACTAGTCAGTATATTGAATTGTATTTCCTTGCAAAAAATGTGTATACAACCCGTACGAGAAGTACGCATTATTTATGTTGAACAGCAAATTTATGTCACTTTAAAATAAAAAATTTTTGTAATTTAGAACTGTGTGGGAATCTAATTCATTAGGGTGCCACTTCTATATATATATACTCAAGGTAGGGAAGAAGTAGTAATATCTATAAAGTTAGTAACTGAGTATTTAGCGATCTTCTGTCAAACAAAGTTAAAAATGACATGGAATGGCTAGAACCGTCCATAATTAACCGAAAGCTTATGGCACAAATTATGTGAAAATGGGTTGTTATTCTTAACTTCACTAGCTGAAAACCCGTACTTCGCTACGGAGTACATTCAAATTAAATACAACGGTCAATGTATGCAATTAATGCCAATATATATATATATATATATATATATATATACACTCATGGACAAAAAAATTAGCGCACCAAGAAGGAATGGTCAAAATGAAACGAAATTTTACATACGTAATGACTACTTTGATATAAGTAAATGATAAGAAAATCAAAGAAAAAGGATAATTTATTTCAGAGAAAAAGGCAAAAGAACGGAGGAGTTAATACTCCGTTGGACCCCCTCTAGCGCGAATGCACGATGCGATACGATCAGGCATTGAGTCATACAAGTTCTGTATGATGTCTATTTGTTGTCATATTTGTTGTAACCTTGCCTCTAGTTCGTTCAAACTCGTGGGATGCCCAACTCGTCGTCCCAAATGATCCCAGATATGCTCGATTGGAGACAAATCTGGGGATCGGTCAGGCCAAGGAAGGGTAGTAACAGTGCGGAGACAGTCTTGTGACACCCTTGCCGTATGAGGCCAAGCATTGTCTTGTTGAAAAATGGCTCTTGGGAGCCGTTGCATGAGTGGCAACACATGTGGTTGCAGGATTTCATGAACATACCGCTGGGCTGTCATGGTGCCACGGAACAATACTACGGGTGACCGTGTATTGTAGGCAATGGCACCCCATACCATCACACCAGCTGTGGGAGCGATGTGTCTCTGTACAGCAAAGGCAGGATTGAAGCGTTCACCACGGGCTCTCCACACACGAACACGATTGTCATCACTGCCGAGATTGAATCTGGATTCGTCGCTAAAGACGACCTGGTTCCATTCCGCTGCAGTCCAGTTTCCTCGTGCGCGGCAAAACTCCAAACGGAGGCGTCGATGGGTGGGCGTCAAGGGCAGCACACGTAATGGGCGCCGCGATACCAACTGTCCTTCAACCAGGCGCCTTCGTATGGTTCGAGAAGACACAGAGGCCCCTAGTGAAGGTGCTACCTGTGCCTGGATGGCGGCCGATGAAGCAGTTGGCTGTACGCGTGTATTTCTTACGATGTGGCGGTCTTCTCGACGACTGGTCTGTCGAGGGCGTCCTGAGCCTGGTCTTCGTGTACATGACATCTCTCGGGTCCACTGGTCCCAACACCTCCTCACAACACAATCAGAGCGGCCTAATTGACGAGCTACTCGCCTAGCTGACCACCCAGCTTCCATCATCCCGACGATTCTACCCCTCTCAAACTGCGACAACTGCTTATATTGTCTTCGAACACGGCGTATTGGCATGTCTATCTCAGCTCTTCCTTTGTAAATGATTCAGCACACTCAAACAAGCTTTGGTTACCTGTTTTATACTCCACAGAGTACGATGTTCAACGCCCTCTACCGGCTATACGTAATGCGCAATCACGCTGCATTTCTAATCATTTGCATATCTCCCCGACATGTACCTTCATTGCAAGTTTCGTTACGATCCCGCAATTATTTCTTGGTGCGCTAATTTTTTTGTCCATGAGTGTATATATATATATATATATATATATATATATATAAGAAAAATGTGAAAGAGAATACCAGTAATAGCACTAAAGCTACTTGCAGCCAGGAACAAAGAACATGAAAAGAAAAGTATGAAAGAGGTTTTAGACAGTATCTCTTCATCAGCGGTGTCAATACTGTCTAAAAACCAATGGATTGTTTCCGATGAGTATGATCTATACAATAAACACACTCAGACACCGTACAATCCATGAAAAACAGAAGAATTGATTAAATATTGAATTAAGAGTTACTTAACCGAAGAACACCACGCCTGGCGCTAGACAGAGTGGAAGTTAAGAACATTTAACCGCAAGATGACTGTCGTCACAAAACTTGCAACCAAGGAGATTATGGATACTCAGTTACTGACTTGCTATGGTTACTGTATTTTAGGACTATTAAACCATTAATAATTTTGTTTTTTATTGTTATTACTAAGAGTTATTTTTATTCTTATTTTTATTTTTAATTATGAGTTTTATTTTATTTTTTATTTTTAGTAGTTATTTTTCTAATTTTTCTTATTATGTTTAACTTATTAAATGCAACAGAACAAACTATTCATTAAAACTAAAACAACCAATTATGTTTCTGGATAGACCTACGGGGTATATATATATATATATATATATATATATATATATATATATATATATATATATATATATATATATATATATAATAAATAATGAACAACTGATAACAATTGATGTAAAAAAAACAAAAAAATATATTTATAGAAAAATCGTAAGAGATATTTTTATAGACAAAATAATGCAGAAAAAAATATTCAAATTAAATGTAATAGGAAATATTAAAGAATATAGTACAGTTTGAGGAACATAATATCTTTTACTGTAATTTAATATTTTTTTGGATAATGTCCAATCGTCTGCCGCATTAGCAAGAAAAAAAATTGTCTATTTAGTTGTTATGCACGTGAAGATATATGTATTTAAAGTACCAGAAAAAGAAATCACTTGATCAGCATTTAATAAATTAAATTCTAAAAATTAATGTTAAAAATTCACCAAAAATCAGAAAATGGAGGTAAAGATTCGAAAATGATCTCATTGTAAATGACTTTTTGCGATCTTTCTTGTGATATAAATTTTATAACTCCCAATTTATAATTTTAAATCCAAACTTAAAAAAAAGTTACTAAAACAGCTTAAAAATTTAATTTTAAAACATCTAAGAAGAATTTTTCAAAAATCTTTCTTAGTGCACACGTACACTATAAGAACAATCGCCATGCAAAATTTCAGCCCTTTAGGTCCAGCGGTTTGGTCTGTGCTTTGTATGTCAGTGAGTCAGTGAGTGAGTCAGTCAGTTACGGAACTGTTTTATATATATATAGATAGTAACTTATTGTTAAAAAATATACAGTCTAAAAAATTGTTTGTGTTAATTACATAATATTCATGCATTTAAAAAAATCGAAAATAAAAAAATAGTGATATACATGTCTAGTAGAACTTGTTACTCAGTCCACTGTCTCATAATCTAGGGAAACAAATAAATATTCACTGTTTTGCACTTCTGTCTGCCAAAAGGAAAGTAAACGAAACAATTGTATTTGGTCTGCGGAAAGTCATAAAGGCAACCAAAAATAGACTTCTCGCTGCTTAAGTATTCAGACGAGCAGAATAAGAACTCCCGTACTCTCTTAATATCTAATGAGGCACTCTAACTAGAAGTTTTGAGTTAGAGAGTTCATAGTACAATCCTGTCACAATACTAGAAACTAGATAAGTTAATGGTCATCTAAAAATGCGCTAATTAATATCAAACACGCACAACCGAGATTTAAAAAATGATGAAGAAGAGTTTTAAACTGACAACATTTCAATGAAAATCGAGCGGGTAATTATAATAAAATATCTCTTGAGTTTAAAATTTGAGAGACTAAAATATAAAATAAATGGAAAGAAAAATTACAAGATAAAAAGAGCTTTTATATACAATGTTTTTAAATTTTCTGTTGAATCATATAAACTTGACAATTCTGCGTGTTAATAAATACTTTTTTTAAAATTTTTTGATGAATTATCCCATCAACTTGAAAGAAAATGAAGTTAATTGGAAGTTAACTTGCGTTTAAATTTTCGCTCCCGTCCGGGTCGATAGATGGCGGCACCAGTCTACAAAATAAAATTAACTGAAAATGAATTCAAATCTGCTTAAAGTTGGTTAAAAGTAATAAAAAAAATGTATTGCCATCGTGTTCTGAGCTATTCTAAAAGTTTCAAATGTCTAGCTAGTCGGGAAGTTAGATAAAAATGGATTTCAAGATTTGTACTGGACAAACACACACACAAACAAGAAAGCGAGTTAATAAAAACATGGTAAAAATCGCGAATCACAATGACGACTACTCTGCTACACAATTCGCTCTCATTTATTCTCACATTTTCAAACCCAGAGCTTTAACTTTCTTCCTACGTGGGCCTCACATCTGGAAATGTCTAAAGTTACCCATAACTATTGGTTATATTCTTGTAAATACTTTCTGATGTATCGTCAAGAGACTGTTGAGCCCACGGATTATCAGAACAATAGCCTTTTGTTAGTGGACAAATCAAACCAGAGATTCCTGAAATGATGTCTAAAAGATTAAATCAATATTTAGGAGCAATTTGAGGCGTTTGAAATCAAGAAAGCTACTAAAAATCCGCACTTTACTTTGTAGCACTTATGCTGAATATAAATATATCCGCACACACACACACATATATATAATATATACACATATACACACACACACACACACACACCCACACATATATATATATATATATATATATATATATATATATATATATATATATATATATATATATATATATATATATATATATATATAAATATATATATATATATATATGTAAGGAAAAACTAAAATATAGGGGGGCTTTTTTAGGGAAAAAGGGGAATTTATAATAAAAAATTATTTACTCACGAAAGTTCGCCTTAAAAGAAGAAGGGTTGTTAATAGCAAAAAAAATAGCAATAGGTTTCGCCACTAGACGGGTGCTATTGAGAAAAGAGATATTTTTCGGCAGGAGCAAGTTACGTAAGGAGATTACATAACGAAGACAGTTACAGAACATTCGATCTGACTAAGCAAAAAGTTTGAACGGGAGAATGATAAAAGAAACTAGGCAGTTGGCACTTAAGTTTGAGAGAGGTAACATGTACGTCTTCATGAGAGATTTCTAGTGGGGTGTTTTGATGAACTTTGTCGGAGCTCTGGACAAAACGTAATGGGTTAAAAACCAGTTAATGGAACTATGTCGTGTATATTCATTGCAGTGCCCGATTGCCTAGTATCTTTTGTCATTCTCCCGCTCAAACTTTTTGCTTAGTCAGATCGAATGTTCTGCAACTTTCTTCGTTATGTAATCTCCTTAAGTAACTTGCTCCTGCCGAAAAATATATCTTTTCTGAACAGCACCAGTCTAGTGTCGGCCCCTATTGCTATTTTTTGCTATTAACAACCCTTCTTCTTTTATGGCGAACTTTCGTGAGTTAATAATTTTTGATTATAAATTCCCCTTTTTCCCTAACAAAAGCCCCCCAATATTTTAGTTTTTCCTTACATATATATATATATATATATATATATATATATATATATATATATATATATATTGATTGTTCTCATTGTAAAGAGATCTCAAAATATTTTGAATGTATTGTTTTTCAGAAAAATTTACGCACACTAGATTTTACAAAAGCACTGATATTAAAAATATTGTTTACCAGTAATTGAAAGTTAATTTAAGACACATTTAATAGTGATTAAATTTAATATTATGATTTCTGCATATTCACCGATTATACAAAGAACTGCTTTCATTGTAAAAAAAATTGTAAATAGTAAGTATTTTTGACTAAAAGTCAAACGGGAGTCAGTAGGAAAGAAATTTTTTTTTACATTTCAAGTAAATAAATAACTGATAATGATGGCATTAGCTGAAATATGTCTTAATTTTTCATAATCATAAAATATGTTTAATAGATTTCTGTGAAAAAAAATGATTTCATATTTAAAGAGAGTTGAAATTAACAATATGCAAAATTAATATCTTATTACAAAATAAAAATTATATGTTTTATATAAAATTTACTCTCAGACAACATTAAACGAAAATCTGAAATGAGTTATAATTGCAAATAAGATAAATTTTTAAATATCTTCTTAGATAATTACGAAAACCAATACTTCATAATATTTTTAAGAGCGCACATCTGGTTTTTTATCAAATGCTCTCATTTCAAAAGCAGTATATTTCGGGTTCTAGAATGAAAACTATTTAACAATTAGCATAAATTGCGAAATATTACCTTTGAGGCAATTATGATAAAATAAAATTAAGAAACTCGCTGTACACTGAAGCTTCTGTATTGAACTGAAGACACTGAAGCTGATTGTAAAGAATATATTGGTAAAACAAGGAAAAGGATGGTGAATAAAGATTATTGTAAGTAAAATCAATATGTATGATTAATTAATTTATGTCATGTATTATTAAAGCAAGAAAATCAATTAAACAAATATATATGGTCCCAGTGTCAACATGGCAATAAGAGAAAAGCTCCCTTCGGGCTTTATCAGCAAACTCAAATAAAAATTGCCCTTTGTTATATCTATTAAACACAACTGCTAAAAAATACACTTTGAAAGATTATGAGAAAGAAATAAAGGCATGAATCTCGTTTAAATTATTCGCATAGTTTAATGAAATTTTAATCAATTTTTACGTTACAACGACGTGTGGTATAAAACTCAGAAACATTTATTTCATACAATAAAATAATTAGTTCAACCAGATGTAATTCTGCAAGAATTTGAACTTTCATGTGGAACGGAATATATCAGAACGGGAAAAAAGTTTGCTAACATTTTGTGATCCAAGCAAACTGATAATTATTTCTACTGTATTTAGAATTTTTATTAGCCTGACTATCTTCGAAGCTAAATTGAGAGACAAATCTATCAACATTACAGACATCTGAATATGGATTATTAACTTAATAAATTATCCTTTCTATATGAAGAAGTCTCTTTTTAAAAGACGTTTACTCCTAACATTAATTATCACTTGAATATTATTTATCAATGTAAACAAGACTAATTGATCATGTGCGTAGACTTTTCCTTTACAAAACATTTTTTAAATATACCTGCAAATTATCGTGGCATTTGTAATGCAAAATTTTCATAATATATATTTTTGCTAAAGAGAAAGGAAAAGATAGTATATGAAGAATAATTTGAAATTAAATTTATAATTTTAAACCATTTAAAATTTTAAAATTTACTACAAGCTGTTGCAATTTAAGAATATAAAGAGGTAAATTGAATTTTTGTACATGCTTTTGCAGATGAATTCTGACAAATAACAACTCGTCACTTACAACAATATTTAGAATTCCATTTCACATATTAGATACTTTTAAGTAGATGCTACTGTTCTCTGTGAATTCAATTTTCGTTTATTTTCTAAATGAATAAAAAAATACAGGATAATTTTTATGCTGTTGTTCATCTTCGGTATGAGATTTAATGTCTACAGTATACAGGGTATCCGGGCTATAGGTATAGAAAAGTCAAGATTTATTTTTACGGAACTACCCATTAGAATTCAAAAAAAATTATTTAAATAGAAAGAACTTCTTACCAAGCTTTAATATCAATCATAGACTTCGATCATAGTATCATAGATTTCGACGTGTGCACTTTTTGTAGCACAACAAACGTGTAAATCGTAATCCAGTTCTCTCTAAGTGTTTCGTAGCATATCAGGGATTATTACACGAATTGCTTGAATGATACGCTTCTTCAACTGATCCACAGTTTCAATTTTTTGTTTATACACAACCGATTTAGTGAATCCCCAAGCAAAAAAGTCTAATAACGCCTGATATGCTACGAAACGCTTGGAGAGAACTAGATTACCATTGTAAGATTTATAGATTTAGTGGACTGTAAATGATTTTAAAAGATTTATTTTGACTTAAAACAAAATAATTACAATACTTGCACATTTAATAGAATACACTTGCGATTTTATATCAATCATAGACTTCGATCATAGTATCATAGATTTCGACGTGTGCACTTTTTGTAGCACAACAAACGTGTAAATCGTAATCCAGTTCTCTCCAAGTGTTTCGTAGCATATCAGGGATTATTACACGAATTGCTTGAATGATACGCTTCTTCAACTGATCCACAGTTTCAATTTTTTGTTTATACACAACGGATTTAGTGAATCCCCAAGCAAAAAAGTCTAATAACGCCTGATATGCTACGAAACGCTTGGAGAGAACTAGATTACCATTGTAAGATTTATAGATTTAGTGGACTGTAAATGATTTTAAAAGATTTATTTTGACTTAAAACAAAATAATTACAATACTTGCACATTTAATAGAATACACGTGCGATTTTATATCAATCATAGACTTCGATCATAGTATCATAGATTTCCACGTGTGCACTTTTTGTAGCACAACAAACGTGTAAATCGTAATCCAGTTCTCTCCAAGTGTTTCGTAGCATATCAGGGATTATTACACAAATTGCTTGAATGATACGCTTCTTCAACTGATCCACAGTTTCAATTTTTTGTTTATACACAACGGATTTAGTGAATCCCCAAGCAAAAAGGTCTAATAACGCCTGATATGCTACGAAACGCTTGGAAAGAACTAGATTACCATTGTAAGATTTATAGATTTAGTGGACTGTAAATGATTTTAAAAGATTTATTTTGACTTAAAACAAAATAATTACAATACTTGCACATTTAATAGAATACACTTGCGATTAATAGAATACAATTGAATATAAGGGATGGGTCAACTCTGGGAAAATGAAAAACCCAAATAGCTTAAAGAATTGAATTATGAATTGACTTACATATGAATGATGAATTGCTTCACTTCCCAGACATCTTAAGAATTGTTAATAGCTTAAAGAATTGAATTATGAATTGACTTACATATGAATGATGAATTGCTTCACTTCCCAGACATCTTCCAAACCTTTCATTTAAAGGAAATACATAAAAAAAGAATAGAATAAGCAAGCAGAAGCCCTGCTCGCATCACGTACATAAGAATGTTTTGTCAACAACAACAGTTCATGTTTACACACACCGTTACAAAATAAAAAATTACTGGATCAGTGCTGCAATCTATGCACGCGGGCTGCTACTACAGGACGGAACAACCATTTAGACGTTAGTCGTGCTACAAAAGGTGCACACATCGAAATCTATGATATGATAGAAATCTATGATTGATATTAAAATTTGTCGAGATGTTCTTTATATTTAAGTAATTTTTTAAAAAATTCTAATGCGTAGTTCTGTAAAAATAAGTCATGACTTTTGGATACCTTTAGCCCGGACACACTGCATTATTAATACTTGACTATTTATTTCTTTAGTTTTTAATGAAGAAGAAGGAGGAGCTGTAGATTTTCTCTTTTTTCTTCTAACAGACAAACATTTGAGTGAATTAGAAAATACTATAGATATTGTTGAACATGGTCTTTGTACGCACTCTTCTTCAAAATGCAACTCACAAAGCTTGTTGATAACACTAGAAAATATCTTTTCTGAGAACTGTTTTTTGCCATTTCTATGGAGGTTTACTATCTTGGAATGAAAAGAACTGTAATTAACAACAAACATAATTAATGTATAACAGTAGAATAAAAACGATATGCTCGATATAAAATCTACTCTCAGACAACTTTCAAATTAAAAAAAATAATACTAAATGAGACATAATCACCTTTTTGGTGATTATGCCTCATTTAGTATTTTTTAGTCATAGAACAAAAAAGGTAATTTTTTGTTAACAATATGAATAGCTACAACCTCCAAGACTTTATTAAATGTGCAAGTATCGCCCATCTTTATTTGAATAGGCGATTTCCTTTAGAACAGCAATTGTAATAATTATTTATAACCATTTTCTAGCATAGAGATGTGTGAACATTTTTTTTCTTTTTGGGATATAGTGGATCATCAAAAAATAATACTCGCATCTTTTGGGCAGAATATTATCTCATTTAAATTTATGTTCGCTGCTGTCTTCTGCTAGCATAAAGTTAACATAAAACTAACATAAAGTTAAACTTCTATAAAGTTTCCTTTCTTTGCTGTGTTAGTTTAAAGTAGACAGTAAAATCGAAACTCCCTCTAGTTGTGAAGTGCGGTGAACAGGGCCGGATTTTCCTATAGGCTAACTAGGCTTCAGCCTACGGCCTCAAGATCGAGAGGGGCCTACATTGAAATTGTTAGCAAAATTAAAATTACACTATTCTAAAAACAGTGAACACTAAAACACTGGACCGAAAATAAGGAGAAATTCTACGCATATGACTAATAAACAAACATAAAAATATATTGGTTAAGATCAACGCGTTCGGCTATTTGGGTCTGTTCCGACTACAGCTTTTTTGAATCTCATTACGGAGACACGTCACTTGTGACGCGGGGCTTAGTACCGCGAGGTTAGTACCAATAACAACATGTTTCATTTAAGGGGCAAAGGACCTTGAAACTAGAATTTTTTAATTTTCAATTTTTAACTCTATATACGAAATGAGAATAATTAGTCTTATTTTTTACTACATTGAAAACCCTTAGAATTCAAAATAAGTAATTTTTTGCGGAATAATGACTGTTTTTGAAGAAATTTTCAAAAATGCTAAGGTTGTTCAAAATGCTCTGTGCGCATTCTAAATTAATCAAAGTCTTTAAATTTTTTATTACAAGTTTACAATATGTATATAAATAGAAATGTGCATTTAATTTTTTTTGTAGGAATCTAAAGTCTTAAATAATTTTTTTCTATACTGCCTGTTATTTTTTATGTTTTATTCATGTTTTTACCTTATTTTATGGTCTCTAAATTTGAAAAATATTTTTGATTTCAAAGAATTATGCACAGCTTTGTGACAAACACTTCAATTAACAATTCTGAGAAATATGGAAGATATCAGAAGAAAATGAATGCGCATGGAGCATTTTGAAAAATTCTAGAATTTTTGAAGATTTTTTTGATAAACAGGTCTAATTCCTTCCCAAAATACTTATTTGAAAATTCTAAGTATCTTCAATGTAGTAGAAAATAATATTAATTACATATGAGGTATATAGAGTAAAATATTGAAAATTAAAGAACAACGATATTGAAGATCCCCTGTTTCCTTAATATATTGATATATATCACAGTAATGATGTATTTTATTATCTCTCATGTAATTTACAAATTTAAAAATGAGAGCTGAAAGGGCCTCATAAGTGCAATAGCCTAGGGCCTCTTTTCATCTAAATCCGGCCCTGGCGGTGAGTGATAAGATTTTTGAACGCAAAAAAATGTTCGGTACATCTGTTAACAGGAAGAAAATTTACAATCTGTTTCACAACTAAAAACAAAAATTCGTTTGGTACCATTCATTCAGTAAACAAAGGTAAAGAAAACATATCGCGACATCTGTAGGCGAGCGACAACGTCCGGTAACTTTTCCCAGGGAATCAATTCTCTTTCCTCGCCATAGCTCAGCGTTTCTTAAACAGTGGGTCGCGAAGCGAAAGTTTGGGATCGCGAAAATTTAATTATATATATAATAGCCGTTGTCTCTGTATAACACTTCCGGGCTGTACTCATCTTTCAATCGAAGACCTCAGTAAACAAACATACGTTAAGGCTTAATTTCAATTTCAGATGTGGATCAGAATTTTTTCTTACCTAAAAACTAATATATTCTCCATTAAATCACGTTTGTTCAGCCTATTTTTCTATAAAACATTCAGAACTAAAAAAAATTGGATGGTTTTAGCTGTATATTTAACATTTTTTAAAAATCTGTTTACTTTTGCGATGAATTCTGAAAGTAAACAAACTTGAATGTGAATGAATCAAGTAGCTCAAGTATTCATATCGCGTAGTGAGCTGTAAAAAGCTGGATGGCAGTCTACTACTCCAATCGCATGAAAAACTAAATAAATACAAAAATAATGAAAGGGTTTGCTTTTACAAGATGTGGATTAAATGCAATATTGTTAGATAATTCGGGATATTTTTTAACTTTCATATACTTTTTCCATTATGACGTCATTATTAGCATTATGACGTCAAAATGACGGGTTACTTTCTAGTTCTATTATAATGTCAAATATTGCCCCAAGGTTTAATTTGTTATGCAGCAAAAACGAACCACGTCCGTCTCATTAAAACGGGATTTTCATTCATTAATTTTTTTATGCTTGAAACATGTATCAAAACTACTATTTTTCATGAGTATATTGTTTACCAAAGAAAAAAAAATTATTTATGAGAATTTTTATCTTTATATCCTTATTTCCTCGGGTCGCGAAAAAATCTCGATGATAAAAAGGGGTCATGAATGAAAAAAGTTTAATAAGCGCGGGCATAGCTTCGTGGATAAAAATAGCAATTGGAAATCAAAGGTGCCGCCAACGATAACCTAGAGTCTTAAACTGGTGTCGCCATCTACCATCGGTGTTTTTAATAAGAATTAACATTTATGCTGTATCAAAATATTTTTAGCTGTAAGCTGTAACATGTTAATTCGGAATATTCTAGTTTGGAAGGCACTATTGTGAAGCTTGGTTTTCCTTTTGTCACCACATTTTCCGAAATTGAATCTTTTTCTGGATTACGTGTTTTAGCAGCGTTTTCAACAGCTGGACTCAACAAACACGGTGAAAAAACGTAATTTTATTACATCTGGAAAATGCTGGAGATTTAACTTTATTCTAGAAGTGTTTTCCAATAGTGGGAAGAAAATCATCATCGTATTTAGCAGGGTGGGCCAGGGCCTTCTATTGAAGATTCTTCCAGGACAACATATTTCTAGACCTGGTCTGTCAGTTCCTCACTCCAATCTCTCTAAAATCTGATTCAGCAGAGTCGAGCCATCTTAGATTTGGCCTTCCTCTTTTCCAACTATTAAAGGTCTTGCAACGAAAATCTTTACTGGATTATTTCATCCATTCTAGCAATATGAGAGGCCCAGTTCATTATTGTAATTTTAAAACTTTTAATAATATCGGGCTCTTTAAAAATCTATAGATTTCTGAATTAAAACATCTCCGCCATAAGCCATTTTCTTTCACACCAACAAGGATGCTTCTGAGAACCTTGTAAGGTATACATAAGATTCGATTCACAAGAATCGAACTTTTGAGTGAATGAATTAAAGAAGCTGCTTGAGATATGCTAATTTCGGCATACCCGCTTGGTATAAATACTAAGCAGCTCGATTATGAAAAGAGTTCGTTAAGGTTGATATATAAGCGAAAGGGAGCTACGAGGTAAGCAGCTCCAGGTGCAATCCTGCGCTAGTGCTTAGGGGGCCCAAAGTTTACGTGGCAGAACTGCTGGTTTGACTCTCTGCTGGTTTGTGAGTATGGCAAAGTGTATTTTTATTGAATGCTAATATATTTTCCGTACAAGTAGTACGTATTCTTATTGCTGTAAAAGCAAATTCTATATGTGCAACGAATTCAATAAAGATTGTTTCATGTATAAACTGTGTTTGTATCAAATTAATTTAGAGTGCCACTTTAAATTATATACACCCAAGTCTGGGTAGAAGTGAGCTATTCTCTATAACCTTTCTCTCGAACACTGCAATTCTGTATTCTCCATTATTTGTTAGAGACCAAGTTTCTGAACCATACATTACGACCGGCCTAATCATAGTTTGAAGGACCAGAATCTTCGTTTTTCTGTAGAGAAACTGAGACTTCAATAATGGAAGAAAATTTTTGACGAAAATAAACTATTTTAGAATTTCTTTTAGACTTTATCTGAAAGAATCAAATTTTCAAACATGGTCTCTCTCTTGAGAAAATTACTTTCATGGCCTTTTCAGTGAATTAAAAAAATATTTGAAGAAATTTTACCTTAATCAAGGAATTATTACTTTTTCATGAAAACAGTTAATTTACTATTTTAGGGACCAATTTAGAAACACAGAACAAGTTTATAGGAACATCATTTTAGTCACAGATTCTGTAGTATTTTATTTTTTAAAGTTTTTTTCAGTTTAAATTTCTTTATTTTTCCTCTCCTATTTGTGCAATCGTTCTACTTCCTATTTGTGCAATCGTAATTTAAATTTATCTTAAAATACCCCCTTTTTATGTGTTTGTTTAAATTTTCTTTACATTTAAGCTTTATATAAAACATGTTAGTTAATGAATTGCAGAAAACTTTTCTCAATCCAGATTTCAATAACACTGCTTGAATACGTGGACGAGGAATAAAATAAATAAATTAAAAAAACTAATAATTTTAATATATTAGTCAAGCTAATCTATATACTATAAAACAGTGCCATAACTGACTGACTGACAGATAACGCACAGACCAAACTGCTGGACCTAAAAGGCTGAAATTTTGCATGGCGATTCTTCTAATAGTGTAGGGGTGCACCAAGAAATATTTTTGAAAAATTCTTCTTAGATTTTTTAAAATTAAATTTTAATCTGTTTCTGTAACTTTTTTATAGTTAGCATTTAAAATAATAATCTGAGGGTTATAGAAATAAAAAATATATATCTGAGGGCTTATTTTGTTTAGTACTTTAAGTCATCCTTTTTCTTTTATAGTTGTGTTTTTAATACTTGTTTTAATTCTTGCTTGTCTTATGTAATATCTTGGCGAAAGAATTGTGTTCCCCTTTCCCCCTTAGCATTGAAAAAAAATAATAATAAATTGATAGCAGCACACTGTTCCTCTTTCACATTTGGATTAGTTTTAATGTTATTCCTAATTTTTACTTTAATGTTATCCTTCGTTATTTTCATTCTCTGAGTTGAATGCGAGTGTTACTGTGGTTGGTTTTTATGAATAATTTTATACTTTCAAGCTTCAAGGTTTCTTATGTATCACGAGAAATATCATAACAATTTCTTTAAAATGAAATCTTTTTCGAATCTTTGCCTCCATTTTCTGATTTTTGGTGATTTTTTAAAGATTAATTTTTAGAATTTAATATATTAAATGCTGATCACGTGGTTTCGTAGTACATTAAATTAATTTTGAGTCACGTGCATAACAACGAAATAAATTGACAAAAAATATATTGAAATATGGTAAAAGATAAAATTTAATGACTAGACTTATTGAGATGGAAGATTTTAAAGAATTTAATTCAAATTAGTATGTTTTATGAATATTAAACATAGAAATTAATTGCATATATTGACCGTTGTATTTAATTTGATAGTACTCCGTAGCGATGCACGGGTATTCAGCTAGTTATTTAAATAAACAACGATTTTATTAATTTTTTCTGCATCTTGATTTAAAGAAAAAGCATATTTTATTGTCGAGCTTGTTAAATTATTTAAAATCCCCACCTAGATGCGTTAATGGTAGAAGAGAAAAACAAGAGAAAAAAGTTATATTGTTAACATGGTATTCCAACTTCTAATCCTAGCTCCTTTTAAAATACTATTCCAAATAACATTATACCCGAAAAGTATTTTTTTCCTACCAATTGTGTTAATTAACCAGATCAGGGTTTCCCAAAGTGGGTGATACCGCCACCCATGAGGCTGTAAATTTAAATTCCAACTAAGCTACGAACAGTTCTGGCTTGAAAAACAGATGCCGATGCTTTTTCCTGGATGATAGGCTATAGTACAATAGTTTTTAATTGCCTTTCCTTCATCGTATTTAGTGTACAGTGGGTTCAGTGTAGTCACAAATATGTTTACTGTAAACAGAAACCAGCTGCAAATATCTAATTGAGATGATTTATAAAAATGCTGCTGATAAAAATAGAGCCGAACATTAATCAATTGATATCCCTGGAAATGAGACTTCCGATAAATTGGCAAAAAATGGGTGCATTATCTATCAGTCTCTTTTTGAGGAGGTCTGTTAAGTATCTGCTGAAGAAATTCAAGATATATATTATCACCAAGAATTCAAGCGTCGGGCTTTTATTCGTTCAAGAGTACCAACTAAACTGCACTACTCGCACAAAACGAAGCAGCCAAGCGACGTCACCAGCTCGCCAAAACAACAGATGTGTCTTCAATGTGTAGCATCTGCTGCTTCAAAGAACAACCCAGCCATAAGAGTATTGTATATATCCGAACTAAAAGAAAGAACATGGGAGATGCCCTGGTGGGAAACCATCCTCAGACTCCCAGATTACACCAGGTATCGTGCGGTTGATGCTTTTCGAATGACAATCAGGTATGACTGCCTTCACGCTCACCTGCATCGACTTGGGATCGTCGACAAGCCTACTTGCCCCCTCTGCTGCGGAGACGCTGTGATGACGATCGACCACCTCCCTCTTTGTCCAGCCTTGAAAGAGAGTTCTATTTACTCCCGTTACTGGAAGTCAAGGGAACTCTTATTTTGTTTATCACTTTAAGTCTTCCTTTTTATTTTACAGTTCTGTTTTTATTACTTGTTTGAAATTTTGCTTGTCTTATATAACATCTTGGCGAAATAATTGTGTTCCCCTTCCTCCCTCTGCATTGGAAAGAAAAATGATAAATTGATAGCAGTGCACCGGTCCTCTTTCAATTTTGGATTAGTTTTAATGTTATTCGTAACATTTACTTCAATGTTATCCTTCGTTATCTTCCTTCTCTGAGTGTAATGCGAGTGTTACAATGGTTGGTTTTTTTATCCTCTGCATACCCAAGAAAACTTTCCAATCTTGCTCCCAATCTTACTTTCCAATCCCTAAATTTATACTTTCAAGCTTCAAGGTGTCTTATTTGCAACATCTTGTTGTTGTTGTGGCTTATTCTTCAAGGTCTAGACGAAGGCTAGACCAAGTCCAATAGGCCAAGTCCAATAGGTCGTGGACTCTCAAAAAGTCATACACGAGAAGAGGCGCAGTAAATAGTTCCTCATGCAGCAGCCCCCCGCAGTTCAATAGGTGGGCAGGTGATGCCGGTGCTGAAGCACATTTAGTGCAAATTCGAAAAGTTATCCGCCCATTGATAAAAGTTTGGCTCCCGATATGTCCAATCATGAGTCTACCGATGGTCAGCCCTACATAGACAGTACTGTCCCCTTTTATTGTGAAGGCACCACAAGGCTCGCTATAATAAAATGGAAGCAAAAAAGTCCCTTGGAGAAGCGTCAGGTGATTTGACAGGTATTTGATTAAATGGGATACACTTTATTCCTGTTTCTGATTCTTTCTTTGCTAAATAAGTGGCAGTTAATTTAAGGGTGTGGCTAGAGGCTTTGCGCATATGAAGCTGAAATTTATGAATGTCCTTTCCATATAATACTGGAATTTTTCCTTTAAAAATTTGTTCTAAAATATTCTGCTGATAATACAGTGAATTAATTTTGACTCTGAGCATTTTTTGATTCTTAATTTGCCGTTTTAAGAAAATCCTGCAACTATCATGAATCCCTTTTGGGAACTTTTTTTTACACTTACGAGGCCATTTCGTATGGTCGTCCCCGTCAGTTGAGCAATAGAAAATTGATCTTTATTTATTACAGTCACTTAAATACACCCATGCCTTATCGAGTGTTACAACAAATTTTCATTTTTCGGCAGCTAGGTGTTTTTCATATAATTTCCTACGATTTGTTTTTCTTTCAGTAATATGCTTTGGCAAAAAGCAGATGAACTTTAGATTTAAACATCTTTTTTAACTTCAAATCTTTATGAAGGATTTTACTTACAGTGCCAGAAGACATTCCTAGTTTCGATGCAAATGATCTTTGGGTCGACAGATTTTCTTTTAGGATCAGAGACTTTACTTTCTTGATATTTACCTGCGTTCGAACAATCTTAGGATGAGGTTTCGCGGTCATGTTTTCCTTTTTACTTTCAGTTAGACTTTTTTTTCATTCAAATTTAATATATTATAAATACCTTTTTTTGAAATGCCATATCCGCAATTTTTAAACCGCTTCATAATTTGTTGAGACGAATATTTCTCCTCGGAAGGCTCAGTTACGTAACCTTCGAGGTATCTGTCAATTTTAGGAGCCATTTTCTAAATAAATCTTTTATTTTACATTCCAATCAAAACAAAACAGTAGCATACGATTATTATGAAGTTGCAAAATTTTTATCTTAAAATGCAATCGACAAAAATAAATTACAAAATCTTTTAAATAAGGGGAGAACGACCTTCTGTATTTTTGAAATTAAAAATGAAAATAGTACAAAAATAATAAAACATAAACCTAATGAACCACTTTTTCTAATTTTTTGTCATATTGTTAGTCAAATTATTACCTTTAAGTGTTTTATCTGCAATTATTAGTATTATAATTATGATTTTTGTTTCAATTATAGATAAAAATGTCAGAGGGTCGATAAAGAAAATCATTCTTTTAAAAAGGGTTCATGTAGGAAAAAGGTTGGGAACCCCTGATCTATGGTATTGTTGCAGACGATTGTTAAAGTTTTAAGAAAGTTGATTTCAATGTTATGAGAGGTTCGGTTTAATATGGCGTAGTTTCCAAAGGAATTTTTTTTCTTACGGCGATGTCTGTGCAATTACAATCTGTGTTTCTGAAATCTTGTTTATACTTGTGAAATTAAAAATGAAAGTAGTACAAAAATAATAAAACATAAACCTAATGAACCAATTAAAGGGCCAGGAATACATTTCTGCTCTCGTCCTATTACTCGTGTACGCTAAATTACTCGAAACGTGAAGCAATTTGATGACACGAAAGAGAAAGAAAAAGTAAAAACAAGAAATATAAAAACAAAATTTTTTAAAGTCAATTCCTACTTAGGTGAACAAAGAAAAATTTGAGTGTGAACTAATAGTAGGAATTGAAAAAAAGGATTGCTTGCCAGAACCTTGCCTACTGTGCGAGATTAGGAGGGGGAGAAAGAGAGAGAAAAAGTTTGTCAGGTTGGGGATTCGACCCCGCAACCTACAGGACGGGAGGAGCCCGCGCTACCGCAGTGCTACCGTTTACACAGTAATAAGAGGGAAATTACTATTCAAGAGCAAGGTCTAAAACTAAAATTGATTAATTAAATTTAATTAATGAATTAATATTTGAAAAAACTGTATTAACATGAAGTGTCATCCACTACAATTTTAAAAAAATGTATTTGAACTTGAGTGGATGAATAAAAAGTATTTTATTAACGATTGAAAATTTGAACAAGATATATATAGGGAGAGTGTGAACTAATAGTAGGAATTGAAAAAAAAGAGTTCTACTTGAAATAAAATTTATAAAGAAAAACCTAAACCCTCTGATAAAAAGAAAAGATAAGACAAAGAAATTGTTCCATTTATCGACAACTTTTATTGTTACATAATTTATCTCTGTTTTTCACAAATATGAGTACATAATACGAAGCACAAATTACTCTTTACTTCATGCTAATCGGGTTATTGCCTTTTATCATACACTATATCAATATGGTTTAGATCACAGAACGATAATCATATATACTTCATGGTTTTTCTTCATTATATATATATATACATCTATTTTGTCTTATACTGTACATGTACACTGGAAAAGGTGCGCATGTGCTGATACCTAGAGACAGAAATTGGAAAGAAAACCACCGAGAGAGAAAACGGGTTGACAGTTTTGTTATTGATTTATGATGCAATAAATAGTAATTATATGGAAACAAGTAACCAGAAACATGACTTTTAAAGGTAAAGTTTCCACAAATCACAAAGACTTTAAAATGCTGCTATAAAATGTTGTTGCATTATATTTTTTGACATGTTTTTGCTATAAAGTTGAAATGAAACATTTTAAGAAAATAGTTTATGTACATGCCATTCATTTCTCGATTTCTTTTAATTTATTTATACTCTTAGGGTAAATGCTTGGTTGCACAAAAAATGATGTTAAAGCAAATATTGTTAAAAGTAAGTGAAATCATTTAAGATGAATGCCTACGTTGAAAATGTCATTTTTTTGCAAGAATCGTGTAATTCAATCTTTACTCTTTTCAAAACTGTTTTTATTTTCATTCTACATCAGTTAGAAGCAGAGTTATAGCTAATAAAAAAAACACCTTCTGTCACAAAATTGAAGTGACAAACAACTTTAAATACGTTTTTCTCAGAATTATGTTGTTTTTATCACAAATCTCTACGGTTATCATGATATCTCACATAATAATGTATAGAATTTGATAAAATTTTCAGGCAATGTTTTAGATGTTATTGTTGATGAAATCAAGCACAATAACTGGTGTATAATAAATAGTTTTTTATTTGGGGCTATTTTTATAAGGAAAGGAATGGCGAATCGCGGAAAATTTTCATATTGGAACATAAAATTGCGTGTATTAGTCTTGCATTTTAAAATTTCTCTTAGATTGTAGGTCATTTTGAAGATATCATGTGTGAGAAGGAAATTAAAATAGTAGCATTAGGATTTTGTGCACAGTGAAAGGCGTTTTAACTAAATTTCATTAAAAATTACTTCAAATTGACGAATTTATAAAAAAAAGTATGAAAAAGTATGAAAAAGTAATTTATAAAAAAAGGTAAATTTTTGTTCCTTTTTTAATTTTTAAGTGCTATTTTACCAAAAAATCCTTTAAAAAATATTTTCTTAAAAAATTGACTCCGAACGTAGGCAGTCACCATAAAATAAAATTGCGATTACTTGTATGACGCATGCGTCAAAAAATTACCTAAACGTCACTATGACTCAAGTGAAATGATGCCTCAGTGACATAAAAAATTAGAAGTTGAGCGTCACAATCCTTAATTGTGAATAAACTTTATATGTCCTGAATACGATATAATGTCTGAATAAAAACATTAATTTTTATTTTACGTTGCAAATTATTTTTCTTAACATTAAAAGAATCATTTAAAAATAATATATTCTAATGATCAAAATTAATAATTTTCACTGGAATTTTTTCTAACAATATGTTGATTACAGTTTACATTCTGTGCAGTCCAAGCTGAACATAATTCGTGGTTTTGTGTCTTCTCCATTTTCAAAAATATATTTTCTCTCTGATATTGAGAATTTATATGACTGACTTTTAAATTAAAAACATACTTAATTGAAAACGAATTGGATCCAATTTCAGTCTTTAGGTTGAAATCTCAGCTTTTAAATTTTTTTTTCTACCATACAAAAATAATAACGGCGATACAAACATTTTTTCTTCGGTTTTTTTTTTCCTAGGGATATAAATAGCTTTTAAATTTGTGTACAAACATTGATGTGACCTCCAAATCTAATTTTTTTACTACATATGCATTCACATGTTCTAGATATACGTCACAATGGTCGCTGAACACCACACACAACATAATAAAGCGGAATATATATATACACAATGGTGTGTCTAACGGGATAACTCTCAAGGGTACTAGGAATTGCACACTTTCGCATTACACCATTTTGCCATCAATGATATCACTGGAGATATCGCGAACATTATGTCCTTGAATGAGGAACGTACATAAAGAAATCCATCGGTTCATTTATGTTTAAAATATAAAATTTTATACTTTAAAAAGTCTTAATTTTTCGACAGTTCTATCTGTAAATCCTTTATATAACCTATATTTACTTCTTAATAACACTAACACCAACATTACATCCCTGGATGTGATTTCATGATGAGAAAATTTGATAATTTCTGTACTAGAAAAGTAACCTCTAAACTTAACTTTTTTTTAAATATAAATTTTTCTTAACTGTACACTGGTTATACAAAAGAATATACAAAAAGACCTTTTTAATGGCGATATTGATATTATGATGTGTTTACTTCCAAATCAACAGAATCCTTTTAAAATCACGACTAAAACAATTTAATGATTAAAATTTATATTTAAATATGGAATTAAAGAATATTAAGTGTTATTAATGAAGGTTTCTAATTAAATGTTACAGAAAATTATCCTTAAATTTAATACACTCAATTTTTGCACCTATGTATTTGTAAAATTAATATTTTTTGATATAGATAGGTGTCATACTATAATATTATAAAATGTTTAAATACCTAAAATTATATCCATAAGTTACTTTAATTCTAGAGGGTATATTTTTGAGGCGATCAAGTGAAAGTCAGTGCAGTTAAGGATAGAAGAGGTAGTTGAAACTGACTAACTAGGTCTTTTTGAAAACCTTGGCTCTTTTCGAGATAACATGAAGACAAGTTTAAGCGACCTATTATACCGGTGGACAGCAGTGATTTGGCAGAAAATGGCGTAATACGCAAGTTTGGCAGGTGTAGAACAAATATTTTACGTCCAATCTTCGCTCCACATCGCTGTCCGACAAAATGATTGCCTTAAATATGCCATAAAAAATTTGGAACAAATATATAAACATATTCTTAATTTTTTGTACGCTGCATTATATCTTACTATACAATTTGATTATATAGTGGAATACTCCTTATTAATAACCTAATTTCCTGATTCAGACGAAACAAACATATCTCTAGCATATAGACAACAACAAATGTCGTTAACATGTCATTATTACTTATGTCTGAAATTAAGTGATTATATGTGTTAGATTCCGACGAACACTTTAAAAATGGAAAATATTTGTACTCATAAGACAGTTTAATTTAAATATTAAAATAATGTTAATTTCTTAAAATTTTCTTACTTTTTCTTTGAAAAAAAATTTAAGCTTTTGAAATTTTTGAAAAATTTAAGAGAACACATTAAATACGTAATAATTTGTTACGGTATATTACATACAAGTAAGTAATGCAACGTTTTATTTCATCACATAAAGCTATAATTTCCGAAAACTTATAGTAGATAATTAGCTTTAGGAATTGGTCAGGGTCAAGGTAGTAGGGTTTACGGAGTTCCTAGCAATTTGAAGCATTGCACTGCTTTCCTCTCCGAAACGGATAATGAATTAATAAACTTATAGTAATTTTCCGAAGTAAACGAATTGCCAAACATGAATTTAGAAAAATCGTACGGCTGGCGCCTGGATCCGTGAAAAGACAGAGCTTTGAAAAAATTCAGTTTCCCCATAGAGCAAGGGTAAACCGATAACTGTGTGCTAAAGAGCAGATACCTTGACGATGACTTTTGCTAAAATGAAACAGAATGACCGCTTCCAATCCTGAGATTGATTATTGGACCACTGGCCCCATTTAGAGGCAGGGCAGGGAACCAAAATCGCTTTCCAAAAAGGGAGGTTTTAGCAGTATCAAAGCAATTATGTTAAGATAAAAGAAGAAATTAAAGGATTTAAACTTGATAGATGTGGAGCCTAGCTTTAAGAATTAGCTCTACGTTTCTGTCAATTAGCGGGCTTAAAGTAAGAATTTATTTTTTATTTTTCTCCTAAACTTTTAATATTTATAATATAATATACGCTTCATCAAATATTCTCTCTTATCGGAGTATTTTGGTTTTACAGTTCAGAATATTTAAAATGAACTCCACATTTCAAGTCTCGAGTTTTAATTACCTCGGCTACTCATTCTGAAGTTTGAAATCTTCAATAATTACAGTCTCGTGGTTACATATTTTTTAAAGATAAATTAGTTTGAAAAGGAATGTTCTCAAAATCCATAATAAATGCTCAAATAACTGCTATTTTAAAATTTTAGGTTTAATATGGTGTCGTTTAAGCTTTTACTGCAAGTTTCGCAAGTTCCTGGGTATGTTCTACAACCATTTCTTATCCTAAGTATTGATATAAAAGCGTGAGTATTAAAATTATTATAAAAGAAAAAGTTTGATTGTTCTTTAAATTTTAGTAGATTGTTTCTACAAAGCCTGTTTACAGTTTTCAGTTTTAATACACACTTTTTGAAAATTGGGGCATTTACAAACAATTTAAAGGACAGAAGTTATTTTTCCTATTAAAGTTTTGTCTGTGGTCTTTTTAACTGGTTTAGTCTGCTATCAGCAAAAGAAAGTCTTATATTTGAGACAGATTTTTCAATCAATCAAAATTTGATGTTAAAGAGAGATTTTTTCTCAAAATTAAATATTTTAACAAGACAATACTGCGCAAAGATAGCGTATAAGGGAACTGTTGATTATCGATTACATTTTGAAATCAAAATAAGCGTGTGACGAATACCATTTCTAATGCTGTGTAGTGAATCTCTTTCAAAACAATGTAATTAATACCGAGTGTGAATCTAAAACAATTATGCTCGATACCCAACTGAAAAGCTCTAAATCTAGGTTCTTTTGTCAGGATACAAGCGTGCGCATGATTTGATAGAGGTTCATAACCCAAGTTTTAATCAATTCAGTACCGCGTATTCATCACTACCGTTACTAATTTTGTCATTTACAGTTACTAAGTTGCTTTGTTTCGGTCTCTGTTCTACTGTAGTTAAGAACATATGCAATCGTTCGTCGTATGGTCTGCGTATTACAGTTAAGGAGTATTCCACTTTGCCCTTGAGCAATTTCAAGTAAAATGAATCTCTGTTTGGTGCTTATCAAATAAGGGAAAACACCTATTAAAATTTATAGTCTAGAAATTCTTTTTGATGGCATAAGTACAGCTCGCAAAGTACACTTTACAGAAAAAACTCATTATTACATGTCAAAACATTTACAATTACATATTATGCTCGACATGCGTTTGAATTCCAAACGATAAAGACTGAATATACAGTTTTGCCACTGTGATTCTTTATTACTAATTTGCTCCATTGTTGAATAATATATAAACAGTTTTGTAAATTTCACCAACCATTTCAAAGTTTTCAAAAAAGCAAAAATTTTAATAGCTGACGCGAGAAAAACAAAGGAAATACTTCTTAATTTTACCCTCAGAAAGTTTCCTTTTTTTTTGAATTATTTCTCCCACTAACACCATTTTAATAAAGTTACAAATATTAAAGTTTTCTTGTAATTTTTTTTTTGAATTTGTAATAAATTCTGAAATTTCTTGAGAAATTCAGTTGAATTTCAATTTCAAAACTATTCAGCGCTTTTCATGAATTGCATACAATTACTTTTCTTTTACAACTAATAATATTTTCTTCCTATTTTCTATGTCAGGACATATAACGTAGTTCTTACTTTTAGAAGAAGGAAAACTGCTGTTTATCAGATTTACAAAAGTATATATTTCTCGTAAATGATTCCCTATGTATAACTTAACTTTACGAGCTATTTACTCAGTGAACGAAACTATTTTTTCGGACCTCATATAAAATCACGCGTTTTCATCACAATACCATGACATTCTTAACTTCTCATTGCTCTCACAATGGAAATTCAAAGCCATCGTTTACATACTTCTTCTGGAGCAAACTAGTATTATGAAGCTCACAACGCCTTTGCAATATTTTCTAAAATTATCTAATTCATTATACATACATTATATTTGATATAATTTGATATAATAATTTGATATAAGCACCATCAAAACTAAATAACTGTTTCAGTACATCAACAGCAAGTGGTGTGTATAAGTTTAAAAATATCTGTCCATTACAACTGCGTGCTAAATTTATAAGTACAAATATTACCTCTTGATATGAGAAAACAGTGATATGTTTCCGTAAATATGATATGTATATTTTACTCCGTTTTTCACAACTGTCACAGGAAGTGGCTTCATTCTAGGTAAATCTTCAATAAATACAGTACGGTAAGAACATGTAAATAAATTCAGTGATATGTTACTTCAAAGGCGATGAAGGAATGTTAATAGGAAACTTCATATAAAAATTCAGCGTATCTACAAACTCTTTTTCTGGTGCTGGCGGAATTTAATGGTGGGATCAGTTCTTCATTGATGCATTAATTTGTTCTGGCTATTGTGACAAACGTCATAGTCTCAACTGAAATGCTGTATAAAAAGGTTTGAGAAAAATGCACTTAGTTTCATTAAAATTGAACTTAAAAACGGTTACAACATTCTGCATTGTTGTTGTTGTTGTTGTTGTTGTTAATAATCCTTCGTCGCTAGATCAGGTCCATGAATCCATAAATCCTCAGTAGGTCCATCAAATGGCGAGGATCGGTAATAAAATCCTGCCTATATGAGTTTAGACAAGTTAGGATGTGATAAGGAGTGGCCGGCTCATTATTACACATTTTACAAGTGGGAAAGGTTTTGGTTTGGTGATCAAATTTTAGCCACCTCAAGTGGCCTCTTGCAAACCTAAAGATAGCAGTTTGCTCATCTCTATCAACCTTTAAGGCAAGCGTCCTACCAGGACAGACACCAGTGTACCAGTCGTGGTATAATGTACTGGTTATGGTACAATGTACCAGTCATGGGGGAGATCTCCAAGTACTATGGACAAAAGATGTCCTTACTGAATATTCCTCCATATAAGTAAGAGCCGAAGAAGTTGATGAACGTTCAGTGGTGCCCTCCTTTGCTAAGATGCCAGCCATCTCATTGCCAAATAGGCCCACGTGAGAGCGGACCCACTGCAATTGGATATCATGTTTCCCAGAGAGACGATCTAGCGGTGCAGGATGGACAAGCCGGCTCTGCCGCCCACCTTCGTCCAGTTGCTCAAATGCTGGATGGACCTGCGACTATCTGATAAAATCCATATAATTCTGCATTTATTTCTCCGCAAAACGAAGTACATTTTGCCAGTTGTTGAGCTGACATCATTTTGATACATTTAGAATACGCCAATAATGATGTCAAGCAAAAGTGTTTACATTTGAGTAATATTCAGAAAAAATAGATCAGCATCTACAACTTAATGTCTTATGCCGATGGATGTAGTACAAACGCCATCTGTACATCTGCATTATATGTATTGTACACATGTCATAGATTAAGTGATTTCACGATCTCGCATTTAATCACATTTTTTTTTTTTAAGGAATTATCAAAATATAGAGTAAAACTGTCCTAAATTTGTTCCCATCCTTTGATCTTGTCATTGCAGAGTGTGTAATTTCATTTGAACTGTTCTCTTTTAAATCCATCAAAGTGTTCCATTCACAAATAAAGGATACTTAACGCGCAGCATTCAAATTTTACAATGCTTCGTTTTACCCACCGTAGCTCAAAATGTTGTTAAACTTAAGAAGAGATCTTCAATAATCAATGACTTGTCGTATATATTGTTCGTATTTTAGAGGGGAGACCAAGTCCTTCTGAAAAAATTTGGTTTGATTAAAAATAAATGTTTAATTTATTGGATTGCCAAGAAAAACTAGATGTTTTATGATATGTTCAAAAAGACAGCTGAACTGTTTGCAATTTTTAAAACTACTGCAACATTCTGAAAATCTTTGTATCTACATATGATTCACAGAACTCGAAACGTTAAATTCACTTATCATTAAATAAAAATACAATTTTTGGATATGGATTTATTTCGTTTATAAGCATATTTTCTGTGTAATCACACTTTTTTTAAAATTTTCAGTACCAGAAAAAGAGTTTTGAACCATGTATATTTTTTTAATATGTTCATCACATGCGTTCTTCAAAATTCAATTGATGTCCTGGATCGGTCAGTAACTGAGTTACTTTATTTAACGGCTTATAATCCAGAGAAACCGACGTATTAAAAAAAACTGCCATACCTTTTTTTTTTGTATTTGTCAATACAAATTACGGTTAGGATTGAAGAAAATTTTAGCCTTAATCAGGAGATTTATCAACTTTGAAGTTGAAAAATCATGTTTAAAAGCTAAGATATTTTGATTAATCGGTTGCTCTGGCTTCTAAAAATGTACAGTATACTTTCTTCTTGACAATACTTAATTTTTTACAGTATGAAGGCTCATGTAAAATACATCTAAAAATCTTATTTGAAGAAATACTCATACAGGGATATAAATACAGGGATATTTATATGCAGTAGCAATACAACATTTAATTTTATATTCTACTGAAATTTACACCCAGATACTAAATATGCAAAAAATGTTCAACAGAAAAAAATTATATAAAAAATCCTGTACGTTTAAAGTAAAATTGAAAAGTTGATCAACAAAAATATATGAAAAGATTTATACATACGTAAGTACATACATACATATATATATATATATATATATATATATATATATATATATATATATATATATATATATATATACACTTTAAAGAAGGCTATAGTCCTATGTAATTATAAAAATATTGGGAACAGAAAATGAATTGATGGATTTTACTTTAAAAAATTAGTTGTAACAGAGCTTGAAATTACACAAAATTAAAATTTTAATTCGGTAACCACTGTAAACCGAAGAGATAAAAAAATGTAATACTCCAAATGTGTGAATACATAAACAGGCAGAGAACAATTAAATTAAAATAAAATACTAATATAAATATTGCAAAAATAAAATAATTCTATAAAAATATTGATCACCATTACACATGCCAAAAAAAAATTTAAAAAATATATAATAAGCTGTATAAAAGTTCTAAAAAATGGACTTGATTAATATGCTTTAAAATGTTTTTTATGAGATAATACGTAAAATAAAAGTATTAGTATACGTTAAAGCAAGATTATATAAGTCAATGAAATCAAAAATTAACTAAGCAATTATTAATAGAAATACAAGGTATTGCAGACCAAATACTTCAACAATCCATAAACATGAATCTTTAAACATATATACTTTGCATTACTTATACTTTTCATGAAAAGCAGGAAAAGTATAGTAACAATTTTAAATTATATGATAAATATAATATTCGAGATTGAAAATAAATTTTTACTTGTACATGGCAATCTCATTAAGTACATGTTTTCAATGACTGGAATTAAAGTAATTTCACAGAACGTTTATACACATAGTAATGAAAAATATCAAAACACCTTAAGAAACTTACATCACTTTATAAAGGTAAAGATATGTAACATCAAATATATTAAGTTAAATCTTTTAAAGGTCTTTGAAAAGGTTCCGGAAAGACAAGACAGTTAAACTTATGTAGTTTGTTTATGACTTTTCATAAGATGATTTTTCTCTTAAATCACAAATTAATTAATCATCGATAATTTTTTTTTATTTCGGAACTCTCCCTAAAACATAAGTGAATAATGTTAAGCATTTTCATACTTAACTCAAATTAAACATATTTCTGTTATATGTATATAGACATTTGAACATACAAATATGTATGTACACAAATACATATACACATTTGATATACACATATGTATACTATACACATTTGTATATACAAATATGTATTTACACATATGTATATAGACATTTGTAATATATACATATATTTTTGGCATAGAAACATTATTTTGGGCTTAAAAGAAATATGTGTCAAGCTACCTTTCCTCAATACAACGAAATTTTGAGTTAATTTCACTGATTTACCTACCATACCACATAAACGATTTAAAAAGCTGAAAGTGGATGGTTTAAGATTTTTCTTAAAGAGATACACTTATAAAGGCAGAAGAAATTTATTCAAGCTCGTCAAAGAAGTAACACATTTTTTTCCCCATCAAAAATGCAAGCATTCTATATCTTATCGAAGAATTTATTTTACGATCAAGATTTGGTATAATTTATCAAACATGGAGGACAAATACAAATACGTTTGACTAACAAATATATGGCCAAGTAAAATAGTTCTGAACTATAGTTTTAACACAAACTTTAAGGTCATAACATGTAAATTTGTTTCTATCAAAGGACGTATCGACGACAGCACAAACACACTAGTGTGTTAATCATATCAAGAGGAAGAAGTTTGGCCACTGGTAAATTGATATGTATCGGTTATGCAATATTGAGGCTTACCAGCGGAACACTTGACTAGTTTGGACTGTGAAAGAGATATGAGGACATCCTTACTCAAATTACGCATCCTCAGTTTGCCTAGTCACGTGGACCAGTGGTGCGCAGACTGTGGGTCTTCCAAAACCCACTTAGGGTTTGAAGGGGTTGCGGTTAGTTTGAAGTATATTCATATCATAGTGAATTATATAATTAAAATTCCTGTTTAATCTTTCTATAATTAGATATCTATACTAATAAAGAGACAAGTGGAAGTCGAGAGATCACGTGACCGTAACTCATCCAGGCGGGTACCGATCCTCGAAAAAAAATGGCCGACAAATATACAGGAAACGGTGTAATTTTTTTTTCTCATGAAAGTACATAAATGTTACATATTTGGAAAGAGCTTCGAAAACTGATAATTTTTTCTGCGTACACTTATTCTGTTAATTAAAGTCTTAGAGATATTTTCATTCTAAAATCACTCACTGCTGAGAAACCAAATCATCTGGTGCAGTGGTGCTGCCATCTGTCGGCAGCGACGGGAATGAAAATTGACAGGAATTTATTCACTTGAATTTAATACATTTGTAGGCTTTTTTTTTCTTTTGTGGGGCCCGAAGTACATAAATATGTTACACGGATGGCTTGAGCGTAGCTAGGCGAAGCCCGGCAAGTTTTTAATATTTTTGCTTTTAAAATACACCCATACGGCCTATACGGCCTATACACCTATACGGCCGCTCTTTATACGGCATTTCGTTACAACGGCCTTTTTTAATCGTGACACTTTTTCGATTTACGACCCACAATATTTCGATATACGGAAGAAAGTGATGATCGCAACATATTAGAGCTTAGTGATTCTTCATGTTAATGCTCGTCATCAGATTAAAACAGTTTTTAAACATTTTATTTTATGTTTTTTATTATATGTGCACATATGTGCATATGATTTCTTTCGTTTTTTATTTATATGTTTATTTTTTTAATTTCTGTTTATTATTACATTGTTTTGTAGTTTTATTTTATGTAAGCATTTTTATAGGAAATAAAAAGAATAAAATACTTTATGAACTAAAAACTATATTATTATACTATATTACTAAAAACTATATTATATTATTTATAAAAAATTGGAACAGATCCAATTAAATTTGCATGGGTTTGTATCAAAATAATTGATTCATTATACGGCTTTTCGCTTTATGGCCAACTTCTCCGGAACGTATGTAGGCCGTAAAGCGAGGTATGGGTGTATATGATATTGTTAGATAATGTGACAAACAGTCTTACGAGGCTGCATTGCTTCCATTCGCTTTTACCTACTATATGTGATAGAGTGGATTTACAAAATTAGTTACTATAAAAACCAAACAACGATGATACGAGTGAAAAAGACTCAAATATTTCACCAAATACGGAACAAATACTATCTAAGGTCCAGGTTTACCCTCCTAATTCATTTTATTTTTCTAGCTTAGTTTTATTTAGATAAATGAAGTTTATAATTTTCAATATTATAATAAGAAACTGATAATTTAAAAATCATTCTTTTTTTTTAAATTTTAAATTTTGTTTATTTTTACCTGATTGAACACAAATACATATTAATATTTAAATATGAAATCTTAGTCACGTGACATTTGTCAAAAAGCAAGCGTAGACGGCAAGGACGAAATTTTTAAAAATTGATATTATGCAAAGTAAATGTATATCCAAAATCTTCACTTCATTGATTTTTGAAATAGTTTCACAAAATTTGCTTATTTCGATTTTCTATCCTTTTGTTAATATTTTCCTAAATAAAAAAAAATATTATCTATATATTTAAGTTGCTAAACCGATTGTTTGGGCAGTTTCTGAGAGAAAACTACTGCATCAATTTATTTCATTTTGGTCTTAAACGAAAGATTTTAATCTATCGATGAGTCAAATTTGGTTTTTGTAACCACAATCTCTATTAATTAGCAATGATTTATAAACAAAAATTGCGTTCTGCGCATGCTCAGTGACATGTTTAAATCTGGCTTTAGATACTCACTAAGCACGAGGCTTCTTAAACACGTTAATTTGCTTATTCCAAGGAATCT
This sequence comes from Dolomedes plantarius, assembly GCA_907164885.2. NCBI lineage: Eukaryota > Metazoa > Arthropoda > Arachnida > Araneae > Dolomedidae > Dolomedes > Dolomedes plantarius. Next base: position 27,845,262 of record OU015498.1, on the reverse strand, counting down.
CTCTCTCTCTCTCTCTCTCTCTCTGCCATTTTTATTATCAATTATGTTTGTGAGATATAGAACTATACCTGACGGAAATTGTTTATTTTGCACTTTTAAGTACTGACCATATTTCTTTTTATCGGGTTCAATAGCAATTTTTTTAAATGTATTTATCTATTCTTAATATCATGATTTTCAACATTTGGTAATGATGTGTTGAGTACAATTTTTGTATTAGCACATTTATTTACTATCCAACCGTCATGTTTCGACGTACCAACTAGTTACCAATAAATTTTCATTGGGTCGCGGGAATTTTTCTATTAAGAAAATAGGTCGGGGTCAAAAACAGTTTGCGCACCACTGATTGATGTAGACAAAAGCGATGTAAGATATTACTCATACATAAATAAAAACCATACTTGGTTTTGCTTCTTGCGTCAGCTCATCTGCATATAATCTAACTTTTCTTTCATAGATGCTTTAAGGGTGAATTTATGAGTATATAATTCTAATAAAATCTGAAAATAATACGTTTTACCAATGATATAATGGTCATCTACAAACTAACGAGACCACCACAGGAAACTGATATGTTTCAAGAGTGATATGTAGGCGTCCCTGCGGTGGCTGATATGTATCATAAAGTTCACGGGAAAAGTTATATTCTAAAATTTGTCCAAAACAAATGTTGATGAAAAATATATAAATTGCATTTGGTTGCTAAAAATGTTGCTACAAATTTTTATAGTCGTAAATCTTTAAATTAACCAACACTTGCAACAGAACTCGAGAAAAGATGCCGAAAAATACCAGACCGGTACATGATAACTTATAATAAGCCATCATACTTCCATCATAGAGAAAAGGTTTCAGGCATAGTGTTTTAAGTTGCTGTACGATCGAAAAAGGAGACGATAACTTTAAAGAATGTCAATTTTATCATCTCTAAAATTTTATAGCAGTTTACGTGAATATAGTCAGAATATGTATCTTTTGACACAAGTACTTCATACATACATTTGTAAGAACATGAGAGTACCCCTGTGCAATCTTTATAAAACAAGGAGTTAATAATCAAATAAAGATACAATGAAGCCATTTGTAAGCTCTCAACATTTGTCAAAACTGACAACATTTCTCAACATCAGCGAAAAATATTGATGAACCAAGAAACTTTCATTGAAGGCAATTAAGAGTTACTGAATCTCCATACAAAAAGAATTGATTAAATCAATTTATAGGAATATTCCATATACTATTGACAAAAATCCTACCATGTAAAAATGATTCATTCGTAGATAATATATCTGTGATATATTAGAAAATTTAAAAGAATTTTTCACTTCCAACTTTAGCAGAATTAGCTATTTTTATGTTGATTTAATTTAATATTCTGAAACTTCTAATTAAAATCAGTTTAGCTAAAGCAAACTTTCAAATTACTGATTTTCTCCAAAAGTATATATAAATTCCAGCCACCCGAGTTTTCTCAAGTTCTGTTGCAAGTACTCAATTTTTAAAAAATATTGATCATGATAGATTTATATGGACATATATGAAAATATTTTTCACGGGAATCATAAAAATCTAGCTCAATTCCTTCAAGTTTCCATTGTTATGCAGCAGTTTCACTACCTATTATGTGTGAGAACGAAAAAAACGTATAATGGTTTCTTTACTTTAAGTTAAAGAGTAATAAAACAAAAAATAAGTTATACCGTTGGCAAATATTTTAAGCAAAGAACTTTATATTTAAAAATAATTTAAATGTGTTAATACGCAGAGATGAGAAAGTATAGTTTATCCCGTAATCCCTATAGAAGGTAAAAAAACATTTGTTATATTTACTATAAGTAAGTAATTAAATTATGTAGCTATAATTATATTGTGTTCAATACATAGTTCCTATGTATGCAGTAATAACTTGTATAATACAGATAATTAATTTTAAAATATAAAGAAAATGGCAATCTTAAAGGATTTTTTAAAGATTCGCTGAAAATTCCAAAGTAAAGGATACCGTTTCTTTTTAAATTTCAATTTTTAGATTGCTGACCATCAGCTTTTAAATTTTGAATACGATTTGAGGAAGAAAATGTTCACTGTCCATTGCATGATTATTTTCATAATGCAATACGTTTAATAAAAGGTATCTAAATAATAAATGCGGTTTAACATGGTTTAATGAAACTTTTTGAAAAAGGTATTATTGCACATATGAGATAATTTAAACATGTAAAATATCTTTAAAAAATTTTTTGTTTTATGCTATTAAAGTTGATTGTCTATTTAGCTTTTGATATTTTCACTACGTATTGTTTACTAAAGCACCAATTAAACAAGCACCAAGACTGTAAACGGTTGAAGAAGTTAAAAAAAAACAATTTTTCATACTCCTGCATTTTTTTTATATTTGACAATATTCAGGATTTACTTCAGCAATATCCTCTAATAGGTAGATCAAGTTATAACATAACCCTGTAAAATATTTTTACTATTTTCTTTAGAAATGTACCCTAGAGTCGTAGATATAAGTATTATGTTATTTAGCTTAATCATGTGTACGAAACTTTTAAAGTTGGGAGAAACTGTACTTTCTCATCTTATGTAAAATCAGCATGCAGATAGTACAAAAATAGATTCGTTATGCAAGATATATTTTTCTACCATTCTGGTCCGATAGTTTTAAAATTAGTTTTAATTTATGTGTCATCAACATTTACTTCGAAACGCTGTGCTATTAATCTAAAAACTCATTTTTTCTCTCACGAAATATCTTGATGTATTTTCTATTATCAGCAAACAAACTTTAAAATTTGTTACGAGCATCGTTTCAACAAATACTTAAAACTGAAAAAGATATCTTAACAAACTCTTCATTTTCATAGGCATCTTATATACGAATAAACGAGTTATTACTAATATATATCAAAACCTCGTAACGAAATTCTTTCTTACAATATAGTTATCAACAATAATAAAGTTCAAGGTAAACATCATCAATACCAACATCTTCTTGGGGCTTCGTCGAAACAACGATAAACAATTTGATTCTAAAACAATTTATGGCTAAATTGATATGTATAGTCATGCTTATTTTCCATTACACTTTTCTCCATAAAAGCTCTAGTATTATGGGTACAGAACACTAAAATGATTAAAACTGAGACGTTTGACAGCTATTTACATTAATTTTGACCACGCTTTGCTTATCTGGTTAAAATCTTGAAACATTTTCGGTTAAAGAAACGTTGGCACTTATGTTCAAAATCTGTGTTGGACTTGATGAGAATGTTTGTGTGCTCAATAAAAATATATATGTTTAAATGAGAAAAGCCGATATAAATCTTAAAAAATAAAATATTTTTCTTTTTCTTATTTCTTTATTTGTTATTTTATTTATCATCATTTTGTTACTACTGGTTCTTGACGCGTATTAAATTAAAAAAAATAAAATTTGCGAAAGTATGGCAATATTAGCAACTTCATAACGGAAAATATCTCTGATAACACAAAAATTCCTTTCATGAGTTCTACATTACTCCGTGATATAAAATCTGTTATCCCCTACTATAGGATTTTACGGAAGTATTGCATCACTTAAAACGTATTATATTACAATAAATATTCCCTGATTTAATTTGTTTATTGAATTCCATTTGTTGAGTTTTGATCATAATAATTTCTGAAAAAAAATTCTCTGGAATTTGCAAGAAAATGTTTTGATGCAAATATTCATAGAAAGGAAAAATTGGCCTTATTACCAACATTGAAATTGGTCTTAAATCACTTTTTGGATTCATCAAAGCTTTAAAGGTAAAAAGTCGGGATATTTTAAAGTTCTCTAATTCGGTTTAAAGAATATAATTTTTTTATATTTTTATGAATTGCGTTCTCCTTACAACTATACGTAAAAAATTCCAGTAAATAAATTTATATATCTGCATCATAAGGACATGAGCATTGTAACTTTGATTGGTAAGTATTCCTTTCAGTGAACGCAATGCAAGATCCAGTATTTTCTCTGTCAAGGCGAAAACATTATTATCAGGTAAATCAAAAGGTATCCTTGTAGTGGAATATTGATTAATACCAAGAAAGGATTTAAGAATCTCCCCCCTTCTGCATAAAAGTGTATAAAATTTAATTACGATGTTAGAAGGAGGATTTAAATACACCATAAGTACATTTCATTGTCATCTTGACAGTCTCTGTTTTATTGTTGTCAACTAAAAACCCAAACCAATGTATAAAATCTTTAAAACAAAATTTAGCATGTCTAAACCTCTGGATCGGAAGGCATTGCGGTCTCTTTTAAATGCAACGGGTATTTTAATGATGTTATGAGTTTCACGAATAACTTCGGGTAAAAATTCAGTTTCGTAATAAATTAGGAAATTTTGTTATTAGGAATATAAACTTCGCATTTTTCATATATCATAAAAAAGGCCAAAATGTTTCTTTAGTGCTCACCGTGTTGGAGTAGCTGACTGATATATTGATTTAAAAGTCTCAGTGACTGTAGATCCGCATTTAGATAAACGGATTATAAGAGAATAGCTGTACTGGAACATAGAAAAGGAAGTCATCGGAGATTTCTGTATTTTTGATTTCTAAATTACTTTTTTTTAACTTTGTCAGAATGATATTTTTTGCAATTTAAAAAAAAAGATATATTAAAAAGATGGAATGTCATCTTCTATCCCAGACTGGTACATTTATTTCGAGAAATTTCTTAACTGCCAACGGATAATCCGCAATGCACCTTAATGTGGTGCTCAGCTAATCCAACATGGTCGTACTCCGTAGCTTTACTATAAAACTGAAATCATTTAGAGAAAAGGGCTAACGAAAACAGCAAGCAAAGCGTCGCCAAGATTAATGACGCAGCGACCCACTTGAGAGTGCCGATCGGACCACGGGTGGTCCTCAAAAGTTCGTGGTATTCTGGGAAGGGGGCTCATTGCCGGCGTAGGGGGGCGGCCTGGTTGAAAGACTCGTCATCGGCGAGTCGGACTCTGCCTCGTCGCTGCTGAGGGTCAGGGCCAGGTTCACCCGCCCATTCATCTCGGACTGGTATGTCTTAGCGAGGTGGGCGTTGAGGACACTCATCTCGCCCTCCTGGGGGTCACGAACCTTGAGGACATCGTCGGGAATGTTGACCACGCAGTGGAAGAAGTCCAGCTGCGGGGGAATACGGCCAGTCTCGAAGAGCCACTTGCTGACTCTCGACACCACCAGCAGAGTGAAAAGGCTGATCAGCATCGAGAGGGTCCTGAAGGGAAAAAGCTGCTCGGCTCTTTCCTCGTTGAAGAAGGGGTATTTGATGAGGGCCGGAAGGCCCACGATCTCCTCTCCACCCAGTGATCGGAGCAGGAACCCGATGATGTAGGCGGTGAGCGAGCCGTAAGTGTTGCAGAACTTCTTGAAGTAAACGACGCACACCAGCTGAGGGAAGAGCATGACGTAGACGAGGTCTGAGGAAAGGTACCACAAGCCATAGATGGATTTGACGGTGAGGGCCATGGAAGTGGCGAGGATTCCCACGCAGAGAATGGCTGCGCGCATCACCCAGATGATTTCACGTTCTGAGGCCTGTGGGGAGAGAAATTTGTGGACTTTCAAGTCACGAGGTGTTAACGTACAGTTACAGAAATAAGACTTCCTCGTCTTTGTATTCTGGAAGCTTTTTCATAATTTCAATCAGATTGTATCGTACATGCAACAATATCCGTAATTTATTAACGTCACTAATAAGTCAACTGAATGGTATCAACCAATGAATCACATTTTATATCAATACTCGATGGTTTGTTTTCTCAGCTGCACTATATCACATTAGATTTGAAGAATAGAATACTTAAATAGGCCAATTTGTTAGCCAACAGCTTACGAAAGTGAAATGGTAGCTCTAAGGTTATCAAAGAAAGGAATTAGGCTATTTTTATTTCGTTCAATTATACACTATAGTATTAGTAAGCTACCTCACACAAATGAGTGTGAATCTAATCTTTCTTTGCTTAGCGCTGCAGTTTTACATACTGATTCTCCTACAAATCTGTGTGTCGATTGTTATTTAATCAGTTACAGTTTAACTGTAGTATTCTCCTACAAATAGATAGGGGATAAAAGAAAATTCCCCAATTGAGATCAATACAAGGATTAAGAAGATCTGTAAATATTCATCCCCCTGTTTTGAAATTGAAAATTCCCTTTCCATGCATTTAGTAAGATTATAATGCACTCGTGTGTTAAAGGTCTATCCAATATCTTCTCAATATCCCATCCAAAATTTTTCTCCAGATTTATGAAATGTGAAATTTACATTAATTAAATTATATGAACAAAAGGTGTAATCCAAACCTTCGCCTTTGATTTGTAAACTTGATTTGTAAAATAATTAGAATCGACATATGAGAGAAGACATTTCACGATGAGGGAAAATAAAAACATTCGACCTCACATTTGGGGATTTGTGTACAAACAGGCGAAAATTATATTTTCTGAATTTTAATCAATTTTAAAAGTATATCCCTTTCATAGGAAATAATTTTCGACAGTGAAAAGTTGATATAATTTAGTTGATATAAACAGGTTAAGGGATTGGTGAATTAGGTAATCCTGTTTTACCAGACAGCTAAGAAGGAATAAGTAAGATTTTCGATCGCTTTAAAATGCACGATTTGTTTAATAATCTAGATTAAGAAAAATGAAAATATGAAGTACATATAACAGTAAGTAGAGCTCTCAGTTTTCGGAAACAATATTTGAATAAGGATAAAAGAAATTTATGTTTATATGGAAATATACAGTTCGAATGATTGACAAAGTTAAGTACATTAAGATCTAAGATTCCATGACATATGTAGTCTCCATGTTTTTTCAAACAAATCATTTTCCTACCAGAGAAAATTCGCTAATTCGAAATTGTCAGAAGAAATTATGTAACGACATGTATTTCGATTATAAAATATTGTGTTTAAAGGTTAGTTGCTGCAGACAAGTTGTATTTATCCACTCTGACAGTGTGTTTGGGTTTGCAATGTCCCGTTTATTTTGAATGCGAAAATAAACGAAAGAAAGCATTTGGAGCCGGGACTGAATTTAAAAATTTTCGACGAAAAGGGTGGCAATTGACGTAAGTTTTTACAAACTTTACAAGGAATGAAAACTATAATTACGTTCTGTCGAATGATGAGTTTGTAGATATTCCTGGCAAACATTGAGGCTGCCGACAGGATAGATGAATCCGATGAAGACATGACTGCTGCCGAAACTGCTCCAAGACCCACGAACGAGACCGCTGCCGGTGTTAGATATTGCAGGACCATCGGTAAGACAAGGGATGTGTGAGCCTCGTCCAGAGGCAACTCGCCGGGGAAATCCGTCTCGTTCCATCCTGAAACGGAAAGGAACAATCATGTGAACAGACCGTAATGAATTTTATCGAGCTTAGAGAATCTGAGATTTTACAATGTGACCATAACTAAAAAAAATATTTCAGGTAATCTGTAAGGTTTCATTAAGATTCGATTCACAATAATCGAACTTTTAGGGAACGGTGGACATTAAAATTTACCTTTTTTACTTTTCATCATAGAGATGTAGGGTTCGCGTGTTGCTCAGATGCAAATTTCGGGTAGCAGCGCTGTACATGCCAGCCAAAGTGAGTTCGGCGCAGGTGTTTGATCTATTTAAAGGGCACACGCTGAGTTGGCAAAAGCCCAAGAGTAGCGATACGAGAGAGAGCGAGGCAAGCTTGATGGAAGGTGATAGCGGTGTTTAAATGATAGAGCGTGTATTGGTATTTAGCCGAGGTGGCTGCACGACTTCGAGAATTAACTCAGAGCCGAGGTTTACGTGGATTATTAGTAAATGCCTACTCTGCCTGAGGGATTCATTGCGACCTTTAGTTTCTTAGTACCGCGGGTTGCGGTACTGTTGTGTATTATTTTGGAAGCCCCAAGTCTGTATATGTTAGTCTGCCTCTACGTAGAGAATAAAGGAGTTATTCAGAAGTAGCCCTCGTACTTTATAATGTGCCTGGACCGTTAGAGATATAAAAAGAAAGGAAGAACCACATAGAGATACGAAATTTTGTACATATACACATTTCACTATAAATAAATAGAATACCTTAACCCTATGAGGGGCGCCGTTTGTACAGTGCAAACGCCTAAAACTAGTCTTCTTTTCCCTTGCATTCAATGTATTCCAGTTAAATGAGTAGAAAATTGGTTCGTACTGCCATCTGTTATCAGTTTAAAGAAGTAAAAACATTTGAAACCTTTAATTGGAAAAATGTTCAAGATTCTTTAGATTAAAAAAACCTGGAAAAAAATCTGCACAGTGCAAACTCGGGAGGTTGTTGCCCCTGAAAGGGTTAAAAGAAATTTCCAATCTCATTATAATTTTAAGATTTTTTAAAAAATTTGAAATTTATAAACAAAATTTTAAAGTGCTCCTTGCTACTTAATTTTTGAGATATTTCCTCGATTTTGCATTTTAATCTCTTTAAACTGTATAACAAACAAATCTGGGTATCAATTATTTAATCCCTTTAATAATTAATTTTTGAGAGATTTTTTTCCTGAATTCCATCCCGATTTTCATCAAAGTTTTGCCTTTTGAAAAAGTTATAAATCAAATTTAATTACCTTAATGAAGTCTAATTGTGAAATACATACCCAGTTTTTTTGTAAACAGCATGAGGATTCTTCCTTATCAATTTCATGAATTTTGAAGAAAAATTAAGTACCATGGAACATTTAAAAAATCTAAAAACCTTGAAAAATCTGGTTTGAGAAATTCAGATTTAAAATTTATTACTACACTTACCCATTATAAATTACTTTGTAGAAGCTTCATAAATGATTTTTTACTTGAAAAAAATTATTTTGGTACTAATAATCTACAGAAATATATATTTTAATTTACAATAACACAATCAGTATTACAATGACGAGATTTGCTGAAATAAAGATCCACCGTTCCCTTAAATGAATAAATTTATAGAAGCCGCTTAAGTTATGCTAATTGCAGCATAGGCTGTTAGTATAAATACCGAGCAGCTAAATTACAGAACGGAAGTGAAAGTAGGAGTAGAGCTGACGAAACGAATCATCGAGCTGGAGCTAGGCCTAGATTCTGGTTTGTGTATAGTTGAGTGGTGCGAGCAGCCGCTCGAGGCGTATAGGTAGGTTGCTTCAAACCTACGCGAGTTCTTGTTAGGCGAAAGTTATTTAGTGGTCATAGGCCAAATTTTACGAAGCAGCATTTCTGGTTGATTTTCGAAGTTCTGTGAGTATTTAAAATTGTATTTTCCTTGCATGAGTAGTTATACTAGTGAGTATATTGAATTGTATTTCCTTGCAAAAAATGTGTATACAACCCGTACCAGAAGTACGAATTATTTATGTCGAACAGCAAATTTATGTGTCACTTTGAAATAAACATTTTTAGTAATTTAGAACTGTGTTTGAATCTAATTCATTAGAGTGCCACTTATATATATATATATATATATATATATATATATATATATATATATATATATATATATATATATATATATATATATATATGTATGTATGTATATATATATACCCAAGGAAGGGTAGAAGTGTAAAATATCTATAAGTCTCTTCTAACGAAACTACTGCGTGTTATTAACGAAGGATTACTTATCGTTGCTTACTTGTTTTCTTTCTTTTTTTTGAGGCAATTTGGTACTTTTCTGTTTAACTGCTACTGGGTTTGGCGCGTGACCAAAATTATAACTCGCGACGGACTCTGAAGTTTTTCTTTCCGGAGGACCGTTATTGAGGAGCTTAATCCTACGTTAAAACTTGCAAATGAATAGCTCAGTGTTTCATACTCTCTTATACCACTTATTTTTTACGACTGAAATTCTCGTGAAGTTAAACAAAGGTTCATTGCAGATCACGTAAACCTCTGACACCATCGCTTTGATTCTTTGTGATAGAGACATTCCTTTTGTGTTAGATCATTTTAAAATCTCCCTCTATTAGTTATTAAAAGGTAAAGAACACATAAAAAACATGAAAAGATAGAACACAAATATTTCTTTATTGAGACGAATGTGAATTCAAGGGTATAAGCTAAGGAAAGTTTTCTAGACGACAAATCGAAAACATCTTTAAAGGAATTATGGGTACACAGAGTTGACCTTTAGCAGTTCTTAGCTTTTTACGAAGTTAAAGAAAGATATAATTTATAAATTATTCTCCTCAAAATATCAATTTCTTGAAGGTTTTATGAACTCATGGATTTTGTGTAATTGGTCTTATTAAAATGAAGCTGACATATAATTCTACAAACTTTTTATGAATAAATATGAAGGCAGGAAAGAAAAACTTTTTAGAAATCTATGCTTTTATAAACCTGTTAATATGCTGTATAATTCCTGTATATGCTGTATATGCTGTATAATTCATGTACGAATAACTGCTTATAAACATGTCACCAATCATACAATACAGGAAATTGCAATTGTTTTATATAACAGACTTATAAACTTCATGGAAGTTAGAAAATATATTTTAGTTTCACCCATAACTTGAAAAAAATATTTCCCCGATTATTTATGTTATTGAAATAAATAAAAATAATTACAAAGCATTTTCATCGATTATATGAACTTCAACAATTGTCATGCATTCATAAGAACGGGAGATGTGTAAAGTATACATAAGATTCGATTCACAAGAATCGAACTTTTGAGTGAATGAATTAAAGAAGCTGCTTGAGATATGCTAATTTCGGTATACGCGCTTGGTATAAATACCATGCAGCTTGATTAATAAAAAGGTTGTTAAGGATGATAGATATTCGAGTTAAGGGAGCTACGAGGTAAGCAGCTCCAGGTGTTAACCGGCGCTTGTGCTTAGGGGGCTCAAAGTTTACGTGGCAGAACTGCTGGTTTGACTCTCTAGTTTGTGAGTATCGCAAAGTGTATTTTTATTGAATGCTAATATATATTCCGTACAAGTAGTGCGTATGCTTATTGCTGTAAAAGCAAATTCTATATGTGCAACGAATTCAATAAACATTGTTTCATGTATAAACTGTGTTTGTATCAAATTCATTTAGAGTGCCACTTCAAATTATATACCCCCAAGTACGGGTAGAAGTGAGCTATTCTCTATAGATGTAAATCAATAACTATGAATATGATCTCTAAATATTGCTAGAGAGTTGCGCACGCGCTTGAAATATATCACAAACAGCGTACTTGTCGCTTTGGCAACGGCTCCGATGATCATGGGAGGAATGGCCATAACGATGCACCCTACTGCTGCAACGTAAGAGAGCAGTTGAGCACGGAAGGCACTCTTAGACGATAACACCCGCTGGAAGTAAACCTGTAGGGATGAAAAAGATGAAAAAAATTCATTTTTGTCATACAGAAATTTATACTTTTCATATCGTAGTGATTTCGTACTTAAGGGTTAATTTTAATGAAAATTTTAATAATAATTACAAGATAAAAAGAACCTTTTATATACCGCGTTTTTAAATTTTCTGTTGAATCATACAAACTTGACAATTCTATGTATTAATAAATACTTTTAAAAAAAAATTTATAAATTATCCCATCAACTTGAAAGAAAATGAAGTTAATTGGAAGTTAACTTGCGTTTAACTTTTCATTCCTGTTCCGTTCGATAGATGTCCGCACCAGTCTACAAAACAAAATTAACTGAAAATAACTGAAAATTAATTTAATTCTGCTTAACGATGGATAAAAGTATCAAAAAATGCATTGTAATCGTGTTCTGAGCTATTGTGAAAGTTTCAAATGTCTAGCTAGTCGGGAAGTTAGTTAAAAATCGATTGCAAGATTTGTAAGGGACAAACCCACAAACAAACAAGAAAGGAAGTTAATAAAAACATAGTAAAAATGAATACATTTTCCAATTAAAACTGTGTAAAATTTAATAAACTAAGTATATATAAAAGGCTATCAAAACCACAAATTTGTGGATATAAGCCTACTAAGATTTTTTTTGTTTAACACTAGAAAGACGGCTGCCGTCATTTTGAATGTTTCGGACATACTATTGCTATGTCTGCATTTATGTCCTCAGGCTTCTGAAATTTTATGACTTTTTCTAATTTTACGCGAAATATGCACACACATTTGCAAAATTATATTCGATAGTAAAGAGGAGGAGAAAATGTGTTGTATACCTAATAAGACTGAAAGCAGTCGATTTGACGGCAATCTAGAAAACAGGCAGAAATCTTTAAAATAATACCGGAAAAATGTTAGTTACCTTTCGTTTCTTCCCCCTTTTGAAAATAACATAAAAAGTGGCTCTTCGGAAATATTGATGTTGAAAAATAAGGACTGCATCAACCATGCATATATTTTTATGGATAAACCATACCAGGTTGTTAGCTCGGCATACCTGCTTAAAAATATATCTAAATATATACTAATTTATTATATATTGGTATGAAATAGTTCAAGATTTAAAGTATTTAAGAATTTTTTAAAAAACTTTAAATATTTTAAATGCTTGATTTTATGTTTAACCGTCAAAATGACGGCGTTCAGTCTTTTTAGTAAGAAAATAATTCGTCTTTCTAGTCTTAACGGACAATCCGGAAACTGTCCTGCGTTTCTGCACGACAATGTCTTCCAGATGTGGAGTGGAGATCCAGTTTCCCTTTTTAGTTCAATTAAATACCGATCCCCAACATTAATCTATTTGGTTTTAAACTTCGTTGCATATTCATTGTCACACCAACAACACAGAAGATCGGTGGTTCTCCATCACAGTGGCTCCAACCTTCACGGATCCCGATGAAGGTCACCAGTTTTGACGGCCAGATGAAGGATCCAGGTTACCAGTTTTGACGGCTGAAGGTCAACAAAAGAAGTATGATTTTCCCCGTGGAGATCCAGTTCACCTTTTTAGTTTAATTAAATAGCGATCCCCAACATTAATCTATTTGGTTTTAAACTTCGTTGCATATTCATTGCCACACCAACAACACAGAAAATCGGTGTTCTCCATCACAGTGGCTCCAACCTTCACGGATCCAGATGAAGGTCACCAGTTTTGACGGCCAGATGGAGGATCCAGATCACCAGTTTTGACGGCCGAAGGTCAACAAGACACGTATGGTTTCCCCGTCCGAAAATTTTTTCTCAAATATTACATAACAAAAATATCTTAAGATAGAATAGGATATTTATATTTGCCTCATATAAGAACTTACAGGATTACCTCATTTGCAGGTAATAAAATAAGAATAAAATATCTTCAAAGGCTTGAATTTTATATTTTTGGCTCTTAAACTGTAAAATTGCTCGACGAGCGAACCTACCTACCTGCCAAGGAATTCCTCCAAGCACTAGAAGTAGCCCGTAGTCAAGGTACTGTCCGACTGATGCCGCATCTAAGGATCCAACCCAGTCGTTGTCCTCTAGGGCCAAACTTCCTACAGCTGGACTGAGCAGACTGAACGGAATGCAAAGCCACTGTATGAAAAGAAACACAAATTGATATAATCTATGTGAGAAGGACGAAAAATTATCTTACAAGTGAAAGTGAGCTTTTCTTTTACTGTGATTAACACAAGAAATATATTCAACATGTTAACAACGAACTTGAATCCCATGTAATATCAGGGCCCGATTATGAACGCTGGGGGCCCCTGGGCGGATGCTATTTTGGGGGTACCCTTTACGAACATTTATAAAAATAAGAACTATCCATGGACTATACTACTAGAAGTACTAGGTGCATACAACAAGCGTGTGAGAAAAAGTGGTTAAAAATCAGGATTAAAAAAAATCGTTTGATTTAAATTTTGATTCAAATAGCAATTTAAATCAAACAACCCTGCATGCGGGTCCTATATTTTCTATTACAGTGTATAGCTGATAAGATGAAGCATTCGTAAAATGTTTCACATCAAATTGAAAACACCTTTCACCTTCTGCTGTACACCTGATACAACCTGAAAGTTTAACATTTTTCCTAAAGCAGAAAGCGAAATTAAAAACTTTCACTTATCTGGCACCCTTTCTATTTTAGTGTTGAGAAACATTGTTAAAGAGGACAGTTTTGGGGGCCCCTAGCATCAGGGGGCCCTGGGCAAAGTCCCGATTTGCCCCTGGAATAAAAAGGCCCTGTGTAATATGCAAACCAAAACTTAAGTCAAATTTCGACTAGGGAAAAACGATTTAACGCGACAAAGTTCCAGTGAGGAAATGAAACATACGAGAGTTTTATACGAACTAGTATGGTCATTTTCAAAGACTAAATGGTTTTTTCTATACTGAAGATGTTTTAAGTTTGATCATAGTTTTACCTGTTTAGTGATATCTATTGTCAAACCTATAATGAAAATCCAATGATAGCGATAGCTTTAAGTTTGGGAAGTAGAAACGTAGATCGACTAGATAAAAAGTGTTTGTTGTAGTAGTTCATATGATGAGAAAAGATGGCGAACCAGCATAGGCCATTGCATAAATAGATTTGCTGAAATGAAAATCTGGAAGACAGACAAAAGAAATAAGTATTTTCTTTTCATAAAATTTATGCTACGAACCTCTAGGTTAGAAGACTACACAGAGTTCATTCCTGGGTCATGGTAAAATGACATTACGGTATGGCGATCAGCCGTTAAAAGGAACATCTATGGAACAATATGAGATTTAGTTTGATTTGGTTTGGAGCGCTACGGTCAATTTTTTGCTACACGAGGGCTAATTAGACCGGAATCTACTGCTTAAAGTCGGTTCCGAACGACCACAAACATCCATGCCAAGACTGGAACCCACAGACTCTGGTACCGGGAACAATATGTAGGGGAGGAGAATTTGCTATAGTTGTAAAGAATTATATATATATATATATATATATATATATATATATATATATATATATATATATATATATATATATATTTATGTATATATATATATATATATTTATATATATATATATATTTATATATATTTATATATATATATATATTTATATATATATATATATTTATATATATATATATATATATATATATATATATTTATATATATATACATATATATATACTAGCGGACCCGACAGACGTTGTCCTGTTCAAACGTTGTAATTCTAGCTGAAGTACCCGGTGATGCCCGGGAGTTTAAGAATGTTTGTTAACCAAAATCAATTTAAAAATTAACACAGTATAAATAACATACAAAAAAAAGCATACGAAATGTTATACATATTAATAATATGAAAACCCAATTAAAAATGTATAAATGTATAATAAACTCCTCAGATTTCAGCTATATTCGGTATTTCATCATAAAAAAACTGAAAAAAATAAAAATAAATAAAAATAATAATTTAAAAAAATAATAATTTAAAAAAATTAAAATTAAAAAATAATAAAATAAAATAAAATAATAATTAAATAATTAAAAAATAATAAAATAAAAGCTGAAATAAAAAAGCCTTAAAAAAAAAGCTGAAATAACAGGTCTAGCAAAATTTACACAACTCTGGATTCGAACCCGGGTCGAGAGCATGGTACTTTCCAAATTGGCGACCTTCCGAATACGCCATGATGACACGATGTTCTAGTGGGTAAAGTAAAACATATTCTCTATTAGAAAGTTGTTGAGGGCTGGTGATTATACATGTCAGAGGAGTTTTTAGTCAGAAATAAGTTAGCAGGATAGAAGCTTAGTCTTTAGCTCTTCAATAGACACAAAGATATAGGCGAGGAGGATTGCAGTAGCGATTAAAAAAAATCTCGTGTCACTTAACGTGGTTGATTCGAATTTTCCATCGCGTGTCGAGAGTATCAATATGCCGTTAGATCTGATCCATTTTAGAGTATAAAATCTGACTTGAAAGATTATTATTTTCATTTATTATTCTGGTCTAATATATGACTTGAAACTTTTTGATTTTACTTATTTTTATTTTTTCGCTCGCTTTTTGCTAACTAAACCTAACGTGGACGCCATTATCTAGAGGGGTGATTTCACAAACTGTAACAGCTTCCATTTACCGGACGCACCCCCTTATAAATTGTTGGTTTTTTATTAATTAATTAAAAATATAAAAACATATTCTATCGGATCAAATTGTGAATCTAAACCATTCTCGCTGCACACACAAAAATTGCACACACAAAATTTCATAAAAATCAGTCCAGTCGTTTAGGAGGAGTTCAGTTACATACACACGGACAGAAGAAATATATATATAAGATATATATATATATATATATACATATATACATATATATATATATATATACATATATATATATATACATATATATATATATATATATATATATATATATATATATACATATATATATATATATACATATATATATATATACATATATATATGTACATATATATATATATACATATATATATATATATATATATATATATATATATATATATATATATATATATATATATATATATATATATATATATATATAAAGTTTTAGGTCTTCCTGGTTTAGACAAACTGTTTTTAAGACCTCTCGAAAATTATCCTACAGAATGCAAGAATGAAAAATTAATAATCAAATGAAAGTAAACTGTAAAGTATGATATTCCCATATAATGTTGTTGGTCAGATGCAATAAAAAAATTCTGTTTGTACAAAGGAAATGATTTTTTTTCCGCATCCAACAATCTTATCACCAACACTGTGAATTTTCCGGTAAGCTGGAAAAATTTTCTGCATGAGGTAAAATTTTGAGGTTATAACCACATGAATGTCAATTTATATGAGAAAAATTCCAAGACACTTACCAGCCCAATGAATATGCAGAAGAGCTGTATGACGTCGGTGTAGGCTACTGAATAGAGGCCCCCGAACAACGTGTAGATGAGGGCGATGCAAGCCGATAGAATGATTGAGGTGTTGTTATCTAGGTCGATAATCACGCTCACAGTGGCACCTGAATAATGAAAAAAAAATAAAGAGAGTTAATTATACTCATCTGAAATTTTGTGTCTATCCCTGAAAATTCTGGATAGGCTTGATGACAATAAACTCAATTTTAACGTAGTATTACGTTCCTCCATAGCGGTCCTCCGGAAAGCAAAATTTCAGACGTCTTGTGTCGCAAGTTATAATTTTGGCAGCGCGCGAAACCCAGTCTATATCGCTTGGGCAATCAGTAAACAGTTAAACAGAAAAGTACCAAAATGCGTCAAATATTTGACATACATACATATGTATATATACATATAAATACACACACACACACACACATATATATATATATATATACATACATACATATATACATAACACATACATACATATATACATACAAAAGAGGTAAGCAACGATAAGTAATCGTACGTTAATAACCCGCGGTAGTTTCGTTAGAAGAGACTATCTGAATGTTTTTAACCTTAATTGATTTGCGTATGGTAACACACGCACATAATTTGATATTAAACACATTTTTGCTTTTTAGATTATTTTTTCTTCGCGTAACAGCCTTAATTCCTCCTCAGTCCTTTTCTAAATTTTTTCTTTCTTTCGGTGAAGCATTTTAGTTTACTTTATGCACCTGTCTTTTATTTCCCTTGCAAAACTGCCCAAATGTTTTTTCAACGACCTATACTGTGAAACTTCATACTGGATCAAATACGAAAGATTTGTGTAGGCATAGTCTGAAACTGTATGCCACCTAACTTATCCCAATCCTCGCTAGTTTTGTTTGCGTAATTTGAGTTTGAAGTGAAAACAAAATGTGAAAAAATGTATGACATGTCCCAGTAATCATTACAGTAGCATCTGAACTAAATAATTTTAATAGGTGGTTAATGAGTTCACAGTCTTTTACGTTTGTAGAGGACATTATGTGGTGCTCATTATTGAAACTGATGACAGGGCTTGATGGTGGAGTGGTTGGCACGTCTGTCCAGTAGATGGTACTGTAAGAAATTCACCTTAAGTGCCAGAGTGAAAATTCAGAAACAAGATCAATATGTAAACAAGGTCGATTTGAAAATTCAAAAACTTTTGAAGTATCCTTGAATACCATAAGATTTGTATTTAAAGATAAAGTAATTCAACTCATTTAAATCGTGTGAATAGTTTTTTTATATAAATCATTTGAAGCATACTTGTTGGAATTTTTGAAAGAGTTTATCCTCTATGACAAGGTACAATAGCTATTTACTTATCTTGCATTGTTTTCATCAGGATCCGTGCAAAGTCGATTAAATCTGAAGTGGTTATTGGAAGTCGATTATATCTGAAGCGCTCAATAAATTTTAAGTGCCCTACAAGAAAAATGTCCTGAGAGTTTAATTATAGTTCAAGGACATTTGTATATTATGGTGACATTCAATAGATATGTAAATTAGCAAAAGGCGTATGGGTAATTAAAAGGTGAGTGCTTTAAATATAAGAAGGAGAATAGATGTGTATAAAATAAGACTGAACAACACACACAAAATATAAAAAAACCTTAGTAATATTATATTTTACGAACATAAAAAATGCAAGTAAAAGAAACTATGATATAATGAATCCTTTAAGAATTTAGTTTTGATTCCTAATGTATATGTAAACGGAATAAATAAAAAACAGCTTTACTCCTTTCAATAACTTACGATTTCGGTAACTTAAATATGTTCCCAGTTCATATGCACTATCTAACAGCCAAAAATTTAATTCGTGTGCACAACTGATATTTTATATTAATTCATGTTAGCTTTAGAAGTTAATTTAAAGTCCAGTTCAGATTTTCTGTATTTATAACATGAATGATATATCTCAATTTAATACATGTACTTTCCATGTCCATTTGGAAAACAATATTTTTTTAATGCTTTAAAACTTTTAATGTTGTATTATTTTGTATTCGTGTTTATAGAGTGATAGAGTATAATAGTATATTTGATAATTATCTTGCTATGAATGATTAATTTTATAGATAAGTAATATTATGACGTTTATCCTTTTTTTGTCAAGGGGAGGAAATATATAACAGAAATTTGATCATTCTTTGACTATTATGCCTGATGACATTATATACAGCCTAACTTACAGTTTAAAATTTACGTCCATAGTTCTTTGAAAGAAGGTTATGATGGAAAAAATGGATTTATTGGAGGCAATATTCACGTTCAATAATTCTAAATCTTAATAGTGCGTAATTTTGCCATTTGGAAACAATGTGCATTGAAACATTCATGTATTAATACAAAAGTAATACAGTTGGCTCTCTGTTTAGCGAAGCTCTACTTAACGACGATATTTCCCAGTCCCGGCCCCTCCGACGTAAAAAAATTCTATTTAAAGACGACGTTGTTTCTGTTTAACGACGATTTTTTTTACATGATAAACTTTTTCTTCAACATTTTATCTGCAGGAGGGGAACCTTCTGTGGGGGAAAACAAGTTTGGTTTTAATAACAGACCCGGAATTTCCTTGATGTTTGCAATGTTGCAATCATAGACTTGTTGCAGTGGAAAAACGGGGGGGGGATCTTGGAAGATCGAATATTCTTTCTTGGAGCTCTTAGTGCGGAAGCTCAATCACTCTCTTGTCACTACCATCTGTTGTCATGTGACTTACGAACTGTCCGATAGCAGCCCTCTCTCACTCCTTCCAGGAAGAAGGTGTTCATGTTTAAAGAATTCATGATTGTGTAGGAGCTCATTCCTGTATGAATACGAGGTGAACAGAGCAAAATGACATCAAAGCGAAAGCATCTTACGCTACATGAAAAGGTGAAAATATTGAAGACTGGGAAGAAAGTGTTGGAATAACAAAACTCCAATTCGCAAGACAATTTCAGCTACCCGAGTCTACTCTCAAAAGGCATTTTAGCAAGCAAAGAGAAAATTCTTGAAGCAGCACAAAAATTTGGTTTGGGATCCAAATCCAAACGGCAGTAAATTCAATGTGGCCGATCAGAAGAGTTCGATAAGGCAGTCCTGCAATGACTTCATGAATCAAGAGCATCCATTAATAAACAATGCGGCTGACAGTATGAAAATTAGAAAATTTACGATCTTGGAAGCAATGCGCATGATAACATCAACATGGAAAGAAATTTCTTCATCCACAATAAAAAACTGCTTTCGCGTTGCTGGAATTCACAAAGAACTTGTAGTGGAACTGCAAAGTACGGATGTAGAAATCAACGAAAATGACATTACCCTTGAAGAATGGAAAAGTCCTGATGAACATGAGGATGTTTCAATTCAAGATTTCTACAATTGTGATGAATGTGTTTTAACAACAGATTACAGAAATGTAGAACAAATTTATGAAGACATAGTAAACGAAAACACAGTGTCAGACGAAGAAGGTAAAGTTGAAGACTTTACGAGACGAAGAAGGTAAAGAAGAAGGTAAAGAAGACGAAGGTAAAGAAGACGAAGAAGGTAAAGTCGAGACAATGCCACCGTCTTATACAGATGCAACTTCTGCTCTAGATGTTCTCCGACGCTATATTACATCGAATATGAAAAATGACACATTTAACATTCTAGAAAATCTGGAAAAGGGAATAGCATAAACAAGGCAAAAAATGAAACAATCAACACTTTTTGACCTTTTTAAAACCTAATTTATTGTATTGTTTGTACTCCTTTTTCAATGTAATTAAAAATAACTTTTTATGAATAAAATAATAATAATAATAAAAATAACTTTTTTAAACACGCCAGTATATTAAGAAATATATTGACAGTACTAAGCCTGTAAAGAGTGGAGAAAAATGTTATTTTTTCACAAATTCTGTTTAAGGACGATCTCTACTTAAGGACGATTTTTCACGGTCCCTTGAAAGTCGTTAAACAGAGAGCCAACTGTATTTCAGTAATCTCTTATTTTTCTGATAAATAAGAGATTACTGAATACTTAATTCCATTAGATGATCAATATCTCTTATCAAACATTACATTTTATTTTTTTGACATAAAATGTGAAACCTTCAATGTCCCTTGATAATGATACGCAAAACACAAAATGTTTATAAAAATTTGTCAATCTTATAGTTAAATTTTCCTTGTCTGTCTACCAAAGATGAGCTTGCATAGGACTAAGAGAACACTTGAGAACAATGGGTACGTACCCAATGCAGCCAAAATGGCGGCGGACCAAAACACCTCTCCGCAGAGGGCCGGAATGAAGAGAAGACCTCCCATACGACTTCCATACAGGTCCTGAAATGGGTCCAACATAGTCACGTAGCCCTCTTCACGCATCTTGTTCGCGAAGAAAATGCCACCTGCAATTTATAAAATAAATACGTTGTGATTAATTTTAAAGGACAGTAAAAATAGATGTCATAACTTCTTTGAACATTTGCCGAAAAAAAAAAAATAGATTCATTCACAAAAATTAATACAATACATTATATTGAGATTCTGGCTGGTGAGTAAAATATAAAATACCAGTTACACTATGCGGCACCTAATGTAATCTCATCTGATAAATGATCTTAAATACAAGAAAAGCCCCATAAGAAAAGCAAAGTGGTATAGGAGGCGATAAGGATATAAAAGAAGGGAATGGATTTAAAGTAAAGCGATTAGCAGTAAGGATTTAGTAGTAAAACATAATACAAACAATAGTAAAAGGATTAAAAGAAAGTCTGAAAAACCCAAGTAAAATCTAAAATATTACGAAATGGAATATATTGTATAAATATATATACATATATATATATATATATATATATATATATATATATATTCAAATTTAGTTTGGAATGGGATAATAAACACCGTAATTAATATATATATATATATATATATATATATATATACATATATATATATATATATATATATATATATATATATATATTAATTACGGTGTTTATTATCCCATTCCAAACTAAATTTGAATTTAGATCAATTCGCATCATGTGTTCATCTATTTTAATCATAAAATATCATTTTTTTGCGCCCAGTATAGAACTGAATAGTGAATAAACTCATTACTACACAAAGTCAAAAATCCAATTATGAAGACAAATATTAGCTGACTGGTTTGATCTATCGTGGGAATATTAAATGTTACCGAAAGTTCCAAATGCAAAAGCCTCTTTCTCTGTATTCTCAGTGGTTAAATACGGAGTATTTAAGTGCTTCTCCTCCTGATTTCTGTTTGATAAAGTTCAATTTAATGCTTCAGTTCCCCCGGAAAGATATTTACGACATTTGGGACAGCCGGTAATTGAATATGTTGAATGTGACCTTTAGGCTTTTGTATCTCTCTTTATCAAAACGAGATCACGCATCATCTAAATCTTTCTTTTTTTTTGAGAGAGAAAGCATTTTGTTTCCATTGGCCAGGGATAACAAAATTTCTTATATTCTGATTTAATTCTATTTTACCTTCAGCTTCTGAAACTGAAGCCTGGAAATAGGATTATAGACAAAAATTTACTGTTTTTAAAATGCTTTAGTGAGAGACAATTTACGAGTAATTTAAATCAGTTCCAAGGATTGCTTTAAATTATAAATTTAAATTAACATGCAGAGATAAAATGTAATAATAGTAAATACCTGGAGGAAGGATGATTTTAAAATTTATTTCACGATCTTTCTTGTATAGTTATTAATGATTAGGTTATCTTTCTTATAACAGAATACACACTGATTATCAATCCACCCACATTATATGGGAGTTAAAAGCACATTTCGGGTCTACATTGGAATCTCGAGTAAGGTTGGATGTTTCTGTGCTGTTTCCTCATAGGGAACAACGTTAGCTGTACGAATAGAGGGTCACATAATACAGCTAAAATATATCGTAGCTCTAACTATAAACTCCATTATAAAAGCAGCAAAAAGACGTATGATTCGGTGAAATTAATATACCGCAAAAATAAAACACATTCAAAATGAATACCTGACCGCATTTCCCAGCAATATTCACTGAGCCTTTCCATGCGCTATCAGATGAAAACATCCTCTTGATTTCTTACTTTAACGACTGAGAGAATTGTCTTCCATTTTTTTTTTTGCAGAAAGAATATTATTAGTATTCTAATAAAATATACGTATTTCAAACCGTCCGTAACACTTTATGTCTTCAACCTCGAAAGTAGGCCTTAATATCTAATCGCACTGTATTCGAATATCGAATTTCTCAATTCTAACCCCTTATTAACGCTATTTCCTGGAAAATAATGGGTCAGTATGAAGTAACTGCTCTGGAGGCTTTATTAGCCATTATGATCAGCGGCTTTAAGCTTGTATCGTGTTTTTATTTGGTGTCTCACTTTCTATCAGTTCTAAAAACTTTTCTGTCCTTGAAAATAGTATTGACTGTTAGTATTGCAATTCTTCCAATGCCGTAGCACTGCATGTACCGTTCCCGAAGAAGGTTCATTCTGTTCCGTCATTTTAAGGGGACAGTGGACTTTCAAAATTGTGAAATTTGTCCAAAAATTCGTTTTTTTAATCTTATTGAATTGTGAAACTACGGACGAGTAGGAATGTGTGGCAAAAAGAATTTTTAATTTCTGCGATTACTTTCCTAGTTATAGGCATTTGTATTTAATTTAGATATTATGTGCTTACTAATAGCAATAACTTTAAATGTGTTTTTCTCAAAATAAACATTTTCATGTCATACGAATATTCAAACTGCTCCAGTCGCATTTCTAATTATCGTATTGCTTTGAAATTTAAGTTTTACATACTTAACTGTCTATCAAATAAATCTTATCGAAAATAATTATGCTTCGTAGCTCATAATTTCTAAACTTTGTTCTTGAAAAGATGATTTATAGGTATTTTACGTCATAAAAAGGGTGTTTTCACTATATTATTTTTCTTTCTCTTTATATTTTTAATGAATGCTTAAAGTAAGCAATAAGTTTCATTGTTAGTTCTATAAGGTATCCTGTAAATAAAAATTACCATATTATATGCAATAGAAATGCGCATGGAACATTTTTAATTAGGCCAATTTGTGATATAATTAATAATTCATAATGCGTAAATTATTAATATTTCATCATTAAATTTTAACCACTTCTACATATCTATGGTACTAATCACATATTCAAATTTCAAGCAAATCCATTCAAAATAAAAAAAAGTTAGGTTTGAAGGTCCACTGTCCCCTTAACATTATTTCTAATGCAAAAAAATTCGTTAGCCTCCCCCCGTTTTAATTTTTCATTTATGTAACTGCTTTCGCAATCTTATGTCAGTGATATCTGTAGAGTCAATTATTTTTAAAATAAATTGCAAATGATTAGGATAATTTAACTAATGAATGTACATAAATAATGAATATGTATTAAGTTTTGAAGACATCGATTATTGTTGTTGTTGTTGTTTCTAATGCCCCCTGACCTGAATCTATTCCAGACCAGGTCCATATAGTCTATTGGACAGAGGAATGCGGCTTCGGTTTTATAATGGTACCACAAGGGTCGGAGACGGATTTAGCCAGGTGCCACCTCAATTTTGACCGAGCACCCCCAGGAGTGACCCCAGGGATCGTACCCTCTCCCACCCTCTATGACCTCATAGAGGGACTTTATGGTCTATGAAGTTAACGTGTCCATATCCAGTCTAGACACGGAGGTATTTAATAGTGCGTGTCGGGATTTGATCCGAGCACCCTTAGAAAAGAAAGCCAGCGCGCCACCACAAGGCTACCTCGAGCCCAGACATCGATTTTACTGAAAGTTTGCCGACTGGATGAGAAAATAACATTCCCCGCATTATTTAAGAATTAAATAGATAAAAGACGAAAATACTCGAAACGATATTGTTGAAGAAAAACTAAACTCAAAAAGTTTAAGTGAAAGAAAAATTCCACTGGCATGAGGATTGTCAAGCTTTGATATACTGCGTGCAAATTTAAAACACTCTTGATATCAAAAGAGTCAGAAACATAAGGATTTCACGAAATAGTAGATAACTGTCCTCTATTTCCCTCGGTAATTGAGGAAAATAAGAGGTTACGGAGACAGCTTTCGATTGAACCTATTTCCGATTCTTTTCGAAAGAAGAGAAGAATTTGGAATTCTTTTCGAGAGATATAAGCTTAGCAGACAGCGTATTTTACGGTTCACTTTTTATTTTCTTTCGTAACCTTTACAGTTTCACCTTTTTATTTTCACTATAGCCCACAGAAAGAAATAAAAGTCTATCAACAAACTTTCAATTCCGACTGTTAAAGATTTAACTGAAACAATTGCTTTCTCAGCTGTGTGTTTTAAGTGCTTACGGTGAAATATAGTTTAATGGACTTAAGAAGAACAAAATAGGTATCTAATTTGGCCTGGTTCGTTTCAATTTAGGTAGTGGAAGAAGTAAATGATATACTAGAGCTAAACGTAATTTCATTTGCTCTCTAGAACAGTTGCTTTCCCCAGACGATAAGACTATCTTCCATATGAAGTTTCTATATATTCTGAACTTTGTTGTATGACTTTTTTGAATGTCCGTACAATTCCCAATACACTGTGAATTTTTGTTTGATTTCTTGCACACGAGATAAAAATAACTATGCTCTTCAGAACTCGGCAAATCTGTTTTTAGTTACCTATCTATATATATAAAACAGCTCCGTAACTGATAAATAATCCAACAGATATAGATAAAAATTATACTAAAAAAGACAAAAAACAAACAGAAATCAAGCACTATGGGCATCCACGCACCAACGGCAAGATTCTGCATAAGAGCCGGAACTGAACCATAAAACGACAGAGGTAATCGACAGGTCACGTCATCAGGGGGCCTAACCATGTCAATTACCTCAAGGGGAACTTTCTGAATAGGATGCAGGTAAGCCCAAAAGACATCCCAAGGCCCCGAGTTCCCCAAAGAAGCAATTAGTCAAGAAGAAAATGAAAAGACAAACACAACTTACTGTATGGGCTCAACGCACCTTATAAGCAAGCACACAAAAAATCCTAATGCAATATAATCGGCGTCTACACACCCCAATTCCGTAAGTGACGGTTATGGCGAAACAGCAGCCAGTTCTATCCTAATGTTTACGTCATTGTAACATTACTATAGCTCCACCCCCCATTACAACTTAACCAAAACACAAATACTATTCTAAACAACTTTAAAAATTCCCGAGTCTAAATGCCATTTTTTTAAAACTTTTAAATTACCGAAATTTTTAGGGAAATCGTTTTTTCTTAAGTTTTCCTCGAAAATGCTACATGCCTCCAAAAAATCCCCAGGATTGTTACATATGTTTTTTATTCTGTAAAGTTGTGAGTAAAAAATATTATAATAAATTTTATAGTTTAAGTTGCTATGGAAATTGGTAAAAGTAATAACCTCGAAGTTAAAATCTAACCTTTTATCATAAATTCCTATTTTTATTTCCCTATTTTGAATTTTAATTTTTAAATCCAGATAAGTCGCACAAAGATTATTTTCGTTAGTCCGGTTCAAAGTAAGTTCCTTTGGGTAGATTTGATTAAGAAACACCAGATCGTTACAGTTAAAAATTATGAGGTCATCAATATATCTAAATCCGGTAATATTATTTGAGTTAAGAAATTTAGTTTCGTAAAAATGTAAGAATAGGTTGGCAAATGCACTAAATATTAAAGTACTATCTAACTACTAAAGTACTATCTAAAGATTAAAGTACTATCTAAATAAGCTGATGCTTATTTAGATAGTACTTTAATCTTAAAATGTGACTGGATTGATTTATGTAAATTTAATATTTTTGAAAACTATCTCTTTAACGGCTTATGTTTTTTTAAAGAGATAAAGGGTATACCTATGGGAAATAGCTACTCTAGTGCAAAATTATGAGGTCATCAATATATCTAAATCCGGTAATATTATTTGAGTTAAGAAATTTAGTTTCGTAAAAATGTAAGAATAGGTTGGCAAATGCACTAGAGTAGCTATTTCCCATAGGTATACCCTTTATCTCTTTAAAGAAACATAAGCCGTTAAAGAGATAGTTTTCAAAAATATTAAATGCATCTGTGGCGATGGCTCATGGAAAACCCATGGCCATACGTCAAAAATATGAGTGTGTAGTATTATTGGGACAGAAAGTGGGAAAGTTATCAATGTCGAAGTACTGTCTTCTTTCTGCAAAGACTGTGAGATTTCTACATCTAATTTACTGTAAAAAAAAACCATTCGGGAAGTGCAGGAATTATGGAAGTCATTGGAATGATAAGAATATTTCAACGTTCTGAATTTTGCAGAAAAGTTCGGTACACCAAGTATCTTGGTGATGGTGATACCAAAACTTTTAATGAACTTTTGAAAGCTAGGCCCTATGATTGTGAAATTGAAAAACTTGAGTGCATAGCACACGTACAAAAAAGAATGGGGAATCGCCTACGAAAACTAAAACAACAGATGCGGGGGGAGAAATTGTGTGCTGGGAAACCACTGAGTGGAAAGGGGCGGCTAACGGACAAACTAATATATAAATTAACGGTATACTATGGGAATGCAATTAGATCAAATAGTCATTCTCTTCGAAGTATGAGAGAAGCTGTATGGGCAACATATTGTCATTTGAGCTCAACAAATGATGAACGAATAATTATGTTCTGCCCTAAGGGCGCGACTTCCTGGTGCAAGTTTCAAAAGCATGCTGCATGTGTTGATGATAAAAAGGGAATTTATAATCATACCCCTTCTGTACCCTTGGAAGTAATGAAGTGTATAAAAAATATATATACATATTTATCAGCTCCAGATTTGTTAAAAGGATGTCTAAGTGGGAAGACACAGAATTCAAATGAATCATTTAATTCTGTGATTTGGAAATTTTGTCCGAAGACCTCTGGTTATGGTAAAAATGTTGCTGAAGCTGCTGTCTATGAAGCCGTGATTGCTTTTAATGAAGGTAGTGAGGGTCGTTTGAATTCTCTTAAAGAAATTGGTATGATTCCTGGGGTGTATGCAACAACAGCAGCTTTGAAATTTGATGTAAAGCAAGTAAAAATCGCAGAAAAACGAGCTGATCTTCAAGCATTACAGGCTAGACGGGCTAAACGAAGGCTTGTTCTTGCTAAAAATGAAAAGCTTAAGCTAGCTGAAGGGTGTTCTTACACATCTGGAGGATTTTAAATTACGTGAGTGTGTTTTATGTCTAACTTCATCAAAATTTTAACTTTAAACGCTGTTTTCTCAGAACTATGATTTTCACCACTATCCGTAAAATTTAAAAAAATGTACTCAATATATCTGTTTAAAATTTTGCATGCTTGTATACATGATTATGTTCTATAGAATGAATCAATATAATGAGGGAATTTTGTTATTTTCAATATTTTTATTAATTAAAGAGAAATTTTAAAAAAATATTTTTTATTTTTTCAAATTTGTATGAATTTTTATAAATGTTGTTGATGTAATATTTTTACATAGTTAATTCATTCTATAGAGAAAACATTTCTGATTATTTTAACATAGAATTAAAGTGTATATGTTAATTCTAACTTGAGTTACTTTACGGATAGTAACTGGCCATTTAAAAAAAATCTGAAAATATCGTTGTAATAAATGTATCATATTTTAAAAAAATTTAATATCAAAAGTGTTTATTTTATGAAAATATTAATTTTGAATTAGTTCTGAACAGTATCAACAAATTTTGTCTATTTGTAATAAGAATACAATTAGTTATTGGATGTCGAAACCAGAACACATTTATGCTTTAACATAACAGTTTAAAACCCCTTAGACCCCTTAGACCCCTTAAATATTTAATTTAACACAACAGTTCATACATTTCAGGTACCCAGTACCTCATTCCCCCCCCCCAAAAAAAAATGCACTTCGACCACACGAGTCCCTGACTCGACTAACATCAACAATTCATGGCTAAGGTTGCGGTTAACTTGAAAAAGTTGCAGTTGCAGTAAAATAAGAAAAAAAAAGTGACTACACTTTCAGCAATCATTATTCTCTTTGGAGAATTCACGCGTGTGGGTGTGTACGCCATCAGATTTCCTCAAACTGATATTATCGCGTTGCTAAAAATTTGTCTGGTTTCACCAAGCTAATCGAAAAATTTCCAATCAGTAAATAGCACTTACAGCTTTAACGTCAGGATCCTTTCTGTCAGGATTTCAATGAGTTCTAAGAAACTGTGAACGGCAATATGTCATGAATTAATTCCGAGGCACTTAATCTCGCAGATCTGCACATCAGGTAAACCACCTTTCTTTACAGAAATATAGTGATCGTAGATAATTTTGTTCCTCTACAGTGTTGAGGAGGCGCATAAACAATTTGAGCCAAAATTTGTTTCCTTGCAAAGGTTGACTAGTTGACAGGTTCAGGTGTGTCGGTAAGTCCTTTCGGTTTTCGTACGGGATCTAGATATTTTTTAAGGGGATTTTAAGGTTATAGGGCCTCTCTAAGGTTTGGAAACCTAAACTTTTATAACGGTATGAAACTCTAAATGTATACAAATATATTTAAATCAATTGTATACATTAATCGTTGTATTTATTATAAATATATATGTTTTTTTTTGCATTAATTGCATAAAACGTGTGTCGGGAAGTCCTTTCGGTTTTCGTACGGGATCTAGATATTTTTTACGGGGATTTTAAGGTTATAGGGTCTCTCTAAGGTTTGGAAACCTAAACTTTTATAACGGTATGAAACTAAATGTATACAAATATATTTAATTTTTATGTATATAACAAATGAATAAATATATTAGAAGATGCATATAGAGCAACTATTCTGTTTTAAAGACTCAAGATGGGGATTTCTTTTACGCTGTTTCAAAAGCAATGTGACAACAAGAATAAATTCAATTAAACCAAATATTATTAACCTGGTAAATCCGAAGTGAATTTAAGAAAAAAACTGCAAATCTGCTCTGAAACTTTGCAGTTTACTATTCGTTCAGTGGTACACTCTATTAAGGGGGCACACGACCTTTGACTACTGGGAAATGACCCTAAACATGATAAAATTCGAGCTACTGAAACTCCAATATTATACAATTATAACTTATACAAAAATAGAACTTGTAAAGCCATAAATAATTTTTAGATTTCATTTTTAAATGTAGACATTACTAAAAAGGGAAAAAAAATCATTGGATGTTTCGCGCATCATAAAATTAAGAAATATGCATACAGAAACTATTTTCTGGTCAAATTAAATTAATAATATACTCAAGTTTAATGTAAAACCAAAAAATATACAAAAAATATAGTTTAAATTGAAAAATTTACATAATACTTTAAAAAAATTTAAATTTGGCAATTTTTTAAAACATTTTCAAGTGTAAAATTTTTTTACAAATTTATTTTTACTTTTCTGGTTTTAGTATGTAAAGAAGCTTATAATACAAATCTGATAAAATTTTTGTGTCTAGCACTCATAGTTTGGGCGTAACAGTGTGCTTAATCCAAAAATTCACATATTTGAGATAACTGAAGTTAAAGTTAGAATATACATGGCCATGGCAATAGAGTGAGCTTTACATAAACTCTCATAACTTGAGAAATAATGCAAATTTTTTTAATGCGGTTTTTTGCATATTGTTCAGAAATGTCCCAAAATCAGAATATAGCAAAAACCAAAAATCGATTTTTTGAAGTTTTAAAGATTGTGTGCCCCTTTAAAGAACATTTCTGCACTCTTGAAGGAATAACCAAAACTTCTATGCATGTTAAAGATTTTATTTTATTTTCCCGATACGGGTGATTAATTAAGGTTTCGTTGTGGGAAACCATTGGTGAGGAAATGATCAATATTCTCTTCCATTAACCGACCAACGAGAAATTCCGGAATGCAGAATAACATTCTTTGAAAATATTGGACAACTGATTTACAAACTACCCGAAATAATCTGAGTGAAGTGTCTAGATTAATGTTTTTATTTGAAAATGCATTTTTAATCAGAAGAAGTATGCGAGGAGGTGATATAAAGGAACTGGAAAAAAAACTATATGTGAAATGTAAGAATGAAATTTTCTACGAAATTGGATATAGAATAGTTTTCCAGAATAGAAAATATTATTAAAATGTTGGTATAAATCAGTTACAACAAACTTAGTTCCCTGTAATCTCGAATCAAACTGCATTCAAATTCATCTATAATTATTAATCACTTCTCGAACACTTTTTTATACTTACCTGTTGAAGCCGAGTTAGTAGAGACAGGCTTTTTGTATTGAAGAGATTTATGAAAATTTTTAAAATGACTCATAAAATCTCAGTAAAGAATGAAAGGTTCGACATCGCCAGATATAAGTTCAGATATTCAACAAAATTTCGCTTCTCAGGAATTTTAGGATAATTTTTTTTAAATCGACTTTTTAACAATCTTACCGTATTTTGTATTTTAATATAAGAGATACTTTGTTCTCGGACATCAGACAGCTAGGTTAAAGTTAAATTTTAGTTGTTGTTACTGTTTTGATAAAATATTTTCTTAACATATTAATTTGCACGTGCTTTTAAAAATTTCAATCTTGATGAAAATTGTCCTCTTTTATGTTTAAGTGTTGGACCATTTACCTGTTTGGTCAAGAAGGTAAAATTAATGTAAATATACTCAACGAAAATCAGATATATGATTATCAAAATATAAGTAATAACATACATGCATTTCGATCGTTTATACAACCATAAACATACACTAAGATAATCCAAACATACACCGCAATGCGAATATAATTTGGATAAATACAAATACGCATGTTATAATATAAATGCAAATCTTGTTATAATATAAATATACAATATACGCGAGAATATACATACACACACACACACACATATATATATATATATAATATATAATGTGTGTGTGTATGTCACGACTGCGACGCAGCTGCAGAATAAATTAAGATAAATCCATTGTTCGGGAGAAATATATAAAAATGAGGACTCAGAGATTACAGGAACTCCATATCGATGCCGTGGTGTTTATTCAAATATTAGTTAACCAGTCCGATCCGCCAAATTCGACTCAACCCCCTCCACCCGGAAAACGCGCGTCCTGACTCTATCAAAGATATCCCTAATCTACGCTTTGTTCTTTCTCGAGCGTTATGCAAAAGCGTGTGCGATCATCCCGAACCCCTTCTAATTTGAACATTCGACGATTGCATCATACAGCGCGTGCGAGCAATTCGATGACCCTGAACTCTTCAATGCGAAAACCAATCTACTTCCTGAATTGGAAAACACACTTGGACTTTAATAGAAAATTACCGTTTACCGCTTATTAATATAATTGAATATTGTTTATGCTTCTAGCATCATATATATATATATATATATATATATATATATATATATATATATATATATAAATTTATTTATATATATATATTTATATACACATATATATATACATTACTATGACCTAAACACTGAACAACACACAACATGATAAAATATATTGGCCCCATAATATTTATACACTATCATAGTTTTTATTTGCACTATGGTATGCGAACATTAAGCTAATCAAAATAGGCACAAAACTTTAATTTATGGAAATTATCTAAATCTAAGTAAATGGACAAAATTTCTGCAAGTGTTCATAACTACAGATTTTAAAAGTCTAAGCAGTACTGACAAATATTATGGTGGGAATTGATAACATATTTTATATGCATTTAAAATGAGACTGAAAAAAGAAGTATACAGATTCGTGAGGAATTTGAGATTTGTATCTTTATTATCCTATTCCCTAAACCATTTCCCAAAATGCCATTAATTTTTCAAGATTTCCCGCCTCCTTTCGGAGAATTAAAAATAATCAAAGCTAAACGACCGAATTTTAAAAAGGAAACTCTTTCGTACTCGAGATGTTATTTTGAATGAGCGACCTTTATGAATTCCTTTATCTCGCATTGACCTTTAAAAATGGGAATTCAGATCTCTCCAGAAATCTATGTAAAGTAATCGCTGGTGGGGGGAAAAGCATAAATAGAAGAAATGAATTTCCATCTTGAATTACCGAGTGAGGCTGCTTTAAATAAAATGGCAAGTTTAATTCCTAATGCTTTTTTTTTTCTTTTTACTAAAATTGTTTAATATTGATAGGGCAGATGGGACAGATTAGAAAGCTGAGGCACGTTGTTCGTATGAAAGTTTTAAGAAGTTCTTCTTCTCACGGAAATAAGCAATGCATTTTTGTGGAATGTATTAAAGTGAAAATGTCGCATTTTTGAATGGGGTGTTCATTTATTGAAAGATGTTGTCTCCAATGAGGGACTTTAAAAGGAAGTCTCTGTCGTACGCTTTTTATCGCAAGCAGTCTAAAGGCGTCAGTAAGAACTACATGGAATCCGTCAGCGTTAA
This sequence comes from Dolomedes plantarius, assembly GCA_907164885.2. NCBI lineage: Eukaryota > Metazoa > Arthropoda > Arachnida > Araneae > Dolomedidae > Dolomedes > Dolomedes plantarius. Next base: position 27,811,970 of record OU015498.1, on the reverse strand, counting down.
AGATTCCGTTGGTGCTGATTGATTAAGTGGGGCAATGATTGGTTAAAAAATTTTACGCTGACGGATTCTATGTAAGCGGACCCTAAGGGTCTGTTCACATAGGAGTCCGTTGCGTTGCGTTAAGGAAAAGATGACGTTGAGACGAAAATAAACCAATCATATGCCTCCAAACGATTAGCAATGACATTTTTAACGCCTATGATTGGTTTATTTTCGTCCCAACGTCATCTTTTCCTTAACGCAACGCAACGGACTCCTATGTGAACAGGCCCTAAGGGCTCGCTGCAGCTCTAGCGAAATTAATGTTAAGGCGACAATGGATCTTCAGATTGACAAAAATATGTCCCCAAAACTATGTTTTTTATCTTTCAGAATATGATTCTGAAACTCATCAGCTTTAAATTAAAAAAAAAGTATGTTGATCCGATCATTATTAACCGAGTTTTAAGTATTTTTTTCGAAAGTAAACAATGGAAATGTGAGTCAAATTAAAACTTTAAATGTCATTTTCTCAAAACAAGTTTTCATGTCGTTTCGGTAAGTTCAAAATGTTCCATGCGTCATAATTTTCTTGAATTTTCATAAAATTTCATAAAATCATTTTTCATGTATGTTAGAATAAAACTTAGTAATCAATTCATTATACTATTTTAAAACAACTTAAAATTTGTACAACAAAAAAAATTTGTTTCATAAAATTTTGCATAAAATGACCTATTTTTATCGATTTCTTTTCTAGTTTTTATAAATATGACTATAAATGAAATATTGCTACTAACTTTTATCATAACTATATAAAGCTAGCTTAAGAAAGAAAATTAGATTTCTGAGACAAAAATTAATGCGCATGGAGCATGTTTAAATAGAGTAATTAACAAACGGATTTTAATTAATATCTTAATGAATTACATTTTGATTTTTTTTTAATTTAGAATTTCCATTTCTAAAACAACACTGTATAAGTATACAAGATTTCATAGCAATTGGTTAATAAATAAAAAAAAAGTTTTTCATGGTCCATTCTCGCTTTAAAACTTTTAACAGTTTTTCTTACTGTATGTTTCCCTTATAATAATTTAAAATAAATTAAACAATGAGAATAAAACCACAAGAGGTTTCCATTTGTAGGTAATTAAATCTCCTTTTGCAGTGATTCCAGGGCTTAGCATTTTAGTTTAACCTTTGAGGGGCGCAGTTCGTACAGTACAAATGCCTAAATCTAGTCTTTTTTTTTCACTTGAATTCAATGTATTCCAGTTAAATGAGCAAAAAAAAGGCTAGTACTGCCATCTGTTATAAGTTTAAAGAAGTAAAACCATTTTGCAACCTTTAATTGGAAAAGTTTTCACGATTCTTTAGGTTAAAAAAATCGGGAAAAAATCTTGTTGCCCCTGATAGGGTTAAAGAATAGGATTATCTGCCACACGCCTTCTACCAAAATTAGGATTGTTTGTGAGGCTCGAATTCCTGATGTCGGTTAGCTACCTAGGTCCATTGATAGCTACCACTGACGTTTATTAGCTTTGATCACTTTGTCATCTTTGTGAAAGGGGAAGGATAAAATGCTGTATATAAAGATACATACCGACCACAAGCGAGAGAGCATATCCAAAGGGTGCTTGACACCATATTATGCCGTTGCTGTAGATCGCCTCCGCTGTGCCGTTTATATAGCCGCCACCGACCCAAGTCGCTGTAAAAGAACAGAAGGGAATGGTTCAAAGGTTTATGTATTATTGTTAACGGTACAATTCAAAATAATGTACATAAAAAAAAACTAACAACATTTCGAAATTACAGTAGTCTGCCAGTATTGTGAGAGTACTAAGAAACGGGTTATTTTGGTTTCCTAAACTGCATAAGTCGTTGTTTCATAGGGAAAAAAAAAGTCGTATTTCGGGAATATTTAACTGTAGTCGAAGCTCTAGACGTCTAGACAATCATCGGAAATGCATAACCTTATGTACTTGTGAAAACGCATTTCCATATGTGAATAACAGTGAAGGAGTCATTCAAGACTGAATGAATAAATAACTATGCATGAAAATCCTTTTCTTACACTATATTAAAAGTAAGATATGAAGTTTCTAGAGAAAAGGCAAAATATCTGGTATTCTCTTCTAACGAAACTACCGCGGGTTATTAACGTAGGACTACTTATCGTTGCTTACCACTCTTCAACACGTGGCCAAACGGCTGAGGCATGCATAGTCCCGTTACTCAATTTTCACACCTCGTATATATATATATATATATATATGTTTATAAATGTATATATGTATATACAGTGGTGGCCAAAATTGTGAAAACCTTTCGGAAAAGGTGTATTTGTATCTTGGAACTCTGGTCTGGCACTCTTGATTTATAACTCGGGATGACGTCATAAATTTTGCTTTACTGCGAAAGTTATGGAGGAACGTAATCCTACATTAAAACTCCGCTCACTTTTTTTATTTAACGATTCCCCCTTGGAAACGACAGACGATGTCATTTTTTTGTCATTTCTTTGTAACTCTATTTTCATCACCGCTGTTCATGGAAGAAACATATTTTTCCTTAAGCATCAGTTAAATACCTTAAGATATCTATTTACAGAAAATACAAGGAGGCTATTTAATGCTGAAGATTCCGTACATGAGGTTAAAAGCCTGATAGATTAATGCTGATTCACATGGAGATAAAAAAATGTCCAGCATGATATTGTTACGTTTGAGTCTCCATCACTGTAAAGTGGTTAGTGTCACGACCTTCTCTCGAATTTCCTAGATCGGGGATGAATCCCGTCTAAGGTATGGACATTTCTGTGCTGTGTTTTCATATGTCTGCAACATATGTTTTCCCCGCAATAAAAGTAGCGAACAAAATCACAGTGTTGATGAGTGAATGTACTCGTAAGAAAGCTTGCAGCGTTGAAATAAAAATATGATTTTATTTGATTTCATTTGATTTGAAAATTAAAAGATCTTTCCAGTGAAAAGACACAGACTCCGAGACCCACTCCCTCTCAAATAAAATAGGTTTAAGGGGGGTCCAGGACACAAAATTGTTCGAATTTTCGAAAAAAAATTTATTACATTGATTTTCGTAAATTAAATGCTATTACTAAGACAGATGCTGAACCTCTCCCCAGAATTGATTGTTTGCTAGATAAATTAAGTAGTAAGTAATGCCAAAGATTTTTCCACCCTTGATTTGACCTCAGGATACTGGCATATACCTGTTCACCCTAAAGATACTGAAAAACTTGCTTTTGCCACCAGTTTTGGCCTGTTTGAATGGTTGCGCCTCCCTTTTGGAAAAAAAATGCCCCAGCTATATTTAATAGGACAATTAGACGAATTTTGGACAAACATAGAATATATTTTGCGTGCCATTACTTTGATGATATTATAGTTTACTCATCCTCAGTAACAGAACACATTAATAATTTAAAACGAATGTTTGAAGTTTTTCAGCAAGAATCTATTAAACTTAAACAATCTAAATGTAAATTCATGCAACGTAACATTAACTTTCTAGGATATGAAATTGAGAATGGCTGAATTAATCCAGATAATGTAAACATTGAAAGTATTGAAAAATTGAAACCCCCTTCCAACATTAAAGAATTACAAAGTCTTTTAGGTTTTTCGCTTCTGGCCAATATTAAAGTCGGTGCGCCCATACCTGGCAGATCTTGACGCTCTTTCTGTACTCTTTGTGTTCGAACCATGAAACTAACATGACGTAAGTTGAGCCTCCGTCCATATCTCGCAGTGCTCTGTTCTGCCGGGGCCTTTTTGCCCGGCATCGGTGGAATTAAACTTGTTATAATCCTACTAGAAGATGTCCAGCATCATTTCGGTAAATAAAACACTATTTTGCGAACTGATATCTCCTTCCATGGCGTTGGACTCAGTTACTCTCTCCATTTGCCAGCCACTTGTGTGTGAAAACAGCCTGACTACAACATCATGGATCAAAACGGAACTTTCCCGATCAATCATCCTTTTGGAGGTATTACATAAAAGTCGCGTTGGATGGGGAGTCCATCCGTAAAAATGAAAGTGAACTGTACATACGCCTAATCTGCAATTTGTGATGATCCGTTAATTTTAAATATCGTTTCTGATGTTGGAGTGCACCGAGCCTTCATTTCGCCTGCCCTTGTGCCATGAGTACAGAATTGTCAGAAATTCTAAGAGTTCACCGGCCATTTGCATCGCCCCGCCACAGTAATCATTATAAATATATATATATATATATATATATATATATATATATATATATATATATATATATATATATATATATATATATATATACAGAGTGGTCATAAAAAAACTTTGCCGATATATGGACCTCTAGCAGCTGTACCGTTCAACCGATCGCGATGAGATTTCAGATATAGTTATTTAGAGGTATGGGCTAGGGTTTCTGTGAACGGCAACCAAGTAGCGCTCACGGTTACGGTTATAGATACAGAAACTCGAAATTTTCGACTGGCAACGGCTACTTTTCCCGTTCAAAAATGCTCAGCGTATGCGAAAACCCTAAAGAGCGTTGGAGCGGTACGTGTATCACAAAAAACGGACCGTTATGCGTGTACAAAAAACAACTTTGCGAACGGCCAACAAAAACACGATCGGGGCGCACGGAGGAAATTTGCATATGACAAAGATAAGACAACAATCACTGATGACAACACATCGGAGAAAAGAAAACTTTTATTCTGAATAACACATTTTCCACATAAGTGGCATCACAGGCCGTCCGCAGAGCAGTTTTTTGTGAGTGTATAACGCGTCCGTTTTTTGTGACACCCGTACCGTTTCAACGCTCTTCAGGGTTTTCGCATTCGCAGATCATTTTGCGATGGGAAAAAGTGGGCATTGCCATTAGAAAATTTCGAGTTTCCGTACCTATAACCGTAACCGTGAGAACCACTTGGTTTCCGTTCACAGAATCCCAAGCTCATACCTCTGAATAACGATATCTGGAATCTCATCTCGATCGGTTGAAAGAAACAGCCGCTAGAAGTCCATATATCGACAAAGTTTTTTTTATGACCCCCCTGTATATATACACTCATGGACAAAAAAATTATCGCACCAAGAAATAATTGCGGGATCGTAACGAAACTTGCAATGAAGGTACATGTCGGGGAGATATGCAAATGATTTGAAATGCAGCGTGATTGCGCATTACGTATAGCCGGTAGAGGGCGTTGAACATCGTACTCTGTGGAGTATAAAACAGGTAACCAAAGCTTGTTTGAGTGTGCTGAATCATTTACAAAGGAAGAGCTGAGATAGACATGCCATTACGCCGTGTTCGAAGACAATATAAGCAGTTGTCGCAGTTTGAGAGGGGGAGAATCGTCGGGATGATGGAAGCTGGGTGGTCAGCTAGGCGAGTAGCTCGTCAATTAGGCCGCTCTGATTGTGTTGTGAGGAGGTGTTGGGACCAGTGGACCCGAGAGATGTCATGTACACGAATACCAGGCTCAGGACGCCCTCGACAGACCAGTCGTCGAGAAGACCGCCACATCGTAAGAAATGCACGCGTACAGCCAACTGCTTCATCGGCCGCCATCCAGGCACAGGTAGCACCTTCACTAGGGGCCTCTGTGTCTTCTCGAACCATACGAAGGCGCCTGGCTGAAGGACAGTTGGTATCGCGGCGCCCATTACGTGTGCTGCCCTTGACGCCCACCCATCGACGCCTCCGTTTGGAGTTTTGCCGCGCACGAGGAAACTGGACTCCAGCGGAATGGAACCAGGTCGTCTTTAGCGACGAATCCAGATTCAATCTCGGCAGTGATGACAATCGTGTTCGTGTGTGGAGAGCCCGTGGTGAACGCTTCAATCCTGCCTTTGCTGTACAGCGACACATCGCTCCCACAGCTGGTGTGATGGTATGGGGTGCCACACTGCATGGTCACCCCTAGTATTGATCCGTGGCACCATGACAGCCCAGCGGTATGTTCATGAAATCCTGCAACCACATGTGTTGCCACTCATGCAACGGCTCCCAGGAGCCATTTTTCAACAAGACAATGCTCGGCCTCATACCGCAAGGGTGTCACAAGACTGTCTTCGCACTGTTACTACCCTTACTTGGCCTGCCCGATCCCCAGATTTGTCTCCAATCGAGCATATCTGGGATCATTTGGGACGACGAGTTAGGCATCCCACGAGTTTAAACGAACTAGAGGCAAGGTTACAGCAAATATGGAACGAAATGTCTCAAGACATCATGCAGAACATGTATGACTCAATGCCCGATCGTATCGCATCGTGCATTCGCGCTAGAGGGGGTCCAACGGAGTATTAACTCCTCCGTTCTTTTGCCTTTTTCTCTGAAATAAATTATCCTTTTTCTTTTATTTTCTTATCATTTACTTATATCAAAGTAGTCACTACGTATGTAAAATTTCGTTTCATTTTGACGACTCCTTCTTGGTGCGCTAATTTTTTTGTCCATGAGTGTATATATATATATATATATATATGTATGTATGTATGTATGTGTATGTATGTATTAATTATAATTGAATCCATATGAAGTTTTAAATAATAAATAACGATGAACCAGAATGCAGATAATTATTTTCTACGATTTCAACAATGTAAGAAAAATGTACTAAGGCAATTAATAGAAATCGAGAGCAGAATTTGGGCAATATTTGTAGTAGTTCATCATTAAAAGTCCTGTAGTGTATAGCTGGTTTTAAATAAATTTATTATTTTTCATTTGATAAAATTTCCAGCTTCCCATCCAATTGGTGCGACCCAAACACTCGGGTTAAGGATACGAAGACCCGTTTCACATCTCTTTCTTGCACCTATAAATATTTCCTTCACCAAAAACAATGTAAGGCAATAACATTGGTAATTAGTGATTTTCAGTAAAAATAAAAATTAATGTATTGAAAGAATGAGAAAACAGTGACAGTCTCTCTGTTCTGTTTTGCTATCTGTAGGTCAAATGGCAAAATTAGACGATAAAATAGGCTTCGCTGTAATTTAAGAATTAAAAAATCTAGGGCTCAAATCTAAAACAGGTATTTAAATATACGGAGTTAATGGCTTTTATACCAATCGCAGAAATATAATTTCGAACTTGAGTCATTTGTACAAAGAAATGTACTTTTGTATACAAAATTGATAGAATATTATAAAGCCTTTTATTCAAATCAAAAGATTTTTGCTTTTCTTTTTTATCAATACTAACAAATATCTAAAAATCACTTTTTTTGACTTAGCCCTTTATACCGGGCACCATATATATATATATATATATATATATATATATATATATATTATATGTTATATATTATATATATATATATATATATATATATATATATATATATATTATATGTTATATATTATATATATATATATATATATATATTTATTTATTATATCTATCTATATATATATATATATGTATATGGGTAGGTGGGTGTAAATACACGCACTAATCGGAAGATTGAATTATCCTGAGAAATGGTTTAACATCTTATTTTCTGTATAGACTAGCTTGAGGTATATATCATACTAGCTGAAGTACCCGACGATGCCCGGGATTTTAAGAATGTTTGTTGTTAACCAAAATCAATTTAAAAATTAACACAGTATAAATAACATAAAAAATATATGTGAAATGTTATACACGTCTCAGAATTTCAGCCTTTCATCATTTTAATACTAAAATCTGAAAAGTAAAAATGTCAAATTCTCTAATGTTTGTTAACCAAAATTAATTTAAAACTAAGCACAGTATAAATAACATAGAAAAAAAACCTTGTGAAATCTATAAATATATAAATTTATAATAAACTCCTCAGAATTCAGCTAGAATTAGCCTTTCATCATTGGGGTAAAAAAAAGCTGCAATTACAGGTTCAGCAGAAATTTCCAATAGAACAATGATATGACTGCAGCGTTGCCTCTTAAAAAAATGAAGTGTTTGATTGAGGGCTGCAAACCATTCAACTCCTCTCCACATTTAACTCCTATAAACATCCTCTACATATTAAATTCCTTTTCTCTCTATAATAAACTCCTCAGAATTTTGGTATATTCAGCCTTTCATCATAGTACCACTAAAATCTGAAACATCCTCTCCAGAAATATAAATTTATTAATTTCAATAATTAAACACACACAAATATATAAATTGCGCAGAAGTTTTTTAACCAACATTTGAATAATTCGTAAATGAAAAAGCATATGAAAATAAAGATAAGAACTTCCGGAATCGAAATTAATTACCCTTAATTTTTAATTAATAAAAAACTAACATAATATGAATAAAAACGATAGTTGCTTAAAACCATATGAAAATAAAGCTATTATAAAGATGATAATAATAAAAAAAGCATAAGAAAATAATGCTCGCGCATGAAGTTAACGTTACGATATAAAGATAGTAATAATAATATAAACCGCGTGCATAAAATATTTAGCTTTTCAAGCGAAATAAATTGATTTTTAGAAAAAAACTACTTTTAATCGAGAAATTAAAATACATTGCACAAAATTTTAATTTTACCAACTTTCCACCCTACAATTTACACCCTACTTCTTTTAAATAGGATGTAAATATAAAGTTTTAACAGCCAATTGAATGCCAGTTAAAAATAATGTGTGCGCATGAAGTTAACGTTACGATATAGAGATAGTAATAAAAATCTATATATATATAAAACAGTTCCGTAACTGACTAACTGACTGATTGACTGACTGACATACAAAGTACAGACCAAACCGTTGAACCTAAAGGACTGAAATTTTGCATGGCGATTCTTCTTATAATGTAGGGGTGCACTAAGAAAGATTTTGAAAAATTCTTCTTAGATTTTTTTAAATTAAATTTTTAATCTGTTTTTGTAACTTTTTTCAAGTTTGCATTTAAAATAATAATTTGAGGGTTGTAAAATTTATATCACGAAAAACATTCAAAAAATATTACATTCAAAAAATATCATCTGTAGATAGAAAGGGGAGAGAAAATTTAAAGAAATGTAAATTTATAATGTCCTCAGGGAATGTATTATTGTGGTTCCATATCAGAAAAATAATAAAATACATAAATCATAAAATAAAAAATATACATTAGCATATTGGGCACGAAGTTGCGTATCTTTCATGTAACATCAAACTCCCTTATTTTAATTCAAATGTTTAAAAAAATTTAAAAATAATAACATTTGAAAATTTCGCATAAGTTCATTTTGAAAAATTCATGTATTTCATATATATCTTATTTATTCTGCACTTTGTAAAAAAATAGAAATATGCCTGTCAAAAAACAGTAGTCAACTGCCCCAGAGCGCGCGTTGCAACGCTCTCATGTGTACATAGCCTAAAGGACTGAAATTTTGCATGGCGATTCTTCTTATAATGTAGGGGTGCACTAAGAAAGATTTTTTAAAAATTCTTCTTAGATTTTTTTAAATTAAATTTTTAATCTGTTTTTGTAACTTTTTTCAAGTTTGCATTTAAAATAATAATTTGAGGGTTGTAAAATTTATATCACGAAAAAGATCATAAAAATTCCTTTAAAATGAAATTCTTTTCGCATCTTTACCTCCATTTTCTAATTTTTGGTGAATTTTTAAAGATTAATTTTTACAATTTAATTTATTAAACGCTGATCATGTGATTTCTTTATCTGGTACTTTAAATAAATTTATCGTCTCATAACAACGAAATAGACACAAAAAAAATTAAAATAGTGGCGCCATCTACTGTACGCTTGTGAATCGAGAGTTGTTGGTTATTTATTAATTAAAAATATTGGAAAGTTCTTGTGGATCTGTAAATATACATGTGGTAACAGTTTTAAAATTTATAAATTATCAACCTACACAGGTGATAATTTATCCGGCGTTGCCCGGGATTTTAAGAATGTTTGTTAACCAAAATCAATTTAAAAACTAAACACAGTATAAATATCATAGAATAAAAAGCATGTGAAATGTTATACACATGAATAAAAAGAAAGCCCAACATAAAAAACCATAAATTTACAATAATTTCTTCAGAATTCAGCTAGATTTAGCGTTTCATCATTGGAGCAAAAAAACCCTGAAAAGTAAAGCATAAAATATATACATTTATAATAAACCACTAAAAGCTGAAAAGGAAAAATGTTAAATTGTCTTTAGGAAAGTAAAGCTGAAAAGTAAAAATGTCAAATTGTCGAATGTTTGTTACAGTATAAATAACATAGAAAAGATTTAGCCTTTATCATTGGAGCAAAAATTCCTGAAAAGTAAAACATAAAATACATAAATTTATAATAAACCTACCAAAATCCATTAAAAAAATAAACACAGTATAAATAACATAGAAAAAAAAATGTTATACACATTAATAATATGAAAAATAAAATAAAATAAAAATAATAATTTTTAAAAATAATAAAATAAAATAAAAATAATTTAAAAAAATAATAAATAAAAATAATAATAATAATATTTTAAAAAATAATAAAATAAAAGCTGAAACAAAAAAGCCTCCATAAAAAAGCTGAAAATACAGGTTTAGCAAAATCTGTACGATCCGTATTCGAACCCGCGTCATGTTGTATAGTAAATTAACGCTCTTACCGAATGCGCCACAATAACATGCTAGTGTATTGTGTAAATAGGAGAATATTTGTACTAAAATTACTGGAAAGTTGCTATGGGTTGGTGAATATACATGTATTTATGGAGTAAGAGGAGTTTTAAGTTAGAAATAAGTTAGCAGGATAGAAGCTTAGTCTTTAACTCTTCAATAGACACAAAGACATAAGCGAGGGGGGTTGCAGTAGCGATTAAAAATGATCTTGTGACACTTAGCGTGGTTGATTCGAATTTTCCATCGCGTGTGATAGTGTCAATATGCCGTTGGATCCGATTTATTTTAGAGTATAAAATCTGACTTGAAAGATTATTATTTTCATTTATTATTCTGGTTTAATATATAACTTGAAATTTTTTGATTTTATTTATTTTTATCTTTTCGCTCGCTGTTTGCCAACTAAGCCTAACGTGGACGCCATATTCAGAGTGGTGATTCCACAAAGTGTAACATCTTACATTTAGTTTCAAAATTTTTGGTTTTTTATTAATTAAAAATCAACGGTAATTAATTTCGATTTTTGAAGTTCTTCAGACCCTCGGCTGTTTTTAAAGACGCCTGTATGTAAAATTTCACGATCGTTGCTCCTAAACTGTGGATTTCTATACAATTACAGAGATACAAACATTCATTTTTATATATTAGATATGGACTTTCAAGACTGACCCTGTCTGATTTCACTCTTTGTCTTGATCTAAACTTGACTGCCAGACTGTCCATAAAGAAATGAAGAAAGAGAAAACTCAGAATCTTTCTCGTGTGATAATCTCGATGATTATTTTACCCACAAAGAAAGTGCACTTCCGGCATATGATTCCCATTGTCGATATACTGTCCTTCAACTGAATCCTTCAACAGAATATCCTTCAACAGAAATAGTTTGAAGAAATCGTAAAATGGAGAGATCATTCAGGAAATTTTTTTTTCCAGCATTCTAAAACTTTTGAGTCAAATCTATTTTTGTTCATAAAAGTGGAAAAGGAAATGAAAGCGAAGTTTTTTTTTGTCTGTAAAATAACCAAAGAAAAGGAATGGAACGTCCTAGATCAAAAGAAGTGGTACTTTTCTAAAATGAATTTGTTCTTTCAATGTTTTAAGTTAAAAAGGACATGGATAAAAAGATCCTTTTCTAAATCCATTTCTGCATTTCTTAAAAAAAGGAAAAACTTGAAAGAAAAATTAGAGGAAATTGAGGGGAAAATGGCATCTGGTTTGATTAGTCCCAACCTCGAGAAAGGAAGAGTTTTAAATTGTTAAAAATACCGCCGGACTATTACTTAACAATTACTCATGAATCGAAAATAATGATTTGATGTGTTGTAAAAGAAAATTTTCTCTTTTTTATACATGGATATATTTTTTATTTTATCCACAAATAGTTGGCCAAATATACACTCTGTAACGTCCATTAAACGTGCCCTCGAGAACTGTTGAGCTTTTCAAGTTTCACCAATATTGTGTGATAATTGTTATATTTTATCCCACATGCCGGCATTCATATAAATTACTATTTTTCAGTGTGACATAATGTCATTTGTATGCTTGGTTTTCATTTTATTTTTTGGTTACGTTACAAGTATCTCCGAGCATGGAGCAGTTGATATGTAAAAAATCACCCGCCTAAGTCCTTTTTGGGTTCCACATGCAGTGAGGGTGTTGATTCGGTTTCACAAGATTCTTTTCAAATTGAACATTCAAAACTTTAAACAAACATTTTTTTTATTTAAATTTAACAAATTCACAAGAACACCAAAGCGCACTATTACAACCTCTTCTCACCCAGTAATAACGTATATCAAAACTCAGCAATATCTATCGAAGTTGCCACTTCAGTACTTGTAACGTAACCAAAAAAATAAAATGAAAACCAAGCATGCAAATGACATTACGTCACACTGAAAAATTGTAATTTATATGAATGCCGAAATGTGGGATAAAATATAACAATTACCACACAATATTGGTGAAACGTGCAAAGCTCAACTGTTCTCGCGGGCACGTTTCCTGGACGTTACACACTCCATACTCTTTTATGCGACTTGAATTTTTTTTTTTTCTTTTGTCGCCGCAGTTGAATATGATATTCCAGTTTCTCTCAGTCGAGTGTCATCTGTAATGTGAAGGGTATGGATTGTTAGTACCCCAATGAATTATTTGAAGTTGTTAATGTGCCACCTTAGATGATTTTATTGATTTTTTATGAATCTGATATAGCCAAAATATATGAACTCACGAGACTGGGAATATTTTAGCCACTCTACCATTATAACGAACGCCTCATGTAGATATAGACCAGGGATCCCCAAACTTTTTATCCCATCGACCCCTTCATAGAAAATTTCCTTCTTATCGACCCCCAGATTAAGCCTCTATTCTAAAAAAAAAGTAACTGCCCCTGCTGTCGAAGCCGCTGTCAAAAGCTTGTCACGCTATCTCCTCCGAACTCGCTGGGGGCATGGGGTCGAGACCGATACCAATAGATGCAGAATAATGTGGGGAAGAAAGTAAGACATGTCTCACCTTCGTCTGTTTTTAAGTTTTTTTTTATTTTATGTTTAGTGGGAAAATATTAACTTTTTCGTCTTCAGATTACGATAACTCGCCAAAAAAGGATCGTAGAATTTTGATTTTTTTACAATCTTAGACATTTCTCCTTCAAACAAGACATCATTTGTTTAGAAATAATTTAAAACAGACTAATATTTTCATTAAAATTTAAAACCCACTTTTTCGACAAATTTATGCGTTTCGACAAATATAAGTTTGATGCTCTCATATTTATTATGTTACAAAAAAAATATTTACATCATCTGGAAGACGAAAGCTTTCTAATTCATATAAACCTAATTTCAAGTCTCTATCTTAAAATTTCGATTTTTAATTGAATTTTAAAGAAATACTTAAAAAAAATCTTCTCCTTCGCTTCCTTCGCAGAAGGACATGAAAGAAGATCCAATATTTCACCCATTGGCGGACTTCATCGACTTCGCATAAGGGCGACTGACAACAGTAAATGGCTGTTACATTGCCCGAGAATCCCCCCTATGTATCTCGCTATTAGCCATAACAGAGGAGCGAGCGTAGCAAGCCTAGGGGCAAAGCCTCTAGTATTTAACAAAAACATTAAATCTTTTTTTTTTCATTTTTGATATTAAGCAATAAAGAGACCTGCATAACAACCCAACGGAAGAATTTATAGTTCTCATATCTTATAAAATCCACCCAATAACATTAATAGAAAAAGGAGATATTCTCCAATGTTATTATAATCTTAAAAAATAATAGCAAAATTATGGATAGATAGTTCTTAAACCGTACGTGTCATATTACGTAAAATACACAATTACCGTTGAAAATATAACATAAATTCAGAGTTTTTCTCAGAGTGCAGCGTTGCCACCTTTTGCTAACAATAGATATTTAGAATTGAAAGAAATTATAATTATATCTAAATTTTATCTATTCAGTACCATTAGATAGGAAAAAAATAATAAAAAAGTATCTAAATTTAATGATTTTTGATATATTACGATATTTTCTATAAGGCGCAAAATATCTACATTTAGATATAAAATACTTAGAGTGGCAACCCTACTAGAGCGTAACAGTGCAACGTATGTCTGTGTATAACGAACCACCAGTGTTCATAACAGGTTTGCAATACTAGTACCGTTGCCAGATACGTGAAAACAGAGTAACACATGCTTGCTGTCAGCAGCGTAGGCTAAGGCAAAACTCAAGCTATAACTAGGGTAGTCAGTAGTTGATCATATCCCTATTTCGAATTTTTATTGGAATATTCTATTTTTTTCCTAGATAATTTAATTGATCCTCTTTGGTATTAATCGACCCCCTTTCAACTCTCGTGTATTCATCGACCCCCTTTCGACCCTCGTGTATTCATCGACCCCTACATTAACTCTTATCCACCACTTTGGGGACCCCTTATATAGACTGTGTAGACCTGGAGAGTAGAACCATTGTGGATATTTACATAACGAAATTACAATGAGCCAAGCAAATGTATGCTGCCTTAGAAAACTGACATGGTTAAAAACGTTTTAATTAAAAAAATAATCTATTGCATTTAATGTCAGACAAGATTTAAAGAGTATTATAGATGTAAAGAATGAAGAAATATGTTTTCAAAACATTGCGTCATTAATAAGCAAGAGTTTGACTATGAATTAAGTCTAATCGTTGTTGTACTTGTTTGGTATTGATTTGTATCGTACTAGGCAGTTATGAAAAGCCAATACTGATTATGAAAGAATTGAATTCTAATTGATTTGAAGCTTGGGAATTAATTTAAGCAGACAAGGGACCTTCAAATTCGAATTTTTTAATTTTCAGTTTTTAATTCTATATACAAAATGAGAATAATTAATTTTCTATTTTACTACATTGAAAACCCTTAGAATTCAAAATAAGGAATTTTTAGCAGAATAATGCCTGTTTTTCAAGAAGAAAAAAATTCAAAACTGTTAATGTTTTCAAAAGGCTCCATGCGCTTTCTATATTAATTAAAATTCTTAAATTTTGTATTATAAGTTTACCATATGTATATAAATATAAATGTGAATTTAATTTTTTTTTGTGTGTGTGAATCTAAATTCTTAAAATTTTTTTTCTATTCTACCTGTAATTTTTTTATGTTTTTACTTTATTTTATGGTCTATAAATTTGAAAAAAAATTGTGATTTCAAAGAATTATGCACAGCTTTGTGACAAACACTTCAATTAACAATTCTGAGAAATTTGGAAGATATCAGAAAAAAATGAATATGAATGGAACCTTTTGAAAAATTCCAGCATTTTTGAAGAATTTTTTGATAAAAGTCTTATTCCCCCACAAAATACTTATTTGTGAATTCTAAGTATCTTCAATGTAGTAGTAAAGAATATAAATTATACTCGTGGGGTATATGAAGTAAAATATTTAAAATTAAAGAAGAATGATATTGAAAGTTCCTTGTCTCCTTAAGTTGAAACTGAATTTTATTTTGTAACATCATAAATATGTTCTTGTTAATGAAGTTGTGGTGTATCAGAACTGTCTATTTAGAACTCTTAAGGTGACTTGAACGAGGGGGTCATCCTCATCGGATGTTATATTCGAACGTCGTCCGAGTCGTTGTGATCAAGTAATGTCTCATTTCCTTCTTGTTTTAGTCTTCAGCTGTCTGTTTACGCTGTCTGTTTATGTTATTTCTCTTTTATACAACTACTCGTCACAGTTCCGGGAAGTATGACGTCACAAGAAAAGATAAAAGTCCCCTAGAGATAAAAGAACGTCAAGTGAGAATAGTAAGGACATAAACTGATAGAGAAGCTGGGTTAGTTTTTTTGGGACGGTACCTGCTCGTTTCATGAGTTTTAGTGTTCAGTGGATGTATTTGTATTCAACGTAGATGACATGTGAAAAAACGATTTGTAGGGAGCGAGCTACTTTTAGGAATATATTCTAACTAGCTGAAAACTCGCACTTCGCTACGGAGTACATTCAAATTAAATACAACTGTCAATGTATGGTATTGATGCCAATATATATATATATATATATATATATATAATAAATACGACGATCAATGTATATAATTGATGTAATATATATATATATATATATATATGCGTATTGATAAAAAAATCATAAGGGATATTTTTATAGACAAAATAATGTAGAAGAAGATATTCAAATTAAATCTAATATAAAGAATAATAAAGAATATAGTACAGTTAATATAGTACAGTTTGTAGAACATTTCTTTTACTGTATTTTAATATTTTTTTGGATAATGTCCAATCGTCTGCCGCATTATCTAGAAAAAAAATATTTTTTTTGTCTATTTAGTTTTTATGCACGTGACGATAAATTTATTTAAAGTACCAGAAAAAGAAATCACGTGATCGGCATTTAATAAATTAAATTCTAAAAATTAATCTTTAGAAATTCACCAAAAATCAGGAAATGGAGGTAAAGATTCGAAAAAAATTTCATTTTAAACTAATTTTTATGATCTTTCTCGTGATATAAAGTTTATAAACCTCAATTTATTATTTTAAATGTAAACTTTTAAAAAGTAAAAAAAAAGCTTAGAAATTTAATTTAAAAAAATCTAAGAAGAATTTTTCAAAAATCTTTCTTAGTGCGCCCCTACACTATAAGAAGAATCGCCATGCAAAATTTCAGCCCTTTAGGTCCAACGGTTTGGTCTGTGCGTTGTATGTCAGTCAGTCAGTGAATGAATAAATGAGTCAGTTACGGAACTGTTTTATATATATAGATAAATAATGTTCACATTAAATAATAATTAATGTTAAGGGGAGTAGGAACATCTCAACGGATGAAAATGCTCGTTTTTAGACACTATTTGAATTCCTTTTATTTCACTCAAATATTGTCTGATGATTTCAATTTTTTTCATGGTGCACATAAACATATTCAAAATCATATTTTAATAAAAAAATTAAAAATCTTAAATACATTTTTAAGTTATAACTTTGTAAAGTTTAGTTTAAAGAAAGCTTCACTACTATAGCAAGAATGTAACTATAAGTACGCCAAATATTAGCTTTTTCGTTTTTGTCTCTGTACACTTCCTGAATACACTGCTGGCCACCCAAATTGCAACACCAAGAAAGACAAGAGATATCACAACAAAATTTATTTTGTAGATAACATGTTGACCAAGTATCAAATGATTAAATTTATAGACTTCTGTGAAGTGTGGTTCCTGCCAAAATCAGTAGCCAGAGTAGCCGCCATTGTTGGAGATCACCGCTGCCACACGCCTCGGCATTGATTAAAAGAGACTTTGGATGAGTTCTTGGGGTACAGCAGACCAAGCAGCTTCCACACGTTGCCAAAGTTGATCTGCTGTGGCAGCTGGGGATGGAATCTGGGTCATTCGTAGAGCAACCATGGACCACATGTTTTCTATCGGTGAAAGATTCGGACAGCGAGGCGGCCAGGGAAGCAATTCAATCTGGCGATTGACGAAGAACAGTTGGACAATGCGTGCCACGTGTGGTCGCGCATTTTCCTGTTGAAATATAGCTGTGGGCAAGCCCTGAAGGTAAGGAAGGACAACTGGCTCCAACACCTCGGAGATGTAGCACTGGCTGTTTAAAGAACCGGAATGCGTACTAGAGGTGTGCGAGAGTGATATCCAATACCGCCCCATACCATAATACCCGGTGCAGGACCAGTGTGGCGGTGCATAACGCAGCTGTTCAGCATCCTCTCTTCACGGTGTCTCCAGACTCGAATGCGACCATCGTGGTGTTGCAGACAGAAGCGTGACTCGTCAGTAAAGACAATTTCATTCCATTCTGCCTTCCACATCCTTCTGTCATCGCACCATTGGCGGCGGAGACGTCTGTGGTTCTGCGTCAAGGGTAGACAAAGCAATGGACATCTTGCGGACCGACCACTCTGCTGTAAACGGCGTCGAATGGTACGCGCAGACACTGGATGATGCGTTACAGACTGCATGTGCTGTGCTATGGTTCGTGATGTGACTGAGCGATCCGTCACTGCCATGCGCACAATTTGCCTGTCATCACGTGAAGTGGTGCGCTGAGGTGGATGCGATCGAACACGCTGGTCCGTCGTACCCTCCTGCATCCAACGATCACATATCCGCATTACAGTTGTTTGGTTTCGTCCAACACGACTACCGATTTCCCTGAAAGTTAATCCACAATCTCGGTAGGCCACTATCCTTCCTCTGTCGAACTCGGATACTTGATCAAAAGATGATCGCTGTTTTCGACGACGCATAATTGATCGTTTTTTTGAAAAAACCACAAGAAAAACAGAATTGCCGAACTTGAAATCGTCGAAATCTCCAAGCCTTAAATAGCGCTTTGAAGTGGCGCCACAGGCGCGCGTGATGTGCGTCTGCGCTGAAATTCTAATCATTTGCATATCTCACCTCCGCTAATGTATGTTGTAAATTTCATGTTATTTGCATGTTTCCTTCAGGGTGTTGCATTTACAGTGGCCAGCAGTGTAGATTAATTATACAATAAATTATGGTAATAAAATGCTTTTTGTTGAGTTTAAGAAAGCTTTACTAGAGTGTCACAAGGCGTTGACGGGGATTGACTGAGAAAAGAGATTTATATATATTTTTAAAGTGTTGTAAACGTTAAGAAATTCTATGTAATTCATTCTATGTAATTTTGTTACAAAACATGGTTTTTGTATCCTAATAAACGGTAAGTAGGCTTAGTTAAGGATTGTGTTTTGCTTATTACCCATATTACCCGGATTATCTGGATTTTCGATTGTCCGGATTACTTATGGTCCTAGTTTATCCGGATAACCGAGGTTTTACTGTATAAACCTAAATTGTTAAAGTTGTATTCGATATTTGTGTCAGCATGTAAAATGTATCAGAATTCAGAGTATCTGCTGTAATTTTCAGAAGACACTGTTTTGGGTTGTTTAAATTATTATACACTAGAAGGTAACCCGTCATTTTGACGTCATAATACTAATAATGACGTCATAATGGAAAAAGTATATGAAAGTTAAAAAAATATCCCGAATTATCTAACAATATTGCATTTAATCCACACCTTGTAAAAGCAAACCCTTTCATTATTTTTCATTTATTTAGTTTTTCATGCGATTGGAGTAGTAGACTGCCATCCAGTTTTTTACAGCTCACTACGCGATATGAATACTTGAGCTACTTGATTCATTCACATTCAAGTTTGTTTGCTTTCAGAATTCATCGCAAAAGTAAACAGATTTTTAAAAACTGTTAAATATACAGCTAAAAGCATCCAAATTTTTTTAGTTCGGAATGTTTTATAGAAAAATAGGCTGAACAAACGTGATTTGATGGAGAAGATATTAGTTTTTAGGTAAGAAAAAATTCTGATCCACATCTGAAATTGAAATTAAGCCGAACCGGCTGTTTGTTTACTGAGGGCTTCAATTGAAAGATTAGTACAGCCCGGAAGTGTTATACAGAGACAACGGCTATGATATATATAATTCTCTTTCCAACTGCAAATTGCAAAATTATGAGAAAATAAATACATTTTAGATTAAGTCTCAATTCAATGCCAAACATTTCCTTTAAGGACTTTGTAAGCCTTTGAACATTTTATAATTTCTCTCCGACTATTCCAGGTTCATGTTTTAAGTACAGTCCTCCGATAATGTCAGTTAGATTGTCTCTACCACAGGGAACTTGAGCTCCTGTTCTCTATACATCCCTTATTCTAAACATTGTAAATTAGTGGAAGAGTTTTCGGACCGACGAATTTAACCCACTTCGACAAGAATAGCGGTTCCCAAACTGTGGGTCGCGACCCCCTTGGGGATCCCGAAGTGTTTTCCGGGGGTCGTCATCATAGGTGTAGCGTGCTTCTAACTTTATTTATTTATTTTTTTTTGGGGGGGGGGGAACAAGAATTAAATTCAATTTGGGCCCTCTTCAGCGCAATGACTGCCGGACGGTGCTTAAAATATGAAATATTATGATTTTTTTAAAAATTGAATAACAATAGAATTGATTTTTGAGTAGTATTCAAAAGTTATACAACGAGAAAAAAATAAATATAATATAAATAAAATGAGAAAAATAAAAATATAGCATCGAATTTCTGTTATAGATCATATCATTGTTAAAAATTATGTTAAGGCTAAAGATATAATTGGAATCTTCAGTTTCATAGTTTAAAAAAGTGAGAAAAAACCAACTTTCTTAAAAGTTTTCTAGAATTTTCTGATTTTAACTAAACTTCTATTAACGTTTTAATTTATTCTAAGTTAAGTTGGGGAGTACGTTCCCCCCACCCCACCCCCGACGTTACGCCCATGGTCGTCACGGTTTTATTGAATTCAACAATAACCTCTAAGGGAATTTCATGGGAAAGAAATTGATAATATTTATTCACCATGAAACTGTAGGGCTATGATGTCTTTTTAAAGGACAAAGTCTCATCCAAAGCGGAAACTCAGTTCTTTGGAAATCTACAGCATTTATTTGGGGGTAAACGAAAATCGAGGTTATTTACCACACATAGTACACAGATTCTGGTCGTCAGTATATCTTTCATGTTCTGTTGTAGTTTTCCCAACGGAATAAGTCATAATACTCCACCGGTTCCCCAAGCCTCTTGGGCTTATCAACCATGAATCACCTGAAGACCAGTCGCTACGCAGCAACACCTGAATACGCAGTCGAGGGTTAATTTCCCAAGTTCGGTGACATTTTTCATTGCTGTGGGGCTCGAGGATGCCGGACAAACAGTACAGATCTGTCATCCACTCAAGGCACCCCAAGCCCTCTCCCAACGGAATAAAGCGATTTTATTCAGTCAACAGTTTTTCTTTTTTATCGTTATATAATTCTAAATCAATAAGGCAGTTGTAATATTTTTTCTTGAGGTTCTGTTCGGTTCTGTTTTTGCTTTTACACACCCTTGACAGAGAGGTGAATGTTTTTTGGTGTTCGCCCTTTCTTACAAAATTTTTACCAATTTCTTTTTTATTAAATTATATATTTAGTTGGAATTAAATTACGGAAAAATGCATGTTGGTGTTTTTTCTTTGTGTCTTAAAAGGCCTTTTCTTAAAATGAAAATATGAAGGGTGGAAAGAGAGGGGGGTTGCATGATGCGTGGAAATCATTGAAAGGGGCCGCGAATTGAAAAAGGTTGAGAAACGATGGTCTAGAAGAAGGACTTCTGAGTATTTCTCGCCAGTGGGTTCACCAAGAGATCTCTTGCAGGTATGTAAATAAGTGGTATCATAAAGTAAATCAGCCCATTACAACACGCGAAAACCTGTCAAATTTCTACGTTAATTTTTCCGAAAAAGTTACTAAAATGCTTTGAATTTTTAGATATATTGCCAATTTGATAACTATTTTTCCAAACGCGGCAGGCACTTGTCTTGGGAACATTAACACAAGAGATTCAGTTGGATATTGCATTATGAGAGTACCCTACAGATGAAGCAACATTTTGCTGCTTATGAGAGTACAGCACAAGAATTTCCATGTCTTTTCCGGGATTCTAACTCGACCCCACTTCGTGGAAGCGTGCGAAGCTAACTACCATTCGATGTGAGCGGATTCATGATAACGTCAGAGTCCAAACTCATAGGTAACGACTAGAGCCAAGATTAGCAGGGTCAGATACATTTCAAGGAATCGGTTTGTAGAGAATAGCTCACTTCTACCTAGACTTGGGTGTATATAATTTGAAGTGACACTCTATTTGAATTTGATACAAACACAGTTTATACATGAAACAATGTTTATTGAATTCGTTGCACATATAGAATTTGCTTTTACAGCAATAAGCATACGTACTACTTGTACGGAATATATATTAACATTCAATAGAAATACACTTTGCAAATACTCACAAACCAGCAGAGAGTCAAACAGCAGTTCTGCCACGTAAACTTTGGGCCCCCTAAGCACTAGCGCAGGATAGAACCTGGATCTGCTTTCCTCGTAGCTCCCTTAACTCGCTTATCTATCAACCTTAACAACCTTTTTTCAACCTCTGTATTAATCAAGCTGCTTGGTATTTATACCAAGCTCGTATGCCGAAATTAGCATATCTCAAGCAGCTTCTTTAATTCATTCACTCAAAAGTTCGATTCTTGTGAATCGAATCTTATGTATACCTTACAGTTTCTCTCGTTGAAAGGGAACACTTTCATGATTGGATACGATATTCCTTCCCGGTGATAAATTATGACACTCACCTGTCATAGTAAATATGCCGACGAACATGCCTATGTTCCGTCCCGCCAGCATAACTTCTTCGCTCTCCTCCAGGTCGCTGCCACCCTTCTTCTTCTTCTGGCCCGCCCATATGCCTACTGCCAGGATGATGATGTAGAAGAAGACTACAGAAATGATGCCTGCGATGTTGGTCGTCATCTTGCTGGGCTCTTCGTCGTGTGTACGTCCTAAGGAACTGTTGCCTGAAAAGATACGGGGAAACACGTGTTAAGAGACTGTTGCCGACACAGAAAAGGACATCAGAAGTTTAGCACATTATTTAGACTATCTACTATTTTAAGCTGTAGTGGTTGGTTGAGAAGCACTACTGCCAACATTTGATTTACGAGTTATTATCAGACCATGACTTTCAGTATTAGCTGATTTCAAAAGGTTGCAAACATCTCTGCCTGCAATGGGACTCGTGCACATAGACTCTCGTTCCGAATGCCAGCACCTATGCCTTTATGCCAAGGTTCGACTTATTTTTAGAGGAGTTCTGCTTGTGTTAAATTTAATTGACATATTTTTTAGCATTAATATATAAACATCAAACTTTCCAAAAGATTTTAGTAAATTAACTCCTTGCAAAGTCATTGGTAGCTTAATATTTTTTATCCCGCCAAATCAGAAAATGTAAAAAAACCCACGTAAAATTAACGAAAATTTTTTAAAAATAGTGTTATTGATTCCTATGAATATAAATATAAAATATTTAAATAATCGAGCTTACTACTTACAAGAGCTTTATGTCTTAAAACACCAAACTTTGGAAAAATAACAAGAAATAACACTTTACTTATGCTAACTCTTTATCATCTCAATCTGAAGATGGCCATAATGCATTCGCATTCTGAGAATGAACTATAGGTTTTGGTAAAATGCAGTGTAGCACAAGCGAAGTGTAAAACCTACAGATAAGGAATTAAAAAGCTGTCCAAAACTTACTGCAAGAAGAATAAGTGAAAATTCTTAAAAATAATGTTGAACAAGATTTATGTGTGAATATATACATACATACCCCCCCCCCACACACACATATATATATATATATATACATACACAGGGTGCCCATAATTAAACTTCTCTACTTTAAAGTTGTCTACAGTCGAAACTACTGTTCAGAAAGTTATCAAATTTTGTGTAGGACATATTGAAGGGATGGGAATTTGTTTGAGCGAATAAAAAAATTAGTTCAAAATTTCACACCAGAGGACGTTTTTTGATGAATTACACATTTACGACTGGTTCTTGACTGAATATTTCATTATCTATTTATCCACAGGTCACCCTAACACATTAACTCATGCTCATTAAATTTTACACTCTTTAAAGTGATTGCAAACTTGATCAGAAAATTGTCCGATAACTAATTTTCGTAGAAAAAATTTGAAGGACAGAAGAAGAAACAAATATGCAAATTAATTTTTGTTGACGTAGAGCAGAAGTTCTTATAAAAACATGAAACTTTCATAGAGATTTTGTTTTCAGCGTGCTTGCTCCATTGCTAATCAGAATGTCATCGTTACGATTACCAGATCGAGCTTTGTTAGTTTTACCAAAACGATAATTCAGCACTAGTTGCTCTACGAAAATTTCGGAGTCTGAAGGGGATACGAAAAGGTCCAGTGACTGTTTAAGGTCTTCGATTAATTGGTGGCCGAATTTGAAGAAACTGGTTCTTTTAACATTCGTTCTGGAAGACGAAGGAAACCTGTTTCCGCAGAAGCTATAGAGAAGGTTGCGCTTCAGGTGAAAGAGGACAAAGATACAAATGAACAGGCGTCCGTCGTGTGGCAAAAGCATTGGACCTGCCCCGTTCATCTGTCCAGAAGTTTATGCCGAATATCCTCCGGTATATATATATATATATATATATATATATTAAAGATATAAAATTTAAGTTGATCCCCTGTAAATTTTCTTTTCTTCCCATGCTTAAGATGGCATTACCAAATTCTGTTTTCAAGAACCCAGGAATATTTTTCATAGCGTCAGCAATCCCTCGGCAAGCCACGAAATAATTCGAACCATTTTCTATGCCCAAATAAGGCGATCGTCCTGCACAACTGATGCAGCTTGCAAGAAACATCTTTACTCAGAAAATTCTTTAACCACAGATACCTCTATACGCAAACCCCGGGAATCACTCGGGTGTTGGCTTTCCATTAGATAAGATGTCTCTCTAGCCACTCGGAAATAAATTTCTTATTCTATTAATTCTATTATTTCTGTAATCTGATCTTATTTCATTACACACACACACACACACACACACACACACATATATATATATATATATATATATATATATATA
>OU015498.1:27699772-27782272 GCA_907164885.2 Dolomedes plantarius | reverse complement strand
CCAGACAGGAGTTAGGCTAGATTAAAACATAATGCATCGTTAAGGGGTTTCAATTTCATCCAGCCAAATTTTATGTAAAGCGGATTATTCATTAAAACCAGTTAATTTATATCCACTCCAGCAAAATATTAAAAGTTTATTTTTTTTTACTTGTATGGTTTGTAGGGCAACATCCGGATGTATTCATACATGGAACACAATTTGATGATGTTAATTTCATGAATGTTAACACCATTCGCAGGCTTTGAACATCCTTTCAATATGTACAATCGTTATTACAGTGAAAATATAGTTGAAAAACATTTTTCTAAACGTATTAGAATTGTGCCTGATCATGCACTGGCCGTCGCTCATTTTACGCGAGCGATGTGTAATAACTTCTTTTAATTTCAGCACGCAGCCATAAAGCTTGCGAGCTGCTTCAAATAATTTTATTATATTTTTATAAAGTTTTTTCTTAAAATGTGTGAAAGTAAAAAAATAATACACAGCTTTGAACATTATTTTATTATGGGCAATCGTTATTACAGTGAAAATATAATTGACAATTTTTTTTATCTTAACGTATAAGAATTTATGGATCTATGAGATTAAAGAAGCAAGAAATAAAAAAGTATGAAAAAAATTATAAATCTGAATGCTCAAAAACATAATTTTGTTGGAAAAATCAAATTATTGTACCAGTCTGGCAACGGAATTAGAGTCAGTCAATTTTATATGGTCAAATTAATGTGGGAATTTATGGATCTATGAGATTTAAGAGGCAAGAAATTAAAATGTATGAATAAAAATTATATATCTGAGTTCTCGAAAACATAATTTTGTTGCAAAAAATAAAGTTATTGTACAAGTGTGGCAACGGAATTAGAGTCAGTTAAATTAATATGGTCAAATTAATGTGGGAATTTACAGATCTATGAGATTTAAGAGGTAAGAAATTAAAAAGTAGGAATAAGAATTATAAATTTGAGTTCTCAAAAGCATAATTTTGTTGCAAAAAATTAAGTTTTTGTACAAGTCTGGCAGCGTAATTAGAGTCAGTGAAATTAATGTCGCCAATGCATAGATGATAACTACTAGGTTTTGTTCAGGAAAAAAAATCCTAATTTTGATGTAGATAGAGAATATTGAACACGATGTTGCATATGGTGGGAGCACATCAAGCGGACCAATTCATAACGCATTTTTGACTTACGGTATCAAAAATATAACTGAAATAATCAAGTTCAAATAATGTTTGCTTGAAGTAATAATATAATTCATTAGTGAATGAGAAATTCAAATTTTTGACCCAATGAAAGAACGTTCATTGGGTGAAGTAATGAAAGAATTGTCATTGTTCAAGTAATCTAGAAGGAATCAGACGGGCCGATCTACCAGGCTTTCGATGGAACTCAAACCCGAAGAAAATTCCATAAAATGTAAAGTATACTTTGCAAAGAAAAAGAATGAATATACTTGATATATTTCTGAAATTTGATAAATATCCTTGATTAAAAAAATGGAAAACTGTGTATTTTTTTTTACTTTCGCATATTTCATGCACATTTTATGAAATAATATTCTTATAAAATATAATAAAATTATTTGAAGCAACTCGTATGCTTTATGGCTAGGGGTTTAAATTCAAAGAATTTGTAAGGTATACACAAGATTCGATTCACAAGAATCGAACTTTTGAGTGAATTAAAGAAGCTGCTTCAGATATGCTAATTTTGGCATACGCGCTTAGTATAAATACCACGCAGCGTCATTAATGAAAAGGGGAGTTGTTGTTAAGGTTGAAAAGGTGTTATCCTGCTCTAGTCCTTAGCGGGCTAGAAGTTTACGTGGCAGTACTGCTGGTTTGACTTACTGTTCGTGAGTATAAAAATATATTGTTCTTGAAAGCTGTTTATACATTCCGTACAAGTAGTACGCATGCTTATTGCTGTAAAAGCCAATTATATGTGCAACGAATTCAATAAACATTATTTCATGTATAAACTGTGTTTGTATATAATTCAAATAGAGTGCCACTTCAAATTATATACACCCAAGTCTGGGTAGAAGTGAGCATAGATTCTCTATACTGGCGCCCGAAAATATATATACCCTGGTAGTTAGCGTTAAATTTGTAACGAAGAACATAATTGAAATTAAAAACTGTGTACTGTGTACGTATATTGATAAAATTGTTGCAAGTACTTATATACTATTTAAAAATGAGTGTTGTAGAACAAAATCCTGCTGGAAATTTTCCTCGGGTAATTATGGTTCAGCAAATTGCGCCATTCGAAGCCACCTTCAATGGCGGCCCCTCAAGCCAATTCCTAAAGAAAATTGAGCATTACTTTCAGCAACAATGCACCCCAGAGGGGGATAAACTTAAAATTGCTCTAGCCCGCTTTAAGAGGTAGTGCATTTCAGTGGTACACATGCATGCAAAGCAGTAATCTGATTTTTGACTATTTGTCATTCAAGCAACAGTTTCTTAGTGTTTTTCCAAAGACCTTTAATCAAAGTGAAATTGAAGCGGAAATTTATTCGCTAAGGCAACGTGAAGGTCAGTCTGCGTTAGATTTTGCTACGGAAAAGATTTCCAAGTGTGAGGAATATTTAAGAGTAACGGAAGCGATAATCTTAAAAATAGTTATCCAACGTTTGAAGCCAAGTGTTCAAGATTTTTTAGATAATCAAACAATTACAAGCAAGGTTACCCTCCTTCAAGCTTTAGCTAAATATGACAATAGACATTTCTTCGCTACCCCTCACCGTCATTCAGGTACGAGAAGTTTTATACAGCCGCGCCAAAATTTTTCGCGGGTTTCAAACCAGCAGCGTAAGCAGTACCGCAGGCAAAATAATAGAAGCGCACGGCGTTATAATGAAATTAGTGCACTTAAAGAAAATAATAGGGAAGCACCTTACTTGCACTGGCAAGTTGATTCACATGATATGGTTCAACCTGTTGAAACTGTTTGGTCAAATGTATTATTTTGTCCGAGCAGTAATCATTATTTTGAGAATAGTGAAAGTCAGGGTATTTTTGTGGCTTATAAAGAAAGTGAGTCTAGCTGGAATGATGAGGTAATTCCAGTACAAATTTCTGAAAATAGGGCCGATACTAATGCTAGTGGTTTAGAAAATAAATCATCGGACACTTCTATTAATGCTATACCTGATATTATTAATGCTATACCTGATATTATTGATGCTATACCTGATATTTTAGATGATATTCACACATCTGTTAATGAAGGAAATTTAGTAGATGACGAAGTATGCGTTACGGAAGTTAGTGAATACTTATTAGTTGACGACAATAAAAATTCTTTAAACGATAGTAGGAACTCGCTAGGTAATGATGATATTATTTCCAGTTTCCATCCGAATGAGGATTGTGTAGGCCAGGTTGATAATATGGTTTTAAATAAAGTACATGAAAACCAGACTGAGAATCAGGATGAAAAGTTGACACAGAGTTATACTGTAGGTAGTTTAGCTGATGCTTCGGAAGTTATAGAGAAAGTTTGCAATAAAACGCACGAGTACGAAAAGCTTAATCTTCCTAAAACTGAAGCAGTGTTAAAGAATTTAAATGATAACGATTCTGATGTCGCAAGTTTCAAAGAAACTTTTTTGTCAAAAGAGGATAAAACTAAAGTTAAGGGGGATAAAAAACGTGAAAAAGCGCCTTCAGGTTCCAGCATTAAAACTGCTAATACTGAAGTAATTAAGGCGGTAAACAAGAAGTCGTATAAGCACAAATACGAAAAACAGAGTCAGGTTGTTGAAAAACATGACACAAGCAGCGAGATAAAGCCAGTTACTAAACACGTTGGTGCGACGTATAAATTTGAAACAATAGAATCTGCATTAAAATCTAATGCCTATACTCTAAAAGGTACGGAGAAAAGTAAAGTGTGCACTACAAAACCTCCATCTAAGGATGAACGTGGCACACATAAGGTACACAAGGTTATAAAAAGGAAGAATGACAATTTTAAAGCTCCTTTGCATAAGTACAGGGAACGCAAGATATCAGCCTCCCAGCAAGGTTGGCCTCCTCCCAAGAGACCTCCTGTCCATCGTCAAGCCGGACCAGCGCCTCAGGACCAACGACCTGCTGCACGAAGGATGCCCACACGGTCAACGAACCCCTTTACTAGGACTGCGACCATCAAGAGAGGTTCAGCGGATTGGACAAACTGGTGCAGTGAAGTTGCTGCATTCATGAGGAACAAGTCTTGTATCAATTCTCTTATTCTAACTCCCAACCTTTAATAAAATCGAACCAAATTGGTTTGAAATTCCCCAGTGTATATACTGTGTAAACATTTTGAGGGGAAGGGGTGAGCCACTGAAAAAAAACGGCATACTGTTTTATAAATTTTTGAAGGGGACATGTAGTGAAAAAAATACATACTAACTACAGATAACAAACAACTAACATACTAACTTCGCAAATCATAACACATGTACATTATAAATTGGGGGAGAGCAGATACAGTCAAGAAATGTCATGCTGTGCAATTGTGTTGTCACTTTTAATTAAAATAGATATTTTAGGGCGCAGTTGGCCAGCCCAGTATCCGCAACTCTGCAAATCCACTGTGTAATGGTGTCACCTGGACCCTTCGGGGTTAGTTTTGTAAAATGGTAGTGGCGTTTTTCCCCCACACAACGTGTGGAAGGTTTTTTGGCTTTGCCACCCATTATGTAAAAAGTCAGACCAGCACGCGTTTTCAATTAGTTAACTGAAGCCGTTCAGACCTCAGTTACCTAATTTTTTTTTTCGAGGGAGGCCAGTGTAAGGTATACACAAGATTCGATTCACAAGAATCGAACTTTTGAGTGAATTAAAGAAGCTGCTTCAGATATGCTAATTTTGGCATACGCGCTTAGTATAAATACCACGCAGCGTCATTAATGAAAAGGGGAGTTGTTGTTAAGGTTGAAAAGGTGTTATCCTGCTCTAGTCCTTAGCGGGCTAGAAGTTTACGTGGCAGTACTGCTGGTTTGACTTACTGTTCGTGAGTATAAAAATATATTGTTCTTGAAAGCTGTTTATACATTCCGTACAAGTAGTACGCATGCTTATTGCTGTAAAAGCCAATTATATGTGCAACGAATTCAATAAACATTATTTCATGTATAAACTGTGTTTGTATATAATTCAAATAGAGTGCCACTTCAAATTATATACACCCAAGTCTGGGTAGAAGTGAGCATAAATTCTCTATAAATTTATTACACATCGCTCACGCAAAATGAGCGACGGCCACTGCATAATCAGTCAAAATTTATGCGGTCGACAAGATGTTAACAAATTTCATTAAGGTAAAAGTTCTCAGAAGTGATTTTTCATTATACTTTAGATCGCTCAGATTCTGTTTCATCAGGTTCCTCTTTATTCCTCCCCCACAAATGTATAACAAGCTGTGCAATAAAAAGGAAATTTAAAATCGATTTTCATTTGCGTGTAGGCATGTATAAACTAAGAAATCGAAACAAATCAATTATTTTTAGAGCTTTAAATTTATTTTTATATAAACATTTACAATAACACATTAAACGAAATTAATCTAAAAGACTGGAATTATCGACTGTATTAGGCTCGAGTTCTCTTGAATTGGATAAAGATTTCTAAATTTTACCGCTCGTATATTTAAAAAATTAATTATTTTCACATTATCGAATATGACAATATTAATTCATGGATACATAGACTTTAAAGTTTGTATTTAACCTTTCGGATGTGACATTTCTTTTCACGATCTTAAGCAAAGAAACCACATAAATAAACTGTCTTTAATTCTTACATTTATTAATTACAATTATTAATTAATTCTTACATTTATTACAACTCTTCAGATTATTGATCTAGTACTGGCAATTATACATCTTCTTTCTTTATTCCTTATCTGATTTATGTGAAAGTTACAGAGGAGAATTATCAAGTGAACTAGAATTTTTATAATCCTACTTTTCGATTGTACTCTGTGACACTCTTATCCGATTATGAAGTCCCTTATGAAAGAACATAAATGTCTTTTCCTAAGGTTTAACAGCACATACAATTGTAATTTTTTATCCAAAAGAAATGAATAAAAAAAGGAATATAACCTAATAATAATTCAAACTTATTGAAATTAAATTTTGATACAATACTTAAATTAAATTTTGAAATAAACATAATATTATGAATAAAAGTTCGATCTTCTGTAAACTGTTTTTAAAAAAAATCTTATTGTAATTTGCAGTTCGTGAGCTCTATTTTTGATTGACTAAATTAAGAAGATTACTTACAGAATTATACAACTAAATAGCTAGAGCTGCTTAACATCTGGGAAGTGATTCTTGGTAAAATACACAAAACTTTGCAAACTATGCTTATAATTAATTGATCGGAGTTCAAAAACATTAATTTTTAACACATAGTATATCGTTTTTCAAACAAGCGTTTAAATAAACGGCAATTGTTTTATTCACGCATCATAAGCATTTTTGAAAGGAAATGAAACGAATATTTTAACGTAGGATTACGTTCCTCCATAACAGTCCTGCGGAAAGGAAATTTTAGACGATTAAATCGTCCGTCCATCCGTCCTCGCGAGTTATAATTTTGGCAGCGTGCCAAACCCAGTCTATGGCTTGGACAAGTTAAACAGAAAAACCGTAATATATATATATATATATATATATATATATATATATATATATATATATATATATATATAGATAGATAGATAGATAGATACATATATATATATATACAAAAGAGGAAAGCAACGATAAGTAAACCTATATTAATAACCCGCGGTAGTTTCGTTAGAAGAGACTACCTGAAATTTAAATTTTTTGACATTCTTTATGTTGATAATTTCCACGTGCAGAAAAATATCCTCTCCTATATCAAAGAATATTTCGAAATATACTGCTGGGAGAGTACTACAAAATTGAGGTATGAATCTACGATTTTATCTATAATATCATCATATTCAGTTTTTCAGAAAAGACAGACATCTTATCTCCTATGGAACGAGAATAAATCACGTGAAATACACAGGCGCCGTGTAATCCGTCCATCGAGCCTCTAGATATTACGAGGCATCAGAAAACTAATGGTCGTTGTTTATTACCCTCATAAAAGATAATATGTCGTTAAGCCTCTAGAGATGAAGTCAGTTTGTTAATGCAAAGAATCACCATTAGGTTATAATTTAGGAAAAAAGGGGGTTTTAAGATTAGAGGCGGGTTGAAAATATTCATTCGTTTCACCAACAGGAATTTAAACAATTTTACTCTAACACTGATACGGCGAAAGCGTTAGATAATTATGGCGTCATTGATAAATTGTAAAATATAAATGCAAGAAAAGTATACCTGTGTTTTAAAATTAACAGTTTTAAATTATATATTTAACTTTTGTATTGACTGTAATCTGGTTAATTTTCATTAACTTAAATAAAGTTGAAATTTAAGATTTGAAAGTTAATGGATATTAAACAAAAAACATTTTTGCTAATAATTGAGTTTAAAAATTATGTTGGTTATGTTAAAATAAATTTTGACAACTGTAAAGAGATATTTCTCTCTCCTGTAAATGGAAATAAAAAGTATTTGACGTTCATTTACTAATGGGGGAAGATTGTGTTCGAAATTTTTTTTGTTCCTATAGACGTTGGATCCTCCAATACTAAAACTGTGAATGAACTGCAAAGTTGAAAATAAGGACTTACCCTAAATGCAGAGTCTTTCTACGCAGGTTGGAAACGTTATTGATTTTGGTAAAAATGCGATTGTCAATTCTTCAGCAAATTAAATTAAAATTACAAAGTAACTTCGTGGTATTAGGTGATTAGAAGCTGTAAAAAGTCCCTCGAATTCTTCCCATCTTATACTGGGCAAACATAGTGTGCCAAAACGTACTGAAATCATTCAGTAACAGTTTGATAAGTCTCTCTATGCACTTCTAAATATAAGATACTTAAAATGAAGGATTTTTGAAAAAATAAATGAGCTTATTTTTCTTCAGAAATTTCCCTTGAAATTTAAAATTTTCAAAGCAACATTTTACCAAACTACGTAAGAAAATATTTGTAAATTTTGATTATTATTCGTTAAAACAGATAATTTTGACATTTGTATCTAAAGTTTGTACTCCATACATTGAAAAAATTTTAATGTTACAAAGGAGAGTTTTAAAACAAAACTATATATCTCTGAAAAAGAAATATCGTAATACTTTGATAATGTTAATTTTTGATTTTCGATGCTCTATAATTGGATGTGGTTATTTATTACTCCTCCTTTAAATTCTTCAAGATAATTCTAAACTGAAATGTAACAGTAAACTCTCGGAAACAATTTTCGTTTTATCCAGAGATTTAACTAATAAGACCCTATATTTTGGACATTTTAGGGAGATTTATTGTCCATAACATTTTTAAAATGATATTTTTAGTAATTTTTAATGTCCGTTTTCCTGCTAATAATCCTCGATTTTCGAAAAAAGGTTGTCATTTTTAAACCTTTTCGCTTGCCATTTATAGCTTTGATAGTATAAAGTGAAAAGTCTGAAGTCTCTTTCGACTTCATTCTAAAATATTTTTATGAGGTAAAAATGCTGGGTGTAAAGCGACGATGTAACAGGAAAATAAACTTTTCTTTACGTACCGCAAACATTAAATTCAGTATGATTCTTACGATATGTCACAATGTTCTTTGTTAGAACTATATATCTCCTCTGGTATGAGCAGTAACATTCAAATATGCGGATAATTTTTTTCGATAGCAATAATGTAGTAAGTTGAAAATATAAGTTATTTTCAGCTTCTTCTCGATTGCCTGCTTGCTCTGAGTAATTGGAAACTATGTTCTACAGACCATATGAGTTATTTTAGACTCATTCAACGCCTAAAGCTTGTATATCATCAAACTAGATACTTCTTACATTGTTTTCCGTATATAGAATTGGCAGACTGTGTGATATAACATGCGGTACAATGTACTCGGAAAAAGCCCCGTACCTGGTCTCTAAAATTCCAGTACTCTGAAATAACGCCCTCTGTTAAACGAAACAAGTGTAGAAAGCTTTAGCTCTGCTCGAATATCCAGTAATTGATTCATATCAATAGTTTTGTTTCGCTTGTGCCCCTAGATCTGTTAATTTTGACTGCTTATCTTTAACAACGCACAAGAACTAGTTTTTGAGCTATTCTCCAAATTATCCATGTCCGTCACGTATTCAAAATCTATCCAAATCATACATATTTCTCATCGTTTCTTGAGTAACAGACTTAGTAAATCTTTTCATAATCTTTTCCTAACAACTTGAATTTGTTTCCGCTACTTTAGCGATTTTAAGACAACGATATCTGTACCCTAATATATAATTTTGATAAACATACTTTGGACATTTAATGTATACACGAAAAAAAATTACCTTTTATAACATAAATTCTCGATAAATAATCTGTGTTATGAGTTTCAGTTACACCACGGGCCTTTTAAACCTACACCTGTCAGTCATTGTACATATGCACACACACACACACACACATATATATATATATATATATATATATATATATATATATATATATATATATATATATATATATATATATATATATATATATATATATAAGTTCTTAACTTCCACTCTGACTAGCGCCAGGCTTGGTGTTCTTTGGTTAAGTACTTTTATTCAAACTTAATTCATTTATTATTCAATTCTTCTGTTAATAATGGATTGTACGGTGTCTGAGTGTGTTTATTTAATAGATCATACTCTTCAGAAACAATCCATTGGTTTTTAGACAGTATTGACACCGCTGATGAAGAAATGCTGTCAAAAACCGTATTCATACTTTTCTTTACATGTTGGATGTTCCTGGCTTCATGTAGCTTTAGAGCTATTACTGGTTTTCTCTTTCATCTTATTCTTATTTATATATATATATATATATATATATATATATATATATATATATATATATATATATATATATATATATATATATATATATATATATATATATATATATATATATATATATATATATATTTATTTATATTTATATTTATATATTTATATATATATATATATATATATATATATATATATATATATATATATATATATATATATATATATATATATATATATTATTTATATATTTATTTACATGTAGTTTGATTAGCAACATACCAACATAAGGATTACCAATACAAAAAATCCGTGATCGAAAAGGAAGTCCTATATCACGGAAAGCGCATTTTACTTAGGAAGATAAAAAAAAAGTATTGAACACGGGGAAGCTTTTCTCTGCAATAGAATTTTTTTTCTCATAATATGGATTTATTTGTAAGTGTAATAGAGTGAGTGGCCCAAATCCCCGGCTTCATGTCTTGAGGACCGTTATAGCGACTCATGCCGATCGTCTACTGAATTCGAAATGCTCGCATCGATTTCTTTCTGCGAAGAGGATAATTTCCCTCTTCCATATGCAGGACAGGGATTTTCGCTGATAGTTTTCCCCGTGGAAAAAAATTCTGATGGATGAAGACACCATAGGATTTGCAGTAAAACAGAAACTTCTTGTCAGGATTTTTTTTTTGGCAAATTGGATTTATCGAATAAAAGGGAGAGTAGAGGATATTCTGTAGAATCTGCGCCCATTTTATGCTACAACTACAGTAACTTATAATCATTAATTGCACTTGGGACTGGGGTATGGTTTGGTTTGGAGCACTACGGTCAATTTTTGTTATACGATGGCTAATTAGACCGGGACCCAATGCTTATAGCCGATTCCGAACGGCTACAAACGTCCATGCTAAGAGTGGGATTCGAACCCAGAGACTTTGGTACCGAATGCCAGTGCCCTAGCCATTCGGCCATCGTCCGGCGGGACTGAGGGATAGGTAGTCTGAGTACACGCTTTAGTTCGTTTTGTCGGATATCAAAAATGAAATTCTTGCAAGGTTTTGACAACTACACTGAAGTGCCACTGAATTAGGGATAGCAAAGCCTATGCAAATTGTGTAGCGCTGCGCATCATGTATGCGCAAGTGAGGGAGCTGTTGTAACTGCATATATAGCGCGTACTGTGCTTGTTCTGAATTAGTTGTTGGAATTGCCAGTATGGGTAAACTACCTGATTTAGACGCATTCGATCGCGGACAAATCGTAGGTGCGCGACGCATGGGCCATTCAATTTCCGAAATCGTCAGACAGCTAGGATTTTCAAGGTCGACAGTGTCAAGAGTATACCAAGAATACATGGATGGTGGAAAAAAACTAGCGATCGGGCAAACTGCAAACGACAATTAGCCTTGACAGTGCGTGGTGAGAGACGGCTCAGGCGTATTGTACGTAGCCAGCGAAGTCAAACATTAGCTCAAATTACCACCCAGTTTAATGACGGTGCTAGTAGTACAGTCAGTAAACGGACTGTGCAACGCTCGCTTCACCATATGGGTTTCGGGAGCCGTCGACATCCGAGAGTACCATTGCTCTATACTCGCCATCGGGCTGCACGTCTTGCCTGGGCAAGAGAGCACAGAGACTGGAGTGTAGAGGACTGGAAACGAGTAGCATGAAGTGATTAGTCTCGATTCCGACTACTTAACGCCGACGGGAGGCTGAGAATATGGCGTCAGGCTCATGAAGCCATGGATCCTGCATGCCTGGATGGAACTGTACAAGGGCATGGTGGCTCAATCATGGTCTGGGGTGTTTTTCCGTGGCACAGTTTGGAACCTTTTGTGCGTGTACCTACCTCCCTCAATGCAATTCGGTACGTAGAGTTGCTGGGTTATCACCTCCATCCGTTTATGCTGTTCTGTTATCCACACGGTAATGGAGTTTTCCAGCAAGACAACTGTACCTCTCACAAGTCCCGGTTGGCTACTGGCTGGTTGGATGAGCATTCCTCTGACTTCTCTGTCATGAATTGGCCACCTAGAAGCCCAGACTTAAATCCTATTGAGCATCTTTGGGATGTTTTGGAACAAGGCGGGAAAGGCCATCACACAGCACCGACGAACATTACTGAATTACGGACAGCTTTAGCCAATATTTGGCAAGCCATTCCCGTGGAACGTTTCCAGAAACTTGTTGAATCTATGCCTCGTCGTGTGGCAGCCGTTATCAAGGCCAGAGGAGGCCCAACTCTTTACTAGGTAGGTATCCCTAATTCAGTGGCACTTCAGTGTACATTACATTCTAGTTTGAATATTTGCTTTACGATGAAGGAATATTACGAATTGAAACATCAAATTACAGCTAAGGCTAAACCATATTAGCTCCAATACACCAGACCGGGCAGCAGCAAAAAAACTTTCAGGGGAAGAGTCCCTGGCTGGAAGCTTTTATTAGCTAGGCTTTTATGCTTTATGCCATTAAGATTCTAGAATATCACATATTTCGTGGAACTTTTAATTATTGTTATATGTGAATTTTAATCACGGAAACAAATTTCATAACCAGAAATTTTTTATACTTTTTTGCTACAAAGGAGTTAAGTTTTTTTATTATTATTATTAAGCAGAGGCACTTGTCGTAAAGCATTCGCCTATACTACGCCGCAGTTTAACTGCCCATTTTATTACGGAGCACCGTATAGGGGTACAGTATTACCCCCTATGAAGGGACGACACAAACGGCGGCATTTTTCGTGGTGCGATGCCAGGATTCGATCCGAGCACCTTCAGCACCGAAAAATAGCGTGCTGTACCACAGGGAAGCCACTAGGCCTGGAATTAAGTTGTTATGAGTGGGATTAGCCTCTATGTCATGGTGAGGATCTCCCGATAAGAGCGAAACCTTAGTCAGTGTTTGTTATTGTGCACGCCTGAAATACTCTTACAAGTCCATTCAATTTTTGAGAACATCTTAATTTTATTTTTATTTTACCTTTGCATTGTATTTGATGCCTGATTTATAGTAGACTGTGATAACTTAATACTCCGGGTAGCTAAAAATGTTCAGAGTCCGTCTACTACATTAAAATACAATTTTATTAAATTTAAGTCGAAAACTTTTTACACTATTTACAAATGTGTTGATCTACCTCTAGACATAGAGGGAACTGGCCTTCGTAATAGCCAAATAATTTCGATAAGAAGATGTCGGCAAGTACATTTACAACTGAACAAGAAGGTCGGTACACAGCCTCTAGAGCATACAGCTCTGAAAATAGAGTAACTTCGTAAGGAAAGTTATCCTTCTTAGGTTATCCGTGCCTTCATTGAAGCCATGGGTAACCTAAGAAGGAGAGTTAGTCAGGGGTTTTTGAAAATAGAAGTAGTGTCAAGGCACATTCACCTATGAGGAGAGTC
The DNA here is from genome assembly GCA_907164885.2 of Dolomedes plantarius. Classification (NCBI taxonomy): domain Eukaryota; kingdom Metazoa; phylum Arthropoda; class Arachnida; order Araneae; family Dolomedidae; genus Dolomedes; species Dolomedes plantarius. The sequence goes on along the minus strand of OU015498.1, from coordinate 27,768,940 downwards.
CGTTAGAAGTTTGGAGATAGAAGTTGTCGAGTGCCCAGTGTCCCGTGCCGAGGGTCTGTCAGGAGTGAAAGAGTCAGAGAACCGATGATGAGAATGCCCCAGTGTCCAGTGACACTACTGTAAATATGACAATGCCAAAAAACAGTACATTTCACAACGATGTTTTTGCAGATACTAATGAAAGTAAGACTAAAAATGTAAGAGACTAGTGAAAGTAAGAAAAATATTCTACCAACTACCATTTAAAAAAATAGTAGACTGGAATCTCAAAAATAATGCTACACTTCGAAGCTATGTCCTTTATGCGTCCAGCAATACAACTATGAGTTTTTTTTAACGGTTGTGTTGTATTCACCTTATTCTCTTTTGAATAATTTCAGAACTGACTTTTGTTTGTCAGTTTGTTTTGTTAGTTTTTCTTATTTTAGGTACTGATTAGATTTATGTTGAGATAGAATAAGTATTGAGATAAAACCTACCAGTTTGTCCCCCAAAACATACCTACAACATTTTTCTTCAGTTTCTTTCAATTGAATAAATAATTAGTTGTTACAGAGAATATATAGTAAGTTCCATCTGTGTTGTACGAATGACAATTCTGTTTTTGAGGAATTGTATCTCAAGTCGATTACATATTAATTTTATACTCCAGTAAAAATACGTTCTAAGGCCTTCAAACGTATTTCCTTAGTATCTATAGTACATAGAATTATGTCTATCGCACAGTAAAATGAAGGCAGACAGATACTGTCGCAAAACACAAAAGTCCATTAAAATCAGTTGTTATCAGATCGAATACACCAGACAGGGTAGATGCAAAAACTTTCAATGGAAGAGTCTCTTCCATTGAAACGAGAATCTTTTATAAGCTAGGCTTTTAATTAATCTAATTAATTTAATTTATTCTCGCATAGTACACATAATGAGGTTTCCCGAAAACGCATGTATCGAACAGACATATCTTTTCCAAAGTTCTGTCCGAGAAACGTATTTGTCGTGCAAGAAATATATCTCATTATTATTCATATAGCCTCCAACCTCACAGTGAAGTTTTGAGATATGTAAATTAGTGACTCTGGGAATATGAGATTGCTTTAGTGGGCGGAGCAAGAATCTTTGGAAGTTGGGTTCTCTCAGAAGTTTGCATGCAGAGAAAATCTGGTAGCACGTGACATGCGTATTGATATCCTAGGGTTTGTTTTGTGTATATAAAGAATTGTAAGTTTTAATAAATGTTTCAAATAATTTTTTAGTAAACTGGCCAGTCCCCCGATTTCGAATAGCATTGCACTTTACAATTGGCCCCTCAATACACTCCCGAATAGACATTTACAATAAAAATGTACAACCAGTAACTTTCAGTCGAAATAAGAAATATGCTTCATATTCTTTAATACACTGCTGGCCTTTAAATTGCAACACCATGAAGGAGAGATGATACAAACATCAAATCCGCATGAAAAGAAGATGGTGGGATATGCAAATGATTAGCCTTTAAGCGCAATCGAACGACACAGGAGGGAGAAACGGCATCATGAACTCTGTGTGATGGGAAAGTTACGCAGCGGGTTTTTCATTCGGAAATCGCATTTGAATGTTCACGGCTACCAGCACATGTCGGAATTCGATAGCGGCAGGATCGCGGCCTATCGATAGTGCGGTTTATCGTTCGACGTTATTGCTACTCGCATTCGTCGGAATCGGAAGACTGTCATGCGAATATGGAATCGATGGGTTCAGGAGGGTTATACCGACGCCATGCAGGATCTCAACGGCCTCCCGCCACTAACGCCCGAGAGGACAGACATACATGTTGTCAGGTCGGCGCTGCAGGATCGTACAGCCACATCACGGACCTTGAGTCAGGAAATAGGCTTGTTTGCAGCACGACAAATATCCGCACGGACAGTGGCACGACGTCTTGAGCAGCACGGGCTGACTGCACGGCGTCCAATATTGCGGATTCCCTTGACACTGCAGCAAAGAGACGCGCGGCGACAGTGGTGCACCCAACGATAAAACTAAATACAGGAGTGGCACCGCGTCGTCTGTTCGGATGATTCCCGGTTGTGCTTGCAGCTTCGTGATAGACGTATTCGTGTCTGGAGGCGCCGAGGAGAACGCATGTGGCCTGCTTGCATTCGATATCGTCCTATGGGTCCTGCACCTGGTGTGATAGTATGGGCAGCCATAATTCCATGACACGAACACCTCTTGTTCGCTTCGTTGGTAATCTGAACAGCCAGTTTTACATTTCTCATATATTAAAGCAGGTGGTTATGTACTATCTTCGAGGTTTCGGAGACGTCATCTCTCAACAAGATAACGCAAGACCGCATGTTGCCCGTCGTATCCTGATCTACCTTGACACAGGGGGTGTTTGACTGTTGCCTTGACCAGCACGTTCTTATAAGATCTCTATCCGACTGAAAACATCTGGTCATGGGTTGCTGAGAGACTGGGCCGCCACTGCTCTCTAGCAACTACGATTGATGTAGTGTGGCATAGACTTGAAGCAGCCCGCATATGTCTTCCAACCTCAGTTCAACCCGATGCCTAACCGGGATAGAGCCGTTTTAGCTGCCAGGGGCGGCAGCTGTGTGTACTTATTTCGGAACTTATATACCCCCAAATTGCCTACAAATTTAATAATTTTTTCTTCCTACTATGCTGTATACGTACAATAAGTAAAGTTTTGTTATTTGCTGTCCTTCCCGGTGTTGCAATTTTAATGGCCAGCAATGTAAATTACTTTTACAGTTCTTTTATAATCAATCATGTTTCGTTTCTCATGTCATACTGGCCAGTGTTGTGCTGAATCAGTTAATTTCGCTTCCCGGGAAAAGTCCCTTTAATCTGGTACAATTCCTTTGAGGCAGATAGAGGTCATCAGGGTTTTTACCTTTCTCTCTCTATAAAAACTAGTCCTGGTATTGCATGTTCAAGTCATTTATTTACAGGTAACCCTCGTGTGCAACAAGGCCTTTGTACAATATTGTTTGTACGGTATACATAAGATTCGATTCACAAGAATCGAACTTTTGAGTGAGTGAATTAAAGAGACTGCTTGAGATATGCTAATTTCGGCATACGCGCTTGGTATAAATACCAAGCAGCTTGATTAAAAAGAGGTTGTAAAAAGTTGATAGATAAGCGAAGTAAGGGAGCTACGAGGTAAGCAGCTCCAGTTCTATCCTGCGCTAGTGCTTAACAGGCCCAAGGTTTACGTAGCAGAACTGCTGGTTTGACTCTCTAGGTTGTGAGTATTGCAAAGTGTAATTTTATTGAATGCTAATATATATTCCGTAGAAGTAGTACGTATGCTTATTGCTGTAAAAGCAAAATCTATATGTGCAACGAATTCAATAAACATTGTTTCATGTATAAACTGTGTTTGAATCAAATTCATTTAGAGTGCCACTTCAAATTATATACACCCAAGTGTGGGTAGAAGTGAGCTATACTCTACATGTTTCATTCTATCACGGTTCGAGATTAGGTGAAATTCTCGTACAACAGGGTTCGTTATAAGAATTTTTGCGTGAAAGATATTTCAAGGGCATTTGAGATAGATAAAATAAATTCAAGGTGCGATAAGTTTCAAATTTTACCTGAAAATCATACAGGAAGACATGAGTTTAGCGGAACAATTTCCCTTTTTCATTTCTAAACACCAGTCCGTACACTGAGAGAAAAGAAAAATTTGAGAGAGAACTTCACAAATGTTTTTATCTCCCTACAACGGAATTAATAAAGAGCTCCCAGGCAAACGGAAACGGAAATAAAAGATTCGGTGGAAAAAGGGGGAGCATAGAAATTAAGATGCTGCAGAAGAAAGTCAAGTGGATGAAGATATTATGCCAAAAAGAAAACGCTCTCTGTTAATGGTTTTTTAGATGTAATGAAGAAGAAAACCTGTTATATTAATATACAATAGTTCTGATGTGGTATCGACTGTTTTCATCAACATATTTCTCTTAGTGATAAAAAGAAATTTGTATATTTTGGTTAATTTTTGGAATCTACCACTGTTTTTTCTCGTTCTTTTTGTTTCGTATAACGCGAACTGTCATAATACAACATTTATAATGGACCTTACGACCATCTTCTTATACGGTACTTATCTTTTAACCCTGCCTAGTCGAATACTCGAATGTTAAAACCTCTTATTGGAAAGTACCTCTGTTAAGCTGTAAAGCACGTGGAAAGAGAACAACTACATTTGAGTAGAAATGCTTTCGGAAAATAAATAGAATTGCATCAGATCACCATATAGGTATGAAGCTGAAATTAAAATAAAACAAACATAATTTGGCTTTCACAATGCTTTGAAAAGTGTCAGAAAAATATTTGTTAATTAGTCGAATTCTCTTACTGTTTCCCACATCGTGCCCCTTCAGAGAGTGTGTGTAGTTCAAACCACAAACTTTAAACTTCTCTAGAAAATAAACTAAAGAGTTTCTCCCTATGTTTATGTTTTAAAAAGAAACGTTACTAGAATTACGCAGTACGAGTTTTAAGATTTTAAACACTTAGTGCGTGTGAATACAAAAGCATCACACACTGATATGTTGTCTGATGTTATAAATTTGTTGTTGTTGCCTATGCCCCTTGACCGACAGCAACATGAGATCAAGGTCTTTATAGGCTATTGGGCTGAGTGATGCGGCTCCGGTTTTAAGTTAGCACCACATGGGTCGGAGTCAGGCTTGGCTAACGAACCGGTCCCGTAATTTTGAACCGAGTCAAGTGACGAGACCGGTACACTTGACCCCGTACCTCCAGAGGTAAATTTTGAGAACTTGGAGGACATTGCAGCCACGACAGATTTTACGTGCACCAGCCACCATTAGCGTACACGGAGGTGGATTTTGTCAGCGACGAGCATCGAACCGGAGACGTTCAGATCACTTGTTATAAATTTATTGAATAAAATTGCACTAAAAACACCATAGAGTATATGTTTGTGACAATCTTCCAAAATTTTCGGGCTCTTTCATATAAAAAGAATTTGTTTTTGTAATTCTGACTGGTATGTTCATTACTGCTTACGACTGTGGTATTGTGATATTTTAGTAAAACACAAACCTTGAGGTTTCAATTAATTTTGATATTTTGAGTGATATGAGTAGTCCAGAATTACATTTTTGTCATGTAAGAAAATCATATTATTTTTAGGTCTAAAACATTTCGTTTCACAGTTATTTATTTAGATTAATATCTTAAAGTGGATGGCAGCGTAGCTAAACTGGTTTGGGGAGCGCAAAATCTACTTTGACCTCGGCCTGGTGTATCAAAAGAATCACAATAATAATAGCGGATCTGTATCCGTTATTATTATTGTAATTCTTTTCTGTAATAATGGCATTAAAATGGTTTCATAGAGAGTGGTCTCATTTCTCCATACTGAATAAGTCCAATATTTTACAACTAGCACTTCAACATTTACAGAAATAAAATTTATGAGTAAGTTTTTTCTAATATCGTTTTCAATGATAAATCTCCCCGCTGACACTAACACTAAAACTTAATTTAGAGCCGTTTGATAAGGCTGGAATTTCAGCTTTTCGTCTTGAAAGTCAGAAAGGGAAGGTCACTCTTCAGATTACCTGAAGGATTGTACGTCATGTTTGTCAACAGTTCATCAAATATATTTGAAGGATATTCCATTCGAAATCCACCGGAATTTATTAATACGTCGACAAAGACGAGTTTTTAAGAGTGATTACACCTTAGTTCTCAAAAGGAGTTCAAGTAACGATTCATGTCGTACAGAGAGCGCTATACCTTAAAAGTCTATTCGTTCATAATAATGTAAATTTACGCCAAAAAAAGGGTAGAAATTTTGCCTTCAAAGTAAACCGATAGACAAATTAGCCCTGTATATTGACCGGTTAGTTTAAACATAACCGACATGCAGCTCCAGAATGGTGTTTTGTAGTAAATAGCTGTAATTATTATATGTAATGATTGTGTTATTGTTTTACACTATACCGTAAATACGACGCATTGGGTAAAGTAAGTTCTGAGTCTAATATATTTTCAACTCTTCATGAGTAACATAACTATTGCTAAAGTTACCCATGACCGGGTTGAGACTTTACACAAAATCTCAAATTCATGATATTTATTTTATTGGCTACAGAATTTCGTTAGTGGTATATTTGGTGCTCTTCAAGACTAGCTATAAATAAAATCAAAGATACTCCTCTAAGAAAAGAGTAAACTGAAAAATACAGCCGTCTTATTTAGAAAACTCTTCAGTGGTTGGTTTAGATCAGCGGTTCTCAACCTTTTTAGCCCGCCCTCCGAACATAATAAAAACAAAATTAACACTTCACGCCCCCCCCTAGACCCAAACAAAATAACAGTAATAATAAGTAACTGTACTAAAAACCATGTCAAACTATTACGATATAAGTTTTAATTATTTCGATTCCTCCACCAATAAATCACCGCCCGCCCCCCCCCCCCGTGGGACGTGGCTCCCAGGTTAAAAACGCTTCCTTACTTGTTATAATAAAACATTATAAAATGGAATACAACGTTCGATATTTCCCTTTTAACGTAGGATTACGTTCCTCAACAACGGTCCTCCGGGAAGAACAAAATTGTCTTGCGTTGCGAGTTATAATTTTGGCAGCGCGCCAAACCTAGTAGCAGTAAACAGTTAAACAGAAAAGTACCAAAATACGAAAAAAAAGGGGTAAGCAACAATGAGTAATCCTACGTTAATAACCCGCGGTAGTTTCGTTAGAAGAGACTACCTGAAATATATATATATATATTTTAACCCTTTGTAGGGCGCCGTTTTGCACAGTGCAAACGCCTAAATCTACTCTTTTCTTTGCCTACATTCAATGTATTCCAGTTAAATGGGCAGAAAAATGGTTGGTACTGCCATCTGTTATGAGTTTAAAGAAGTAAAAATATTTTGCAACCTTTAATTGGAAAATTTTTCAAGATTCTTTAGGTTAAAAAAATCGGAGGACAAATTTACACCGTGCAAACGGCAGAGGTTTTTGCCCCTGAAAGGGTTAAAGAGGACAAGTTAAGTAATTGATATAGGCAAAAGAACAGAAAAAGTCTTAGTATGTTTCAAATTCCCGAAATTTCACAAATACCCCCCTAAGTAAGCACCGGCACACACTTAAACTGTTGCAAAAGAAGTGAACGTCCCCCTTCCATTTATTTTTAGCTTCTCCACCTGCTCCGATCGAACCCTTTTCTCCTTTTATTTTTTATTTTTTTCAAAGTCGATCGATAAGTGGGTCACTCCTTGTTCGGCCTGTCATTCGTCTCTGTAATAAGTCATCTACGAGAAACAATTAAAGAAAAGGCTATTACAGGGAAAAAAAAACGGGCAATTTCGTTCGATGTTAGGGGGTTATTACACAAAATGAATGAAGTAGTTTGACTATCGCTTGCTAATATCGAGACAGTGTTCATTAATTAAACAGGACGCTTGTCAGTAAAGAATCTACTAAACATTTTCAGCACAAAGCGAGTGTAGTAAATATATTTTAAAATTAATCGGAATGAGCTTAAGGAAAATTCCTGTCGTATATGATCATTGTGAAAGAATAATTTTGTAATCTATAGACCACCCATAAACCAAACATAAGTAAAATTTAAACCCAAAGTTTAGGAGTTTACACAGAATCTCAAATTCCGGTAATTTATTTTATTGGCTACAGAATTTTGTCACTGGCACATCGGATGCCCCGCACGTCTAGTTAAAAGTATATTGAAGGATGCTCCTCTTAGTAATTACTAAAATGAAAAATATAGTCATTTTATATAGAAAGCTCCTTAGTGCTTGGTTTAGATCAGCTGTTATCTCCCTGTTTAGCCCCCCCCCTTCAAACGTAAGAAAAATAAATTAACACTTCACCCCCCCCCCCCGCAGATCCAAACTAAATAACAGTATTAATAAGTAACCACGAGAAGCTAATTCAAACTATTACAAGATGAGTTGTAATTATTTCTCTTCCTCCCACCTCCCAATATTTCACAAAGACACACACCCCCCCTGGAGGTTGTGGCTCCCCAGGTTGAAAACGGTCAATTGCTTTCGATGTCAGGGGACTATTGCACAGATGAATGGTGATGAAGTCGTTTGACTATCGTTTATTAAGGTAAATGCACCTATAATGGGACATGTCCCTATAATGGGCCACCTTTTAGAAATGTCGAAAAATTAAGGGCCTATCGTTACCTAAGGCACTAGAAGGGGTAACCAACGACCCTCACCCCTTGTACTGCCTTAGGTAACGATAGTCCATTAATTTCTCGACATTTCTAAAAGGCGGCCCATTATAGGGTCATGGCCCATTATAGGTGCATTTACCGTATATCGATACCGTGTTCATGAAGTAAACAGGAAGGTTGTCAATAAAGAGTCTACTAAACATTTTCCTCCCAAAGCAAGTGACTTAAGAAAAAACATATAGTAAAATTAGTTGAAATGAACTTAAGTAAAATTAGTTGAAATGAACTTAAGTAAAATTCCGGTCATATATGATAACTGTGAAATAATATTGAAATCTATAGACCACCCATTAACCAAACATAAGTAAAATTTAAACACAAATTTGATACGCATCACTGAATAACATACATCACCAGCGCACCAATTAAAAAGGAGAAAAGTTTCGCTATCATCATGATTGTCACATAAGGGCATATACGCTAAATTTTATATTGGACAAGCGCAATTCTATAAGTTGAACGATTATAGTTTTACAAGTGACATAACTGGTTTAATTTCTTAGATCGGACTATGATGGAATTAACTGAAGTTTCCATGAACTAAGGAACTAATCACACGGATGTCAAATATTAGACTTAGTGGCTTCTCATGAAAGTACGCACCTGCCTGGATAATGTTTTAACTTGATATCAAACATCAACTTATAAAACCTCTAATTTTATTGATTCCTTGCATATATACAGTCACTTAGTAGATCCTTTACGAAAATATGAAACATTGTGCGCATTAAAAATAATTTTGTTTCATTAAATGCCAGATAAAATCTCTCTTCTCATTATAGTTCCTTTATACAGACGAAATGCTATTATTTTACGTCATCTACGTCACAGTGGGAACACTTCTCTTGAAAGATAAGAAACGCTTGTAGTAATCTGCAAATACCAATACTTAACTGCCTGGTGATTATAGTTTGGTCTAAACCCACCAACAAAAATACCTGACAGTTAAGATTTGGGACGGTTTGTCCCACAAATATTTATATAAAGAAAAATCTGTGAACTATGCCTGAGTATTCTAATGTTCCCATACAAATGATTATACTATTAATATTTTAATATAAAAATTGATATACTGATCTTATTGCAATTATTATTTAAAAAGTTTTGAAGATTTACACATAATTTCCTTTTAGGAAGTAATTTCTAAAACTTATCTAAGCAAAGAATTACTGAAAAGTTAAGTGGAAAGAATAAAAAGTGTTATCTTTGATACATTTTTATTATAAATCTAATAAAGCAAAAATAACGTAAACATTAAAGGGATTTTGTTCCCTCTTGTTGCTATATTTTACCCTTTTAAGATCTTTTCAAAGCAGTTTTTATACCACTTTTATAAGAATAGTCCGAGATGATAAAGGACATTAGGACATTAGGCTGTCACATAAAGGACATTAGGCTGTCAAGTTCATGTGGGAAGAAGTTAAAGTTATGACTCAAACTACAGACTAGAATTTCTTGCCACTTGAATCCTGCCTACAGCTGCAAAGCAAATATATAGAACTAACATCTAACACCTGAATTGCACAATGCTAACTAGTAACCCGAGTTCACAGAACCGAAAAAAAATCTAACGCAAATACAGAAATCTTAGTCCTGCCTAGATTAATGGAATTAAAGTATAGTAATGACCTGTCAGACTACTGTCATTAAGATGGAAAACAAACCAGATAATGGAGTCTGTTAAATATTTAAGCTTCAAACACGTTGTTTCGATCAAAATGTTTAAAGTCGTGGTTCAAATCTCTTTTCATCCGCTTTCCTACCTGACGTTAACAAACACTTCATTCTGTTACAATTCGAACTCACGCTGATTCGGAGAAGGGAATTATACTCTCGGACCCAGTAATAGAGACAGTTCGGAGTCCTGCCTAGATTAATGGAATTAAAGTATAGTAATGACCTGTCAGACTACTGTCATTAAGATGGAAAACAAACCAGATAATGGAGTCTGTTAAACTATGTTCTGGTTAAGAACTTCAAGTCTACTAATGCTCAATGTGATCTTTTGTCATAAAGATCACATTGTCATAAGAAAATTATCCTAAACAATATAATGAACATCATTCAATTTGGCATTTATAATTGTTTATGTGATTGAAAATTACACAAGAATTCTTGCAAGGTTTTATTACATTACTTAGGAAACTATCATTGAACCTACATAAAGGACATTATGCTGTAAAGTTCATGTGGGAAGAAGTTAAACTTATGACTCAAACAACAGACCAGAATTTCTTGCCACTTGAATCCTGCCTACAGCTGCAAAGCAAATACATAAAACTAACATCTAACACCTGAATTGCACAATGCTAACTAGTAACCCGAGTTCACAGAACCGAAAAAAAATCTAACGCAAATACAGAAATCTCTTACCGTTCGCAATGCCTCCCGGCATCTCAGACTAATCCAGGGGTCTCCAAACTTTTTAGCCTACGGGCCACATTGACTGGTCCACTAAGTCCCAAGGGCCAAGACCGAGCGAGCTAGTTCATCATAACAACATACTGTATCATACCATCATACCGACTGCATAATATACCATCATACCAACATAATGTCTTCCACTCACACAGTTTGATCAGTTGCATAAATTTGCCCATGGCTTTCAGCCCTAATTATCTGTGTTAAAAAAACATTCTCCAAAATGAAATATACAAAAATTATTTACAGATCTAAATTAACTGATGAACATTTGAAATCGCTGCTGATAATTTTCACTAGTAAACTTGATACACGGCTGCAAACAATTGTCAGTGGAAAGTTACAGTTACATAAATCTGATTAATCATAATTATAATGTTTAATTAAGTTACGTAAATTACCTATGTATGTCAGTTATTGCAAGTTTTTAGAATAAATCTCATATCATTAATTACAGTAAAAACGTTCATTTTCATAATGTATGTCAGTTATTGTGTTTCTTAATGTGTCGTTAAATAAAAACATCTGATTATTATGTTGTATGATTTACTTACATTGTAAATTTTACAATGTAATCAAAATATAATAAACTATGGCGGGCCTGATACCGGGCATGTCGTGCCCACTACTATGGACCGGTTTTGGCTTGCAGACCGCAGTTTGAAGACATGTGCACTTATCTGTCAAAAGAAATTTTGCTGACACTCCGAATCTTATTTAAACACACTGACACCTTCCTGCGTAGCCAAACTCTTGAATCCTTACCGAGAAGGGGGATATGATATGATCCGCTTATAAGAAAGTCGTTTCCATTCTATTCTCATTTCAAAATCCTCTTTCAATGAGCGAAAGTAGTGATGCAATAACCACACAACATTAGCTTATTCACTCTACTTAAAAGAGTAATGTTTGAACACCTGTTCTAAAGCTTTAAAACGCAACTAGTTGTTAAATAGCTGCTTCATTTTCCAAATAAACAATTTTATTCTTCCTAGAAAACTGGTGAAATGAAAATAGTTTTCCAAACATTTACTTAGTTTTGCAGTACAACGTCTGCCTAGACAATGTGAATCAATAATAAATCAAGCTGGCAAATATTTTCAGAACTAGTGCGGCTTGGTGTAAATAAAAATCCCCAAGAGCAGTATATATATATATATATATATATATATATATATATATATATATATATATATATATATATATATATATATAAATAAATAAAAAAATAAATAAATAAATAAATATATATATAAATATATATATATATATATATATATATATATACAGTATGCCCACTAAAGTCCCTTCCCACCCTCTTAACTTCGGAACGGCTGCTGCAATATTCATAAAAGTGGTGTCTAGGTATAGTAAAGTAGCCATGCGCTACTGAATAAAACCACCTACCGCGCCACCTGGTGGAAAACAGCAGAGTTAGCATTCCTATCTTGAAAACGGAATGAGATAGAGGAAAAAAGTGATTTACAAAGTTGTAGAGCATTATCGAATTAGTAAGAAGAGACATTAAAGCGAAGAAAGAATGGTTAAAAAGCGCATTTGTTTTTTCGTGATTTCCTACACTGTGACGTCACGAAACTTGAACGGAAGGAGAAATGATTATCTTTCGGGCAAAACACGACACCGCAATGACGGTGAGAAGTTTGAACATCTCAAATAAAGGAATATTGTTAAAACTAGTTGTTTATTTCTTTCTCAGATCGTTTTGTCACGTCACAATGTAGGAAATAATGAAAAAACAAATGCGCGTTTTAACCGTTCTATTTTTTGCGTTAATGTCCGCAAGATATCTATTTGTACTAAATCGATGATTTTCTACAACTTTGTAAATCACTTTTTTCCCCTATCTCGTCCCGTTTTTGAGATAGGATTGCTAACTCCGCAGTTTTTCACCAGGTGGCGCGGTAGGAGGTTTTATTCAGTAGCGCATGGATACTTTACTATACCTAGACACCACTTTTATGAATATAGCAGCAGCCGTTCCGAAGTTAAGAGGGTGGGAAGGGACTTTAGTGGGCATACTGTATATACATAGTGATGACACTTATACTTGTATATGAAAGAAGTATATTTTGCAAGAAATTTCAAATTTAAATTGCGTCTAATATTTTTTTTAAATGTAATTAATGCCCACTAATTCTGACGCACAAAAGGACCATTGTTCCTATGACGATTGAGCAAAAAATACTGCATGAACATTAATGATATTTTTCTTATAAATTAGCCCCATTTTAAATTAATAATCCGTGCAAACCGCGTAAGCCGACATAACTTTACGGACAAATAAACACTAAGCGACTATATATCACATTGACGTTCGTTTTTTATTAGACAGAATTATTTTTATAGCTTCTATTTTCTTCCTACCGCTACTTAATATCGAATTAACAATTTAGTGCTATTTTCAGAGCTCAATATTTAATTCACGCAAAACATACATTTTATTCGCGACTCTTGAATTTCACTCTTGTTGTCCATACATTATTCCGTTTCGACTTCGAGAACGTGACCAGTAACTAGGAACGATAAATTTTGAGTCGAGATTGCGTCAAAAAAAAAAAGAACTTAGCCAGGACTAGACGATCGATAGATTCGATTTGCTGTTGTACCTGATTTTAAAATCGCGTCTGCAAAAAGTATTAATGCATTTATTTTGCGGCTGCACCAATTTCAATGTAATGCTAGAGTGCATTGTATATTTGTCAAATCAAAAGAATATATAGCGAACTCTGCTTAGAAAGAAAAGTCATGAGGGAAAGAGAAGAGGTCGATTCTATTTTATATTCATGGGACACGTTAATACATTGATATTTCATGTCTGATCCCTTGAAGAGGATTAAAGTACACGTAGCTCTATCTTTCACGAAACGAGGTGTTTTCCTTAAAGTTACTGGGTACTGTATTCCTGAGGTCCGATTTTTTATTGAATTTTATATTCCCACTGCACGGATTTCAAAGAAAAGCTTGAATGTATTGTGTAACAGATTGAAAGAATTAATCGTGAGTGCTTCTTACAAATCTTGATGGGGAACGAGTGAAGATTATGAAACTATTTTTTATTCATAAGACATAAGACTACATTATTCATGTCTGATGTGCGATTGCATTAAGGATATTAAAGTACATGTAACTCTTACTTTCGAGAAATATGTTGATTATTTTGAGTTATTGGATAACTGATTGACATTGCAATGCATAAAAGAATAGCTTCTCTTCATTTATGTGTATATATATATATATATATATAAATATATATATATATATATATATATATATATATATATATATATATATATATATATGTCGGATTTGGTTTCTTCACGCCCATTTTAATTACGCAGGAATCCGAACATCTTGAGAATCATTTTACCTCGCAGTCGGTGGTCCGGTGGCGAGGACATATAAAACACTTAAAACTCCATCAAGTCTTCAAGATGTTGACACAGTATCCATAGAACAGTCCAATTGATTTTCAGAATATTATTTATTTCACTTCCAATTAATTACTGAGCTCCAATAGTAGATTACGACACCCCATCCCCTTTAAAATCCGTGCGCCCAACGGCACACGTCTTTATCGTTTCCTATCTCTCCATGGCTCTAAACTAACTTCTTTGTTCTTAAACTTTTAACTAACGCGCAACGACGCTCATTACTTATTCATGTCGTCATATCGGATGTTCTTTTTGCTGACCTAAACACTTTCTCTCTTAGCGCTAAACTTCAAGGCTATATATCTACTTAAAATACTCCATGTGGTTCTGCGGAGATTGAATCAAGCCGAGCCATTAATTCTATTTTTACTGCAATGCGGTACGCCGCTTATTTGAACTCCCAGACTTTAATTGCTAAATCCTATACTTTATAATTAAAATCCCATTTTAAGGTCGTGCGATCGCCCCCCCCATATTTTAGCGTCACACACACACACACACACACATATATATATAGATATATATATGACATATATATATATATATACCGGGTGGCCATAATTAAACTGACAGTGCTCATAGTGTTCTGTAGCGAGATCTATTTGCGAGAATGACGCCACATTTTGTAGGAAGATTAAACAAGACGGGGGACGAAGGATTCCACGAAAAAATAAATTAGTTCCAAAAGTCACCGCTAGGGGAATATTTGGCGCTGTGTAATAGAAAATAGAGTGTTAACAAATGCAAATATATACGGAAATTACCTTTTATTTTGCAAAAGTCAATCGCTTATCATGGTCTGGATACAGTAACTCCTGTACACGGCTGATCTTGTACGGATAGAAGTTGATAATCTTTCGTAAGATTTTCCATACCGTACTGTAAGGCATATCCATATTCCGAGCTAATCCACGAGCGCTAGAGGTGGCAGCAATATGGTCTGGTCCTCTGTCGACAATCGCCGTGGCAACAGCTTCGATTTTATCCTGTGGTACAGGTTTTCGTCCTCTGCCTGACTGAACCTTCATAGAACCTGTTTTCTCAAACTTCGCAACCATTGCTTTTAGCCCATTAACTGACACAGGACCGTTACCTTTACGCTTTTTTGTGCGTTCTAAAAGCACGAAGAGCGGCTGACGCGTTGCACTGGTTGAGGTAAAAGAATTTGACCAGTAACGCACGCTCGACTGAAGAAGGAGACATTGCACATAAAATTTCAATCCGATTGATTCGAAACGTAACACATTGCCTTTTAATACCCAAGCAGCTGGCACTGTGCCAATGGATGTAACGTGAAATTTGAATAAAGAACTTCTTCTTCTGCTCAGCGTACGTGATATTGCAGATCACGAGACTTTATCGCGGGTTATGTAGATTTTACGCTTTTTTAAAAGTGTTGCCATATTGCACTTGAACTAAATAAGAAAATGTGCATAATAAAAGGTAATTTTATTCCGTATTAATTTTCATTTGTTAACACTCTATTTTCTATTACACAGCGCCAAATATTCCCCTAGCGGTGACTTTTGGAACTAATTTATTTTTTCGCGGAATCCTTCGTCCCCCGTCTTGTTTAATCTTCCTACAAAATGTGGTGTCATTCTCGCAAATAGATCACGCTACAGAACACTGTGAGCACTGTCAGTTTAATTATGGCCACCCGGTATATATATATAAATATATATATATATATATATATATATATATATATATATATGTCCCGTTTCACCACATGACATTCCATAATAAAACACCTGATCCTCAATAACGAGGCATAGTTCTATAAAATTGCAGTCCTTTATTTCTTTAGAGTTGATGGCGGAGAACAGTGCGTCCTGCTAGCATGATGCGGGAGATACAAGTGCTCACATACAGAGGCAACAACAGAATGCGTGTCTAGCTCTCTTAGCCAGGGGCTGTACAAAACAAGTCAGCGACTGTTTACGTAAACACAGATATTTGCCTTGGGTGATAGGCTGGTGCAATTCTTAGAAGCATATGCGTGCGTTTTATCTTTATGGTATTATTTGACACTTTGGATCGCTTTATATCTGGCACCTGCAGCCATTATCTCTGAGATATTGTGAACTGAGGATTTAGATGACTAGAGATGGGGTTTTGTTAATCCTTCTGGAGTGGCACGGCTCTATATTTCTATCAACTGGTTCGGATTTATAGTGGTGTTTATCCCATACTTTTCACCCTCTGCTGCGGTTATCTGCCTGAATGTATTTTTCTGCGATTTGCAGATGTTCATTTGCAGTTGGGTGGGCTATTCTGAGAAAAGGGGCCTACCTTAAACAGATGTGGAGACCCGAATTATAGAAAATAGACGAGATTCAAAATTATAATGTCACACACACACACACACACACACACACATATATATATATATATATTATATATTATTTGTTTACATATTCTATAATTCGATTTCAAGGCTAAACGATTGTATTTTAATGTAAAAGAAATATGGAACAAAATAAGAGATAGTGTGGTACAGGTGTTGTTGTAGGAGATGTCGCAAAGAATGAAATTATTCCATTCGGGGTTAGAATTTTTCTGAACCCACACAGCCTGGAGAAAAGTTAAAGCGCATTCATGTATATCACAACATACGACCTGGTCAAATGTTTCGAAACCCAGCTTTTTCGAAACATTATCCTTCTACTACTCTTTATTTGATGGTAAATCTTAGTTCTCCAAATCTATGACTGTTTGGCAAACTTTCGTATTTGTACATCGCGACGATCTCCAGTTTAGGAATTGCTACTTTTGAGTTCGGTGCTGTCATTTTGTAACGGATGGAGAGTTGATCTTTTTAACAATCTTTATTTCCAGAACATATCATTAAAGGAATGCTAAATAAAGTATATCTAATATGAACCCCAAAAGGACATTCCAAAGACATTAGATATCACTTGAAAGATATAAATAAATTAACGTGAAAATAAATCAAATCCTAATTTTTTCACTTATTCCTAAGTATCAGTCTCCAGTAGTTGATTATAAAGTTTTTTTTTTGTATTCCGAATCTAGTGATACTATTCTCGTCCTGACGGAATAATTCGAATATTTGGGATATATCAAGGTTTTTTAAAAATAGAAATAATTAACTTGAGAAGGGACGATGGACTTTGTTGGAGAAAGTAATGGTTCTAAATGAGCCACTGCAAACATTTCCCGCCTCAGAATCAATAAAAACAGCACTAGAATCAATAAAAACATTAGTGGAGGAGCAGGAGTTTTTTTTTCTGTCTCGTTCCGCCAGTTTGGCCGTCCTTCTGATTTTTTATTTTTTTCTGCCGTAATTGCTCATTTTATAGTCAGCTTTGGTATGTCTAGTTTAAATGCAAGAATTCGCATAGAAACATTACTCAAATGATCTCCCGTGACTAGCCCAAGTTAGAGTAGTGAAACTTTACGTTCAGGCAGCAAATCTAAGTAAAAATTCCCCTGATAACACGACTTAACATATGAGCTTTATATTCTTAACTTCCAGCTCACAGCATGCTCTTTCGGCGTATATGTCCTTCCTACATAAGCTAATATTGGAAACCATCCGAATGCTTTTGATATTGTAGACTATGTTGTCTGAGTAATGGTACATTAGCTCATTAACGAAACGTAGTCTATGATACTATTGGAATATGAGAGTGAAGCATATTTAATGGATTGGAAAACTCCTCTTTGTATGCATTAGCTGTATAACTGCAATATATGTTTCGTAGATTTCTCCAAACGTAAAAGACAAAAAATAACGCGTTTTTATTTAATACAAAAATATTTTATTTAATTCAATTATTCTCTAATGTATTTATTTTTATGATTTCACATAGTAAGTGAACATTTTAGAATGACCTCTGAGACAGGACAAATGAGCGAATTTCCAGCGCCTTAACCAATATCGGTCACTTGATATAATAGATATAAAACAAATAAATTTATACTGATAATCTTAAATTCTGCTGAGAAACAGAATTTATCGTTTAATTCTCCTTTACGATTTAATATTTTACCATTGTACGTATATACAGATATTCCATGACTTACGACCGAGACATTGGTCATAAGTCGAGTTTCAAGCAATTTTTTTTGTATATGTAAATACATATATTTTTTTTACTTTCATACATACATACGTAATTCAAAATACATTGTATTTAGAACTCATAAATTATTCTTCGTCATCGCTGCTTATTATGTTAGTACAATCCATTGGTTCAGAATTTGCGACAGAAGATACGATGGAAGTTTTTTTAACAAAGTAATCCAAGGTAGTTTAAACAGCTTGCGTCTTCTTTTCCTTGTATATTGCCCGGTAGCAAGCCAGATTTTCCTGAATACGACGATTTACACTTGTGGAACTTTCTTCGTTTGGATTCATTGTAGTAAAGCGCTTTTAAATAAAAAGCTAGCTTTATTACATGTTGGTGATAAAAGGCCGGAATCAAACTTAATGCCGACAGTAATTATTGAATTGTGTTATTTAGGACGTAGCCCGTGCGAGACAGCTATATAAGATTTGAAGAGGGGAAGATCTGAGATTGGAGACATAGATTAGTTGAAGGAGTCAAAAAGTGACATCATGTTACAAAGGTCTTTTATGTGGAATTTATGGTATACAGAGATCCCTATCGCCACGTGCAATTCTTGGGTGGTCCGAAATGGGCAGGCAGTGAGGGCGTGAGGTTTAAGTTCAGAAGCCAATGAGAAAGTGTGAAGGGAGTACAGCGAATGAAAAGTTTACGGTGTCCGGATTGGCTGATTGAAGTTTATGACAAGGTGGAGTCGTGGGTGTGAAAAGGGATTAAAATAAAATATATAGAAGGAGTTTGGAGAAAAGATAAAGAGAGAGAGAATCGTTATCGGAGAGGCTGTAGGTTCCCATCTCCAGCACGACTTAAAAAGTTATACTTTAAGTGGACTTGAGGGTTCCACATAAACCTGTTACGGCCACTGCGAGCCTGCGTTGACTAAGTGAAATAGATTGCCTCCGAGACCAAGAGACCCAGCTCCCGTGCCATCGCCAAGAAGCAACCCCCATCGAGGACGAAATCGAGAAGTTACACGACGAGCGCCCCGTTTTTACGACGTGAAGAGATACCCATCGCCAGTGCAAAATAGTGAAGGTACGCGCCAAGGAAAGCCCGGCTACAATTATCAACTGAGAGAAAGTGATCATTCATCGTGAAAGAAATAGAGATCGCCCCCTGCCCGGTGTAGCAGCGTGACCCCTGACCCTCGGCGAGGCGAGAAGGCCAAGATAGCAACGTGAGTTGATGAAAAGTAATTGGGGTGAGTGTTAAATCACAAATTTGATTTGTTCAGTTCCAATTCAGGCTAGGTAATTTAGCTTCTTTTTTCCGTAAGGAAGGAGTTTTTTTTAGTGAGAAGGTGTTTAGCTTTGAACTAATAGTAAAGTTTATTTGTTGTTGCGCTCGGGACGCTCCCTAACCTTGGCAAAGTAATAATAAAATATAATTTGTGAAAAATAAGAATTTTTGTGCATTTGATTTCGGGAAATGAAATGATTCTTTTCGTTACTTGTAAATATTAAGTGTGTAAATAAACTAAGTTTTGTTATGTTAAAATCTTTAGTTTGTCTAAATTGAAAGTTGTTGATGTTAAATCACAGAATCTAAATTTGAGAATAGGGTATTGGTTTTTGTTCGGTTACTAAGTTCGACATCCAGAGCTGTGGGTTGTATTCAACAAAATAATTAATAAAAACACAACGCACCCAAATAATTTCTAAGAAAAAAAAATACCTTGTACTAACCAAAATAAATTTACGATAAGCGCCCAATTGAACTAAAAACTGGATGTAGCAACACGACATTCATTGTTTCTAAATGTTGCAGTCCCTTATTAATTAATCTAATGAAAAGCTGAACCCATTTCTGATTCCAATGAAGGTTTGTTTGATTTATCGTGGGGATATTGAAACTATTGCATCATAACACTTTAATTAATGAGTCATAAATTTTTGCAGTATTGGAGAATGATGTATCACATTTTTTAATAATGATGTAATACATATAGGTACGTACTATACATTCAAGGAACAGTATTTTTGTGACAAAAAAATTTTAATTTAAAATTTCGGTCGTACGTGTGAGCGGCCGTAAGACAAGGAATACCTGTATTTTAATATACACAATATAATAATATATACAAATAAATATTTTATAATTGTCCGTTCATCCTCGTTAATATTTAAAAGTCATACCATTAGAAAATGGTACATTATTAAAATATTTTTAAAGTCCAATTTATATTTTAATTATTTATGATTATTACTCCAATTAAGGCCTATTATAACAAAAATACTAATAAAGGCTCCATCTGTCAGACTAATCCTTAAAGTTCATTCCAACATCAAGACCCATCATAACAGTCACCGCTTCTAATGCCCTGTTCAAGTCATATTAACAAGTCATCATTATAAGGATCGTTGCGGCAATAACCGTATAAAATTTCAAATTTCTTTTGTTGATATTCGTGAAACATGCTTCTATTTAGAATATCTTTTTTTTTGTATAGCAATGAATCAAATCACTAGAATTAAATGTGTGATTTTGCCAACAAGACTCTTTCAGACTAGTGAGTGTTCTAGAATTATAGGGAGTCAGCGACGCTTGGTGAGTGTAGTGTATTTCTCAACTTATGATTAAGGAATGAATTCTTCAGGGACCCAGTCTTACTAAATTAACTATCATTATTGAACTTAAATTAGCAGTGCATTTGCACCTTTAAAATACATATCTCATTTAAAGATTCTAGAACTCTAAATATATGTAGCATCGATTTTTTATGGGGAATTACTTTTCGCTCTTTTATACATCCCGTTTTTATCGTCCGTAACACTTGTATAAAAGCTCATACCCTAACAATTTTTGAGCTCACTTTGCGCAAGTCGCTATGACAACGCAGGAGGAAAGAATCCAGGCGTCGGCATCACCTTCGATGCTCAAGAGCAACACAATTATAACTTGCTGCACGTTTTCAAGTTTTTAATCACACAAAAAGACATGAACCATAATGAAATGTTAATATTGGGCTTCCTTTGCAAACAGGGATCGGTCATTATGATAGGAAATTTAGTTCATTGCTGAGAACTTTAAGGCAAACCCCCTTCTGTACTAAAATAAAGAGAGCAGCAAACAATTTACAATGATTCATTAAATATTTTAATGACGGCTTCATTCTGTGATATGTTTCTGGAAACCTATGTAAGTTATTAAACTTGTATTCTCCTATACTTAACTAATTCAAAGATTTAACCTAAACTTTCCTCACTTTCCTCATATACAAATTCAGACACTCCTATCCTGCTTCATGGATTCGATAGTTACCACTCAAACATTATCACTCTCTCTCCCTCTCTCTTTACATATATATATATATATATATATATATATATATATATATATAATATGTATATATATATATGTATATATATATATATAATATATATATATATATATATATATATATATATATATATATATATATATATATATATATATATATATATATACACTGAAGTGCCACTGAATTAGGGATACCTACCTAGTAACGAGTTGGGCCTCCTCTGGCCTTGATAACGGCTGCCACACGACGAGGCATAGATTCAACAAGTTTCTGGAAACGTTCCACGTGAATGGCTTGCCAAATATTAGCTATAGCTGTCCATAATTCAGTAAGGTTCTTTGGTGCTGTGTGATGGCCTTTCTCGCCTTGTTCCAAAACATCCCAAAGATGCTCAATAGCATTTAAGTCTGGGCTTCTAGGTGGCCAATTCATGACAGAGAAGTCAGAGGAATGCTCATCCAACCAGCCAGTAGCCAACCGGGACTTGTGAGAGGTACAGTTGTCTTGCTGGAAAACTCCATTACCGTGTGGATAACAGAACAGCATAAACGGATGGAGGTGATCACCTAGCAACTCTACGTACCGAATTGCATTGAGGGAGGTTGGTACACGCACCAAAGATCCCAAACTGTGCCACGAAATAACACCCCAGACCATGATTGAGCCACCATGCCCTTATACAGTTCCAGCCAGGCATGCAGGATCCATGGCTTCATGAGCCTGGCGCCATATTCTCAGCCACCCGTCGGCGTTAAGTAGTCGGAATCGAGACTCATCACTCCATGCTACTCGTTTCCAGTTCTCTACACTCCAGTCTCTGTACTCTCTTGCCCAGGCAAGCTGTGCAGCCCGATGGCGAGTATAGAGCAATGGTACTCTCGTAGGTCGACGGCTCCCGAAACCCATACGGTGAAGCTAGCTTTGCACAGTCCGTTTACTGACTGTGCGACTGGTACCGTCATTAAACTGGGTGGTAATATGAGCTAATGTTTGGCTTCGCTGGCTACGTACAATACGCCTGAGCCGTCTCTCACCACGCACTGTCAAGTCTAATTGTCCTTTGCAGTTTGCCCGATCGCTAGTTTTTTTCCACCATCCATGTATTCTTGGTATAACTCTTGACACTGTCGACCTTGAAAATCCTAGCTGCTGACGATCGTGGGCCCATGCGTCGCGCACCTACGATTTCTCCGCGATCAAAGGCGTCTAAATCAGGCAGTTTACCCATACTGGCAATTCCAACAACTAATTCAGAACGACCACGTTACGCGCTATATATGCAGTTACCACAGCGCCCTCACTTGCGCATACATGATGCGCAGCACTACACAATTTGCATAGGCTTTGCTATCCCTAATTCAGTGGCACTTCAGTGTATATATACATACATATATATATATATATATATATATATATATTTATATCGTCGGTGCACAAGAAAAGTGATAATCTCAAAAATTCTCCTTTCTGAGTTAAATTAAATAACATAAAATGTTAGAAAAATATCTACTTTTATAAAAAAAAATAACATAAAGATAGTTCGTAAAATACTCAGTAGAGAGGTGTCACTTCACTGCTGCGTGGGAATTGAAGACTCCCACGCAGGATAAACGTTACTCTTTTAGTTGTGTCTAGCCAGTTGTAGTGTGTATAGCACAGTTTTGAAGAAAAACGGCACATTTTGAATTGCACTCACATAAATAAAGGTTTTACCAAGATTTCTTTCAAGAAAAACAATACATTTTGTGTTGTGTCATTTTTGCTGATAAGTTAACCACATTTTAAATTGTATACCTATCTGGTGTTTGTATTATTTTAAGCTGTGACATTTTTCGTGATTTATTCACTTCATTTAAGAAACGTGATTCATTTGTGATTTATTCGTGATTTATTCACTTCATTTAAGAATAAAGAAATTATTCATCTAGAGTTGTGTCACTTTTCTTGATTTTTCACTAATAATTAAAAAATTGGTATTTTTATCCCAAATGTGTGTTTTTAGAATTCTTTCAATTTTGTTGAAAAGTTTTATGTATATTTTCATTGAATAACATCATTAATTTGAGTTACGCTTTTTTATAATAGACATAGAGAATATTATGCAAAAACCATCATGTAGTCAACGGACTAAATTGTTCCTAGAACTGGTTGAACAGTGATTTAATGTGAGGAATGATGCCTTAATTGAAGAAGATAATACGCAATGGGTCGCAATAAAGGAAAATAATTTAGTAAACTATGAGCATGCAAATCTTGCTCCAAGTAGTAATGAGACTTGCGTAACAAATCCAATTGTAGCTAAAGCTGTTTCCAGCAAAGAAAATACTGAATTTGATGTCTCCATTATTAACCTTGAATCAGAGAACCCGAAAGGTATGTGACAGACGTATGAATAAATTTGTAATTTTATAAACCTAGTTTGATGTCTTCTGTAACGGTGACCGATGCAGTGTTGTCAGACAGTGATAATTATTCTCACTTTGAAGATTATGAAGCAGACCCGAATTGCAGCTCTAGATCTACAATCTCTTCGACACCTTGTTCAAGTGAAGAGGAACCTTCTGGACCCCCTACAGAAGCACCTGTCGCAAACCAAATGGAAGGAACCAAAAATCAAAATGTCAATAACTCTAGGACCACCATGCAGTACAAAATGTAGACTTCAATGCTATTCTAAAATTGCAGGAGACGATCGAAAAAAAAAATTTTCGAACTACTGGACTTTGTCAGATTTACAAAGACAGCGGGATTTTCTGTTACAGAGTATGGAAACAGTTGCTCACAAAATACACATATAAACGAGTAAATAGCAAACGAATAAGCAATCATGTGTTCTATTTTTTGATTAGAGATACTAAATTCGGAGTTTGCAAAATTTTCTTTAAATCCACAGATAGTCCCATTAGGACTGTAATTAAAATCAGAAATTTGCTGCTAAATGAATGAACAACTTAGACAACATGGTCATCCTTTTTGTATTGCCAAAGATACCAAGAGTGGTGTCCGAAGCCATATAAATGCGATACACTGAATAGATAGCCATTATTGTCGAAAGGATTCTAACCGAGAGTATAAAGAAGGGGTAAAACGGTTGCGCAATTCCATAGAGATTGCTATCTGCAAAGAGGATAATAAACCTTACGCCAATTATCTTATGTTTAGCAGAATTTTTAACGACGAGTTTAAAATATATTTTTATATACCAAAGAAAGATCAATGTGGAGACTGCGTGTGGTATGGAATTGCTTCCGCTGAAGAAAAAGAGAATTTGAAAGAAGATTGTGACACACATTTGATCGAAAAAGATCGCTCGAGGAAAGAAAAAGATAAAGATAAAGAAAACAATGCAGCCAGTGTTGTTGTTGCAGTGTACGATTTGGTGGTATTTACTCGCTACCCTGGAGGCGACGTATCCAATTTCTATTACGTCCCCAAACTAAACGTTTTTAACTTTGCCATGCATGAAATAAAATCGAAGGCAGTGAAATGTTTCATGTGGGATGTGTCTGAAGGAAACAGAGGTGTTTGCAAAATAGGAACGTGTGTTTTAAAGTATTTGGAATCCCTAGAAGATAAAGCCAATACATCAGAGAACAAGAAATTTTACGTGATATTTTATTCAAACAACCGTTTTCATTGTATCTTTAAGTTGTCGAGAAGTACGAGTATATAAATTCAATAACGCATAATTTTTTTATTAAAGGACATACGCAAAATTAGGGGAACAGTGTTCACTGTGCCATCGAACGTCAAATCAAACGTACTCTGAGATTTTTGTTCCGGTCCAGTACATGACCTTAATCCAAATGGCTAAAACCAAGGAAAGACCTTATGAAGTTCATGAATTAAATCATGAGAATTTTTTCAACTTGCAAGAGCTTGCATTGAAAATCTGAGCAATTTTTTTCAAAAATGAAAACATCAATAACGAGTAAGTTAAGATGTCAAACTTCAAAATCATTAAAGCTGAAAAAGATCAACGACATAAGCTGTTCTACAAAGCATGTTACAGCGAAGAACAATACCAGACAATTCAAGTAAAACTACCAACGGCGTCAAGTAAATCCAGAAGTACAGCGAAAACAGCTAGTGCCACCACCGTCGCAGAAGTAAAGTGTCAGTATAGTACCAAACATGGAATCAGTGAAAAGAAGAAAACCAGCATATTGAGTCTATTTAGTCAAAAAGAAAAAATGAAAAAAACACTGGGAAAGTTGTCACGACTTGACTGTATCTTAATTGGGGTCAAATTATTTATAAAAATATAAATAGATGGCAGCACCTATCAAATCACTTAATATATCTATAAAAAACAGTTCCGTAACTGACTGACTGACTGACATATAACGCACAGACCAAACCGCTGGTGATAAAGGGTTAAAATTTTGCATGGCGATTCTTCTTATAGTGTAGGGGTGCACTAAGAGAGATTTTTGAAAAATTCATCTTAGATTTTTTAAAATTAAATGTTTAAGCTGTTTTTGTATCGTTCTTTAAAATTTGCAATTAAAACAATAATCCGAGGGTTATAAAATTTATATCACCAGAAAGGTCATAAAAATTCCTTTAAATGAAATCTTTTTTGAATCTTTACCTTCATTTTCTGATTTTTGTTGAATTTTTAAAGTCTAATTTTTAGAATTCAATTTATTAAATGCCGATGACATGATTTCTTTTCATTTAGTGATACTTTAAATTAATTTATCGTCACGTGCATAACAACGAAACAGACAAAAACAATTTTTTTTTCTTGCTAATGAGGCAGACGATAAGACATTATCCAAAAAAATATTAAAATACAGTAAAAGAAGTGTTCCTCAAAATGTACTATATTCTTTAGTATGTTCTATGAGATTTAATTTGAAATTTTTTTTCTTTATCATTTAGTCTATAAAAATATCCGCTACGATTTTTTAATTAATATATTTTTTCGTTTTTTTAATATCAATTATATACATACAATGATCGTTGTATTTATTAGATATATATATATATATATATATATATTTGGCATTAATTGCATACAGTGACCGTTGTATTTAATTTGAATGTAATATATATATATATATATATATATCTATATATATATACACTGCTCAAAAAAATTAGGGGAGCAAGCAAAGAAGTTAAGAAAATCGTGCGATATAGCCACGTATTGGCATAATATGGACAGTACACGCGTATCAATGCGCAATACAGAAAAAAAGACATAAAACATTTGTAATTAAGCTTTAGTTCTTTGAAAATATGGAAGAAACATGAAGAGATGATTTAGGGCAACAATTTGGTTACATGTAAACGATAAAAGAAAGTATTATTTAGAAATGATGCAAGATATTTAATATGGCATGTGGTCTCCTTGAATAGCTAAGACTGCTGCACACCTGTTTTCCATGAATGCGATGATGTTATCGATAAGACTTTGGGGAATACTGTTCCACTCCTCAAGAAGTGCAATCTCCAAGTCTCGGAGAGTAAAAAGAGGCCTTGGTCTCGCAGCAATGCGTCTTCCAAACATGTCTCAAACATGCTCGATTGGATTCAGGTCAGGAGAGCACGCTGGCCATTCCATACACTGTATTGTTTCAGCTTCAAGCATGTTCTCCACAAGACGAGATGTATGCGGTCTGACATTATCATACTGGAAAACAAATGAATCTCCAATGGATGCAACGTAAGGTATGACATGAGATCTCAGTATCTCGTCTGCATACCTTCGGGCCGTCAAAGTACCATTCTGAATGATATGCAGGTCCGTGCGTCCACCTATGCTGATTTCACCCCATACCATAGTACCAGCTCGTCAAGAACCATAGAACCAAGTGCTGTTTACTGACCTTTCACGAACGAATGTGGGGTTATTTCGAGTGTCCCTTTCCCTCCATACCAAAACACGTCGGGTGTCACACTCCAAACTGAATCGGGACTCGTCTGTAAACAGCACTTGGCTCCAATCATGTTGCTCCCAATCTCGATGTTCAGCAGCCCGTCTTCTTCGGGCCGCACGGTGGCGTGAGGTCAACGGAATGCAGACCATTGGCCTACGTGCATAGAGACCTCCCTGATGAAGCCTATTACGTACTGTTTGGCTGGACATCCTTCGTCCTGTTGCCAAGAGCAACTGTCTTTGCAGCTGAGTAGCATTGTCTGTTCTGTTTCGACGAGCTGTTAACAGTATATACCGGTCATCAGTTGCTGTAGTGGCACGAGGCCGACCTTGCCCTGGTCGACGTCTAATATTCCCTGTTTCTTGGAATCGATTCCACAGCCTTGCAACGACACTTCTGGCGACTCCAACAGCGTCCGTGACACTACGTTGTGTTTGCCCGGATTCAAGTCTGCCTATAATACGCCATGCCATGGATTCCGGTAAATCACGTTGTTGAGACATTTTCACGTCACCTTCTCTCAAAAAGAATAACTGAGAAAATCGAATTTCACAGTTAAGGCAGTGAAACAGACGTTTCTGCAACATCCCGATTTCCGCCCTTATGATCTTTTTCTGATTTTTGATGTCATGAACTTTGATTTGCATATGAAGTTTTCTTCTTCTGTTTCCTGCTAGGATTCAAATTATGGATGATTTCTTTTATGCTATTTAACGGTGTAAGTATTTGCGTAATTTCGTGAAAACCATGTGCTCCCCTAATTGTTTTGAGCAGTATATATATATATATATATATATATATATATATATATATATATATATATATATATATATATATATATATATATATATATATATATATATATATATATATATATATATATAACATTTGCAGATGGCTCATAGTCTAAACTTCTTCAAATTTTGTATTTTCTCTTAATATCTGTCAAAATATATTAAATTGTGCATTATAAGTATATTGCAGAGTATTAAAGCAAAAGTACTTTCATAATTAAATATTAATGTGAATAAAAAGTTTAAAAATTAGCTGTTACATAAAATACCTCTTAAGTATATATATCACAGTTTTGAGAAAAAAAAAATTATATTACGTCAGAGTGGGAACTTATATTTTTGACGCATCCTCAGAAATCTATCTTTGGTACTAAGTGGAAAAAATACCTTTCTTTTTCCTGCCGTTGTCATGGAAACGGATATGAAAGGTTACAATATTTTGCGTAGGCACGAGACGGGCTAAAATAAGATAACCAATCTAATAAGA
Source organism: Dolomedes plantarius (assembly GCA_907164885.2). Lineage (NCBI taxonomy): Eukaryota > Metazoa > Arthropoda > Arachnida > Araneae > Dolomedidae > Dolomedes > Dolomedes plantarius. The sequence continues at coordinate 27,740,250 of OU015498.1, read as the reverse complement.
ATGGAGAGGTACAGAGGAGTGTTTCAATCGTGAAAAATTCAAAAGAAATATATTGTATGGGATGGAGATCAAGGTCTATTTTTCCACCGTAAAAGCTACCAAACACTGCAAAAACTGATATTTTTTTGTATTGAAAGGCTCCTTTTATTGTAGATCTTTCTACTTAATGAGCTAAGTAATATAAGAACGATGAAGAATTCTTGAAGCGTTATTAGAATGATTTTTTTTATGGAAGTTCCCGATAAATTTCCTATCATAAACTAAAACACTACTGAAAATTTATAATAAAATATACCCATAGCTTATAATACCATTCTACGGCGATACACTTCATTGTTAGAACAAATGGCAGTTATTTAAGATATCTTATTGCTCATAAACCTAGTCTGATGTCCGAACATTTTGCTTCGAAACATATTAATATAAGAATATTTTTTGAAACTCTATTAAATTCGCAAAGAATAACTTTTTCAGCAAAGGTGCAATCAAATTCCAACCGTCATCAGAATTACGGTCCACTTCAGAGTTCTTGAGCAGACATTTAAAGTTTGCGAAACATTTGTAGGCGAGAAAAGTAAAAACAACTTAACTGTGCAGAATACAATTATGACAGATTAAAAACACAATGAATTCAAAACAAATATAAAGTTAACACCACAGCGAAACGCGAGAAAAAAAAATGTAAAATGGGTATTGAAAAAGGAGAAGAAATTCCACATTGCGAAATTCTTCTGCCAGTGGTAATTTTGTAAGCGAACTCACTATATGCCCTTTAAATCATCACTTAGGTTTAGTTTACATTTTTTATACAATAACCTTTTTTTCGAAAGGTACATAAATAGTAGGTTTTTGAATCGGCGGAATTTACTTTATTTTTTAAATCCTTATAAGGCGAAACGTCGCAACTAAGGTTTTCGATTTTGAGCATTTTTTTAAATCCCGGGTTTCGGGTTTGACCGGGTTTTTTTTATTTAAAACCCGGGTTTTCCCGGGCTTACTTAGTTGGTTCCAGGGGGTCAATAGCAAAGAACTAAAATAATAAATAGTTTATTAGAGGCATTTAATTTATTTCAGAATTTCAAATATATAAAATAACAGTAAATAAATTTAATGTTAATTAACATATACATATATGTATAACGTAAATAAAAGTGGTACAAATACCTCATTTTTATAAAACTGCCTTAAAACCATCATTGCACTCGACGTATCATCATTGAGTCGGCTTCTGAGTTTATTAGCAAGGAGACCCATTACAGAAAATGCTCGTTCTGCTTCCACCGAAGTTGGTCGAATTGTTGTTAAAGACATGTAAAGTTTATCAGGTCGGCTTTTTGTTGCCCGAAACAACTCAGTTTCTTTTCTTATGATATACTAGCTGAAGTACCCGACGATGCCCGGGATTTTAAGAATGTTTGTTGTTAACCAAAATCAATTTAAAAATTAACACAGTATAAATAACATAAAAAATATATGTGAAATGTTATACACGTCTCAGAATTTCAGCCTTTCATCATTTTAATACTAAAATCTGAAAAGTAAAAATGTCAAATTCTCTAATGTTTGTTAACCAAAATTAATTTAAAACTAAGCACAGTATAAATAACATAGAAAAAAAACCTTGTGAAATCTATAAATATATAAATTTATAATAAACTCTTCAGAATTCAGCTAGAATTAGCCTTTCATCATTGGGGTAAAAAAAAGCTGCAATTACAGGTTCAGCAGAAATTTCCAATAGAACAATGATATGACTGCAGCGTTGCCTCTTAAAAAAATGAAGTGTTTGATTGAGGGCTGCAAACCATTCAACTCCTCTCCACATTTAACTCCTATAAACATCCTCTACATATTAAATTCCTTTTCTCTCCATAATAAACTCCTCAGAATTTTGGTATATTTAGCCTTTCATCATAGTACCACTAAAATGTGAAACATCCTCTCCAGAAATATAAATTTATTAATTTCAATAATTAAACACACACAAATATATAAATTGCGCAACAGTTTTTTAACCAACATTTGAATAATTCGTAAATGAAAAAGCATATGAAAATAAAGATAAGAACTTCCGGAATCGAAATTAATTACCCTTAATTTTTAATTAATAAAAAACCAACATAATATGAATAACAACGATAGTTGCTTAAAACCATATGAAAATAAAGCTATTATAAAGATGATAATAATAAAAAAAGCATAAGAAAATAATGCTCGCGCATGAAGTTAACGTTACGATATAAAGATAGTAATAATAATATAAACCGCGTGCATAAAATATTTAGCTTTTCAAGCGAAATAAATTGATTTTTAGAAAAAAACTACTTTTAATCGAGAAATTAAAATACATTGCACAAAATTTTAATTTTACCAACTTTCCACCCTACAATTTACACCCTACTTCTTTTAAATAGGATGTAAATATAAAGTTTTAACAGCCAATTGAATGCCAGTTAAAAATAATGTGTGCGCATGAAGTTAACGTTACGATGTAGAGATAGTAATAAAAATCTATATATATATAAAACAGTTCCGTAACTGACTAACTGACTGATTGACTGACTGACATACAAAGTACAGATCAAACCGTTGAACCTAAAGGACTGAAATTTTGCATGGCGATTCTTCTTATAATGTAGGGGTGCACTAAGAAAGATTTTTGAAAAATTCTTCTTAGATTTTTTTAAATTAAATTTTTAATCTGTTTTTGTAACTTTTTTCAAGTTTGCATTTAAAATAATAATTTGAGGGTTGTAAAATTTATATCACGAAAAACATTCAAAAAATATTACATTCAAAAAATATCATCTGTAGATAGAAAGGGGAGAGAAAATTTAAAGAAATGTAAATTTATAATGTACTCAGGGAATGTATTATTGTGGTTCTATATCAGAAAAATAATAAAATACATAAATCATAAAATAAAAAATATACATTAGCATATTGGGCACGAAGTTGCGTATCTTTCATGTAACATCAGACTCCCTTATTTTAATTCAAATGTTTAAAAAAATTTAAAAATAATAACATTTGAAAATTTCGCATAAATTCATTTTGAAAAATTCATGTATTTCATATATATCTTATTTATTCTGCACTTTGTAAAAAAATAGAAATATGCCTGTCAAAAAACAGTAGTCAACTGCCCCAGAGCGCGCGTTGCAACGCTCTCATGTGTACATAGCCTAAAGGACTGAAATTTTGCATGGCGATTCTTCTTATAATGTAGGGGTGCACTAAGAAAGATTTTTTAAAAATTCTTCTTAGGTTTTTTTAAATTAAATTTTTAATCTGTTTTTGTAACTTTTTTCAAGTTTGCATTTAAAATAATAATTTGAGGGTTGTAAAATTTATATCACGAAAAAGATCATAAAAATTCCTTTAAAATGAAATTCTTTTCGCATCTTTACCTCCATTTTCTAATTTTTGGTGAATTTTTAAAGATTAATTTTTACAATTTAATTTATTAAACGCTGATCATGTGATTTCTTTATCTGGTACTTTAAATAAATTTATCGTCACATAACAACGAAATAGACACACAAAAAATTAAAATAGTGGCGCCATCTACTGTACGCTTGTGAATCGAGAGTTGTTGGTTATTTATTAATTAAAAATATTGGAAAGTTCTTGTGGATCTGTAAATATACATGTGGTAACAGTTTTAAAATTTATAAATTATCAACCTACACAGGTGATAATTTATCCGGCGTTGCCCGGGATTTTAAGAATGTTTGTTAACCAAAATCAATTTAAAAACTAAACACAGTATAAATATCATAGAATAAAAAGCATGTGAAATGTTATACACATGAATAAAAAGAAAACCCAACATAAAAAACCATAAATTTACAATAATATCTTCAGAATTCAGCTAGATTTAGCGTTTTATCATTGGAGCAAAAAAACCCTGAAAAGTAAAGCATAAAATATATACATTTATAATAAACCACTAAAAGCTGAAAAGGAAAAATGTCAAATTGTCTTTAGGAAAGTAAAGCTGAAAAGTAAAAATGTCAAATTGACGAATGTTTGTTAACCAAAATCAATTTAAAAACTAAATACAGTATAAATAACATAGAAAAGATTTAGCCTTTATCATTGGAGCAAAAATTCCTGAAAAGTAAAACATAAAATACATAAATTTATAATAAACCTACCAAAATCCATTAAAAAAATAAACACAGTATAAATAACATAGAAAAAAAAGTATACGAAATGTTATACACATTAATAATATGAAAAATAAAATAAAATAAAATAATAATTTTTAAAAATAATAAAATAAAATAAAAATAATTAAAAAAAATAATAAATAAAAATAATAATAATAATAATTTAAAAAATAATAAAATAAAAGCTGAAACAAAAAAGCCTCCATAAAAAAGCTGAAAATACAGGTTTAGCAAAATCTGTACGATCCGTATTCGAACCCGCGTCATGTTGTATAGTAAATTAACGCTCTTACCGAATGCGCCACAATAACATGCTGGTGTATTGTGTAAATAGGAGAATATTTGTATTAAAATTACTGGAAAGTTGCTATGGGTTGGTGAATATACATGTATTTATGGAGTAAGAGGAGTTTTAAGTTAGAAATAAGTTAGCAGGATAGAAGCTTAGTCTTTAACTCTTCAATAGACACAAAGACATAAGCGAGGGGGGTTGCAGTAGCGATTAAAAATGATCTTGTGACACTTAGCGTGGTTGATTCGAATTTTCCATCGCGTGTGATAGTGTCAATATGCCGTTGGATCCGATTTATTTTAGTATATAATCTGACTTGAAAGATTATTATTTTCATTTATTATTCTGGTTTAATGAAACTTTTTGATTTTATTTATTTTTATCTTTTCGCTCGCTGTTTGCCAGCTAAGCCTAACGTGGACGCCATATTCAGAGTGGTGATTCCACAAAGTGTAACATCTTACATTTAGTTTCAAAATTTTTGGTTTTTTATTAATTAAAAATCAACGGTAATTAATTTCGATTTTTGAAGTTCTTCAGACCCTCGGCTGTTTTTAAAGACGCCTGTATGTAAAATTTCACGATCGTTGCTCCTAAACTGTGGATTTCTATACAATTACAGAGATACAAACATTCATTTTTATATATTAGATGTACCAGATTTTGATTTTTTTAAGATTTTCCTTATTATCATTCTCCTGCAGAAACATACTAAGCTCATCAGATAGGGACATCTGTTTAGTACAAGCACCATTACTCGTAGCATTACCTTCAATTCCATCTTTAACTCTCACCTCAACTGCTACTTCTGGTTCAGACTCTGAGCCATTATCATTTACGTTGAACAGTCGTTTTATTGAGGTTGTGGCCAGATCAAATATTTTGTTTTTAAAATTTTTACTACCAAACTCATCATATGATTCATTGTCGAAATGGGGATTTTTCAAAAATTTAATGGGATGAGCCAGCTCAGGGTTTCGAAGCTCTTTGAATCGAATTTCAAATTTTTGAAGTAGAGCATTCGCGATAGGAGTGTTTAGATTTCTTAGCTTATTCACTGTAAATGCTAATTCTTTTTCAGAGAGAGTAAGATCGGCATGTTAGCATGTTATCAGGTAAGAGATCCAAGTCGAGTGCGGCACTCTAGGACGTTACAAAAAACTTCATTCTATTGCACGCAAAGCGCTTTCTATATGGGTGGGTCCACAGAATATTGTTTAACAACGCAATAGAAAGCAGCGAGAACACAACACAACGAGATATGTATATAACTAGACTAAACAAACACAAACCACAGAAAGCAGGCATGGTCGTGTAGCTGAAGTATTGCGCAATTCACACGGCATAACGCATGTGCTGCTGGGAATCTCCAACTCATAAACTTGAGTGAAATAGAGCTATGGCGTACGCCGCCGCCAATATATCTCCATCTCACTCCGTCTCATTGCTTTTTTATTCATTTGTTTGAGAGCCGTACCGAGTCCGACTTGTTAAATTCGGTCTTGGTTCTAAATTAAGGAGTATAATTGGTATTCTATTGTATTAGATAAATAACTAATTCCCCAGGTTTCGGGTTCGTAAAATCTTTGAAAAACCCGGGTTTTCGGGTTGGGGAAACCCGGGTCAAAAACCCTAGTCGCAACGTCACTGGCTACGTCAGTTTTCGTCTACTATAGATCACGTGATTATCGGGTGGCAGAAAACAAAAGCCGTTCCTATGTGTTTGCATGTGTTTTTGGACGATACCTTCATTTTGAGTTAAATAATTTAAATTTATATATAAAATTCCTCATATTAGTTGTATGTAACAGGTATTTTAACACTTTTTTTTTCAATATTTCGCAAGGTTTAAGATAATATAATCATTCTTTCGTTGAGAAGGATCATTATTATGTTGAGATATGTATAGATATCAGGATAAGTTACTTCAGGCCAGCGTCTTGTATCGTAACTCCAGTCTTCCTCTGTCAATAAATAGGGGTCACATACTGAATAAACCTTTCCGGGCTGTACCTGAATGTTTAATTTAGTGATATACATTTGTTTAGATACCATATCTAAAGACTTTGCGTAATCTGAGAGCATTTTATTCAACAAGCTGTAAGAATGCTCATTGAACGCCATGTTAAATTATGCAATGTTTTGCCACTCCTCGCCAAACAAGAAGTAAAATCTGCAAGAGTTGAGATGTGACATGCTGCGAGACACTGCCCTATTTGAAAGTGCAACAAGTACAAAAATCGCATCCGAGTTGCCTGTTCAGACCAAGTTTACAAAAAAAAAAACCTTTGAGCCACTGACAATCAAGTTAAAAAAACTAACCAGTCAAATTGAGACTCCCCTGTTAGATTCTATTCGATGACGTAATAAAGAAACTTAACCACACACTCTGGAAAGGTTCACACTGAAGATGAATGGCCTCTCAAAGTTATTATTTAGTTATCTTATTCATCATTTACTTAATATTTAATAACTTATTCGTCTTAAATATAATAACTGACAAATAACATCATGCGTAAAAAAATATAATACTCTTCATATTTTACGTATCTCTACTATAGCATCTATAAATTCTTTCCTTTAGAATCTGTTTCAGGAGAGTTGTTCATTATTTCCCTGCTTAATCAGAAATTCATTCATGATATTTTTAGAAATACATTCAATTTCATTCTTTTTCCACACGTTGGCATGGAAACGGGAGCAGTTTTAGGCGAATGCGCTTTGCGCAAACATTAGGAGAACGAGAATTTATCTCATACGAAACTAAATTAAATTTATAATATTTTAAACGTAAGAAAAGAAGGTTTATTTTCTACGTTCGAAATTATTTGCGCAGTGCTATTCAATATGTTTACAAAGCAATTTATACTTCGAAAACTATATAGTGTCGCTCTAGATAATTCTAAATGAAAGAAAATCGAGACTAAATAATTTCTTGCATGCATTCAAGAATGTAATGCAATTTAGAAAATGACACTGAGAATAAACTGTAAATGGTATGAGGAATTTTTCACTACGAAAATTATCATTGAGGATTTGTGAAAGCCTTACTCAATGTGTCATAGTCTTTTCAGAGGAAAATTCTGAACTGCCCATTTTGCCGATTTGTGTTTTCATCTGTATTTTAGCCATGATATAATTATTTACACAAAACGTTGTCATTGTTTCCGTGGTCAATTTTTGCTGTTGCTTCTTACTAAAATATTAAATTTGTTATCATTAAATTTGTTACATTTATTATTTTCTCAATTAATTTTTGCCTTAAGTAATATATTTTATCATTTCTCGTATTCTGTTTCCATCTAGCTGATTGATTTGCTTTTGAATTAATATAATAAGGAGCCAATCCCCTTTTAGTGAAGTCAACAAGTATGTAAAACATAGAGAAAGGTAAATGAGCAAGTGAATAGAAATCTAGCTTATAGAGAATAGCTCACTTCTACCCAGATTTGGGTGTATATAATTTGAAGTGGCACTCTAAATGAATTTGATACAAACACAGTTTATACATGAAAGAATGTTTATTGAATTCGTTGCACATATAGAATTTGCTTTTACAGCAATAAGGATACGTACTACTTGTACGGAATATATATTAACATTCAATAGAAATACAATTTGCAAATACTCACAAACCAGCAGAGAGTCAAACCAGCAGTTCTGCTACGTAACCTTTGGGCCCCCCTAAGCACTAGCGCAGGATAACACCTGGAACTCCTTACCTCGTAGCTCCCTCTCGCTTATCTATCAACCTTAACAACCTTTCTTTTCAACCTGTAATCAAGCTGCAAGGTATTTATACCAAGCGCGTATGCCGAAATTAGCATATCTCAAGCAGCTTCTTTAATTCATTCACTCAAAAGTTCGATTTTTGTGAATCGAATCTTATGTATACCTTACAAGCTTTAATGAAAACATGTCAGAGGGGCACATCATACAAGTAGTACTCTTCCATGTTGAAATAATGATGTTTTCAAGGAGGAGGATTAGGAATTCCCCTATCATATCGCTGTATATATTCTAAATAATCCGATGACTTCAGGAGAGGTTTAAACATAACATATACTATATGATCTCCTAGGCGATCTCTCGAGATCTGGCCGGAATGATGTAACTGTCGTATTCTGCCGCCGCCAATAATTCAAACAAAAATACAGACACCCCTTGTGTCATACTTTTGACAGCAAAAACAGTACAAATTGCTTGTTGAGTGCTATCTAGAGACACTCAGTGGCTTTCAAATCACGTTTCATTTTAAGAAGATCTTCACAATCAGCAACTCTTGAGACATTTATCGTAATGTCTTGACAAAGGAAGCTCCATCTGGAGATGTACCTAGACTGGCATTCCTAGATCTCGCCTAATAGATGCGCATGTTTAATGATTGACTCCACTTTCATTACAAAGCAATCGACAATTAGAATCTTACTTGGTGGTTTTTTTGTCAATAGCAAAATCACTTATTTCTATTGAAAGAAAACCATTAGCACCTCATTTTAAGACACTGTGAGTACTAATATTTTTTTTTAACTTCGAGATTGAATAATAATGTATTGACTGTGAAGCAAAAGAAATTTTGAATTTCAGAACTATCATGTATGTACAAATCAAAGCATCGCGCTTCAAAAGGTTATTTTAAGATGCATTACTTACTATTTGGATTGTATTATTATAAACATGACTGTAGGAATTTATGGGTACGATAAAACCCATCAAACCACCAGAAAAGTTCTAAAATGCCCGAAAAAACTACGCCACACCTGTCCATATCTTTCTGAGCATAAATTACATCATCATTATTTTCATTCAGTATGACGACTGATTATGTCGACAACTCCACGAGTCGTATTAAAAGAACCATTGGTTAAGACAAGCAAAAAAAGAGCTCTGATTTGAAGGCCCCTAGGGCCTGTTCACATAGGAATCCGTTGAGTTGTGTTAAGGAAAAGATGACGTTGAGACGAAAATAAACCAATCATATGCCTCCAAACAATTAGCAATGAAATTTGTAACGCCTATGATTGGTTTATTTTCGTCTCAACGTCATCTTTTCCTTAAGGGCCTGTTCACATAGGAGTCCGTTGCGTTGCGTTAAGGAAAATATGACGTTGAAATGAAAATAAACCAATCATAGGCGTTAAAAATTTCATTGCTAATAGTTTGGAGGCATATGATTGGTTTACTTTCGTCTCAACGTCATCTTTTCCTTAACGCAACGCAACGCAACGGACTCCTATGTGAACAGGCCATTACGTTGCGTGCGTTACGTTACGTACGTTACGTTACGTAGCGTCCGTTGCGTAGCATGTGAACAGGCCCTTATGCTGTCTACCCTTAACGCCTTGTCCCCATTATGTCAGGTTCAGATCGAAAAAACGTTTCAAGTGCATACCAGGGACATAATGGTTAGATAAGATGCATCCTTATGTCAACGGTGCAAAAGCAAAACGCATTCAGGATTATAGTGGGGCTTGGGGCATGAAGATAAAATATTTTGTCCCCCGGAAGCCTAATGGCTATGGAATAATAATATCAAAATCTATCGCGTTTTATCTTCTGTGATATGTGTGCAGTATTCTTTATTTTGTACCCGGAAATGGAACGTGTTAGAGATGCGTTGGGGAGATTTTGAAACCTTCTGAACTGAAATTTCTGTCACAAAAACCATTTCAACAGCGCAGTGTAACATGTTATAGAACACTGGTCTCTAGGGACCGTCATCGATAGCCATCCATTTTTACATCGAAACCTATTGCCTATCAAGCCTGTGAGAAACCGCCGGTGTCACTAACAGCGTAAACAAAGTAAAAAAAAGAGACTAAAATGATCAATCAAATCTGTCACAAGAGTGACGTACCGAATACCGCATATATTAATGATTATGATGACTTTACTCTTTATCAATCTTTCGCTTAGTATTGTGAATTTTCTAAAATTAAAGCTTTGAATGCTTTATATTTACGTCTCATCGTTCTCATTATGTATAAATGTATGCTATCTACATGGTCGTCCATTTAAATGTCGCCTTGTGTGTTTAATATCTATGTTTATGAGGGTTAAAAGTAATATTTATCTCTCCTCTTTACATATCTTATGCAGTTATAACAGTCATACAGTGTGTCTTTTAACTTACATTTTAATGTAAAAATTGTTGGAAAAACCATCTAAACTATTTTCTCGTCAGAATTCAGAGAGAAAATTTTAAATAGCCATTTTCGAATATAGTAGAACGATGATTCAACTTTCAGCCCTTTTTAAGAAATAACTGCTTTAAAAGTAATATGATATACATGTACAGTGTGCGGCATAATGTACTGCCACCTTTCGGAAGGTAACTGGTAAGGGAGTGGGATAGAGGGGAGGTGAGGGTAAGGCGGTGCGGGATGTGGCAACAGTTCAGGATTTCCTAGTTGTCAGTAGACACCATGAGTTGGTCCGGTGAATATCGCGGTTTCATTATCAAGGCGTTCTTAAAAAATACCGATTATGTAACCGTGACACAGAGGGCATTTATGACGCGCATCAGGCCCTAGTCAAATGATGCCGTTCCTGATTGAAAAATAAACCTGCGATGTGTTTCAAACGTGGGAGCAAGTAGGTCGACGTTACCAAGGAAACAAAGGGGTCATCCTAGGAAAGTTGGAACACCCGAACCTGTGCAAAGAGTCTGTAAGTCCACTATTTGTGAGGAAGTTGAAGCTATTCTCCCAGTGATGTCCCAGTGAAGTAACCAGTGATGACCAGCCGGATGATGGCCGAATTGCTGGGGCGCTGGCATTCAGAACCAGAGCCCGTGGGTTCGAATCCCACTGTTGGCATGGATGTTTGTAGCCGTTCGGAATCGACTTTAAGGGGGCAAGGGACCTTCAATCTCGATTTTTTTAATTACTAATATTTAATTCAATATATAAAATGATAATAATTTGTATCCTTTTCTACTGCATTAATGACCCTTGGAATTCGAAATAAGGATTTATTGACAGAATAGTGCCTGTTTTTCAAATTTTCTTTCAAAAATGCTAGCATTTTTCAAATCCTCCGTGCTCATTTTAAATCCTTTAAAAACTTTAATTTTTTTAAATATAAATTTACCTTATATATATATATAAACATAACTGTGGATTGATTTTTTTTGTATGATCCAAAACCGTAAATAATAGTTATTTTTTTAATCTTCCTGTTATTTTTTTATGTTTTTGCTTTATTTCATGGTCTATAAGGAGGAAAAATATTTGTAGTTTCAAAGAATTTTGCACAGTTTTATGGTAAACCCTTCAATTTACAATTCTGAGAAATTTAGAAGAAATTCAAAGAAAATGAATGCGCGTGGAGCATTTTGAAAAATTCTAACATTTTTGAAGATTTTTTTGAAAAACGGGTCTTTTTCCTCCACAAAATACTTATTTGTGAATTCTAAGTGTCTTTAAGTATTCTTATTTTGTATATAGAATAGATGAAAAATTATGAGTGAAATATAGAAAAATTATTGAAAAATTTGAAAAGGTTGAAGGTCCCTTGTCCCCTTAAGCAGTAGGTCCCGGTCTAATTAGCCCTAGTGTAGCAAAAAATGACCGTAGCGCTCTAAACCAAACCAAACCCAGTTATGACCAACAGAATGATGGCGAATTTTAGAGAACGGATTCTGCAGTGCATCGCAAATAATGGGTGCCACCGGAATGATCTTATTTTCAAATCATAGTGCAATAAAAAAACTATATTGTAAGTACTTTTAGAAAATATAAAGCTTTTTTCTGTAAATTGTTTCATTTGTTTTATACTACCCTGTGAAGTGTGCGATACCATTCTGACGCTCATACTAGTACCAGGACATCAAAAATTTGTTTCATAGTCATAATAAATTTCACCCTGCTCGGATCGAATCCCGGCGAAGCGCCACTAAAATGCCCCCATTCGTGTCGTCCCTTCATAAGGGGTAATACTGGTCCGCCTATATGGTGCCCTAATAATAAAATGGCCAGAAAAACTGCGGTGAATTATAGGCGAATGTCTTTTCATTGGTTGCAAAAGTTGCATGGTCTCTGCATTGGTTGTTGTGCAAGCAATGTATAGACCACGACAAGTGTCTCTGCATTGGTTAAAAAAGATAATTTTCACTCTTCTTTAAAATGCTTTGGCCAGCTAGAGAGTTGTATTTCAGATCTCCTGTTTTGAACGTTGTACCGTAACATAGCAACACTAAAGTCCTATTCACATATACTCCGTCAGCGTCAGCGTTACTCGTACTGAAATATTTCAAACCAATCACAGGCATTAATAGTTTCGTGGCTAATCATTTGGAAGTTTGTAATTGGTTAAATATGTTTCAATACTAGCAAACGCTATGTAAACAGGATTTTAGTCATATCACGATCATTCCAGCTACTTATTTACTACCCTTTGGAAGTGTGGGACGCACATATTATTACCAGGACAACAAACATTTTTATAGACGAAAAAATGATCAGCAAAATATAAAAATTTCATTAGATATACGTCTTAACATGATTTTTCAGTAATGTCATTTTTGTTTTCACACACAAATCTTTTACACACTCTGGCACAAAAAAATATATGCACCCTGTAGAAATCGAGTTACCATCATGAAACTTGGCTGGGATGTAGTCTAGTAAGAGATATGCAAATGATTAAAATTTCGACGCCATTGAGACAAGTGTAAGCGCGCCATGCGCATATGAGATGCGCAGCTGGGAGAGTTTTAAAGCATAATTGCTCGTGCCACAGGGTTATTCAAACAAATCTGTCGACTTGGATGGACGGGCAAGCTGGAGTGTGGCCGACTGGAGGCGTGTGATCTTCAGCGATGAATCTCGATTCAGTCTCAAGGCTAGACATGCGCATATGCGTGTGGAGGTGGCCAGGCCACCGGCCCGATCCGGCATTTGTTGTCGAGAGTCATACGGCGATTACACAAGGTGTGGCAGTGTGAGGAGCGATTTGTTGGGACACACAATCACCTCTAGTCGTCCTTCAACGCATTTGGACGGCACGCAGTTACGTGGACGAGATTTTAACGCCAGTTGTACTGCCCTGCTATAAAGTCGCCCAGGTGCCATTTATCAGGAAGACAACGCTCGTCCACATGCTGCGCGACTCTCCCAACAATGTCTTCAAGGATATGACGTACTCCGATGGCCTGCCAGGTCACCAGACCTCTCGCCAATAGAGCACGTCTGGGACGTGCTTGGAAGGCAACTGTAACCGTCTCGGAATACTGGTAAATTAACTGCCCAGTTGCAAAGATTATGGCATAATCTTCCGCAGGAGGTCATAGGTGACCTCATTGATTCGATGCCACGCCGTGTTTCGGCTTGTATAGCTGCCAGAGGTGGATTTACTACTTACTGATTTGTAGAGTTTTTCATGCTTTATCTTCTTAATAAAACGGTCTGTTCTTCAGAATTTGTAATCATTTGCTTGTCTCCTCATACACTACATGCATGTTAAGTTTCGTGATAGTAGCTCATTTACTCCTGGGTGCATATATTTTTTTGTGACAGAGTGTAGTATTTTAGGAACACCATTTTCACCTGAACAATTTTCACCAATGCTATATTCTCTGGAAGCAACAAAACCAATTAAGAAAAATCTATTTCACATGAGTTCTGAGGAGTGTAATAATGATAATTAAATTGCGACTCGAAAAGCTTTTAACTTTAACAGAATTCTAGAAAAAGAAAAGAATGTTTTGGGAAAAGCATTTCCAGTTGGGCACTTTAAAATGTTTAAGCTCTTCGGAACACATAGGGTTTTAAATATCAGATTAGTCTGAGTGAAAGTTTATGGACTAATTGTACGTAATCTTTTAAAAAGGATTAAAACCACTCATAATAATGGGATTTTATTAAATCCTAGGAAGATAGACAATAAGCAATGAATATATTAAGCAGCAATTTTTAAAATTTTTGAGAACGGGTTCCTGAAGTAAACAAACGTTTATAAATTATTCAAAATCTAAATTACGGTATCTACTGCACTTAAAAATTTTAGAATTAAAACATAGATTATTTCTCAAACTGTATTTCTCATACTTTACTAATATAATACATCCTTTAGAAAATATTCTTTTAGAAATATATACTTATGTACGTGATACCTTTTGCTATATGTACGAAAAATTAATCCACCATTTTCATTCTTTTTCATGAAACAAAATCCGAATCTGAAGATCAATTTCTCGGAGCTCAATCATCCAAAAGGAAATAAAATGCTTGTTCTAAATTAAGAGAACTTGTCTGCAGAAAAGTCTTTTGATGACAACTCGATGAAAGTGTTCAATATTTTGCTCACAACACAATCCATTATAATTTGACGTTCAATCAGACACTGATTGATGTAAGGGGTTTGTTTTTTTATTAAAAGGAAGATTTTTTTTCAGACTTTCGTTACTATGGTGATAAAACTGGTCAGATGACTGTTTCCCAGAATTTGTCAGCAAAATAATAGTGAAAAAGGAATTGTAAGGAAATTATATACTACTGTACTCGTAAGCAGAAATAAAAAAAATAATTTCTCTCTAATATACTTTGTTAAAATCATTTTTAAAAATTTGTTTCATAGTTATAATAATTTTCACTCTTCTTTAACCTTTTCAGGGGCAACTTTCTCCCCCGTTTGCACGGTGCGGGTCTTTTTCTGATTTTTTTAACCTACAGAATCTTGAAATATTTTCCAATTAAAGGTTGCAAGATGTTTTTACTTCTTTAAACTGATAACAGATGGCAGTAATAACATTATCTGTTCATTTAAGTGGAATACATTGAATGCAAGTGAATAAAATACTAGAATAAGGGCCTGTTAACATAGGAGTCCGTTGCGTTGCGTTAAGTAAAAGATGACGTTGAGACGAAAATAAACCAATCATATGCCTCCAAACGATTAGCAATGAAATTTTTGAGGCATATGATTGGTTTATTTTCGTCTCAACGTCATCTTTTCCTTAACGCAACGCAACCCCAACGGACTCCTATATGAACAGGCCCTTAGGCGCTTGCATTTTGCAAACGGCGCCCTCAAAGGGTTAAATTGGCATTTGTCTAGCTAGAGATTTGTATTGGTTAAATATATTTTAATAAATAGGTTTGCAATTGGTTAAGTATATTTCAATACGAGTAACACTGTTTCTCACGAACGCTATGTGAACAGGCCTTTAGACATACCACGATCATCTCAAACGAAACGCATACAAGCATATAAATCACTTAATCGAAAGCGGGGTGTATTCTTAATTCGAGATCATTTTAAACGGACTAGAAAGCATAAAAACCACAAAGTGTTGTTAGTCTTCAAAGCATAGATGCTGAAGTTTCATAAGGCTAGGTAATAAAGGATTTAAATACAGATTTCCTATCGTTAATTATAGAGAATAGCTCACTTCTACCCAGATTTGGGTGTATATAATTTGAAGTGGCACTCTAAATGAATTTGATACAAACACAGTTTGTACATGAAACAATGTTTATTGAATTCGTTGCACATATAGAATTTGCTTTTACAGCAATAAGCATACGTACTACTTGTACGGAATATATATTAGCATTCAATAAAAATACACTTTGCCATACTCACAAACCAGCAGAGAGTCAAACCAGCAGTAAAAAAACCAGTTTGGGGGCCCAAAGTCTGCCACGTAAACTTTGGGCCCCCTAAGCACAAGCGCCGGTTAACACCTGGAGCTGCTTACCTCGTAGCTCCCTTAACTCGCTTATCTATCAACCTTAACAACCTTTTTCTTTAATCAAGCTGCATGGTATTTATACCAAACGCATATGCCGAAATTAGCATATCTCAAGCTGCTTCTTAATTTATTTACTCAAAAGTTCGATTCTTGTGAATCGAATCTTATGTATACCTTACATAATATTTAAGTCATCGTGTTTAAACATAAATGTAAATTGTGGAAGACTGATTCAGTTCACGAAAGATAATTACTTTTGTTTGTTTTATTTTCATATGTTTCAGATTAAAATGAGCAGTTTAATTCTGCTGTTTTCTATTTGGATCCAACAACGTAGATTAATGCTATTAAAAATATATTAAAATATTTTATCAATGATGGCGTAAAAATGAGATAAATTATTAATCATTCATTAACTGACAAAATAAAATAATCTGTTATTCGGGAGATCATTTTACGAGTCCAAACTTTTTCGAAACGAAATAAATGGAATAAATTGGTAAAACATGTTTTATTCAAAGAAAATTCCCCAGCAGAATTTTTTTTCTTCTAAAAAAACACGAAGAATCCATTCAAGATCTGTCAGATAACGATGTATTTTATTTTGATGTGCAATCAAAAACCAATGTCAGATATTCAGAGAAAAAAGATTTTTCTGTCTCTTTTCCTAATGCTACCGTTACTATGGAGATGAAAACAGCGATCACATCCCAATGGAAATTCTGAAAAGAGTACTCAGGAAAAAAACTGCAATGGAATAGTCTACGACTTAACTCAAAATTATCTCAGACTGATTTTTTTAACTAATTTTCAAAATCTATATAAAAATTTTATATCCTTCAATCAGCACATACATCGGAGTATCCATTTGAAAGAGTTGAATTGCTTACAATAACTAGATAAATGAAATTTTAAAAAATGGAACACTACGAGTTGAAAATAGTAAATTCTAGTTTCTTAAAATATTTATTAACTATCTAATATGGTTAATTTTTGCCACATTTAACAATAATAGACTTAGGGGAAATAAGTTATTTTCTTATATAGAACTTGTTACATATAGTAAAAAAAAGTGAAATTTACTGCTCTCTTTCTCCAATAATAACTTTTTTTTCATTATAAATGAATGTCTCAAAGCATATATTTTACGGAGAAATTGTTGATTGTAGTATGAAATAATCAATTCGCCTTTTTTAAAATTTATTATGACTTGCGCCGTAGTTTACTTTATTAGCCATATGTCTAAAGAAATGCGTAAAATACGCCTTAAACAAATAAATAACACAAACGTCTAGTCTGGAATATGAAGATTTTATTCAATATCTGTCAATTAACGTTCTATTTCGGAACCTAGTAATAAATATTTCTAAGACAGCTTTAATGAAAGATTTTATTTCAACTTTCCCTACTCTATCGTCACCATGGTAATATATGAGGAGACTGTATTTCATTCGAAAGTATAAAACAACAATGCTGTTTAACTGCATTCTACCTCAGTATTCGAAAATTACGAAAAAAGGTTTCACTAAATTAAGGTTTAAGTTTATATTTAAACCTATACATTGATTTTGAAAAAAGTAAAAGAAGTTTTTTTAGATAACAGCACATGCTTACCGAAAAATCGATAGAAGAAGAATTAAAATCTTATCAGTTTTTCAAACGAAAAGATATAAACATAAGTACTTGAATATTTAAACATTGTTTTTGTTATTATTTACTGCAATTTACTACCTACAATCCGTATATAATACATTAAAAAAAACTTTTGAATTTCTTAATGGTGAATATAGACCACTGCGTATTATCCGCAGCTTTGTTTCGAGACTTCCATAAAGCATTAGATAAAGCATTAAATTCTGAAAAATCGCTTTTGAAATATTTTTATTTAATGATAACAGTTGATGGTATAAATGTTAGAAAATATTCATTACATTACTGAATAAAACAACGGGATGTCACGTGAGAGACTTAAGCTGTTTTCTTTTGACAGTAATCAAAATAGCATTTGAAAACTTGACGAAATAATTGGAAGGAAGTTCAAAAGAAGAGAACGAAATCTATCATTTGCAGGGGGCATAGATCTACCCTCTCGTCAACGTATTGTACCACTTGACTGTTTCAAAATTGGAAAAATTGCTACTATCGATGATACTACTGGAAATTGTAATAACAAAGATTATATTTAGCATCTACTTATAAGTTTTGTTCTGAAGGAAAGTTCAACAAATTGCATCATAAAAATTTGCTATTCTTTAGGTGCATTTAAAAGAAACAGGCACAATCCTTCGTGGATAACGCAGCGCCGCAGTATGTATCAGAAATTTATTATCGAGCCTCGATAATTCCGAGCGCGGATTATGCGCCTCTGTAGATTAAAAGCATGAAATTAAGGCAATAAAAATATATCCCAACAATAGTGTAGTTTACTAATTTTCTTTTTCTTACGCTCCAGCAACATTATTCTTTCCCTGTAATAAATACAATTAACGAAACATTATTTCATTTCCTTAATTGGAATCATCTCCTCTTTTAATCGGATTCCTTAATTATTTCCTCTTATTCGCACATTATACAACTATCATTCCTTCTGGAGTTCATTTGATTCCGCAAAACTGTCGAGAAAGAAATATAAAGGACATATAAAATAAAGAAAGTCCGCTTTTGCAGACAAATCTTTTATGGAGAACATGCAGAATGCATTCAATATCTGTCATGACACAATGCTCGGTATTTGGACGCTTAATCAAAAACCGTCTTAGGTATATTCAGAAACAGTTTATTTTTCTTATTTAACAGTTGCCACGGTAACAAGAACATTCGGGAAACTCAACTACACACAGAACACTGAAAAAATAATATGATATGAATAGCTAGGAAAAACATTTGCCGTTTTATTTAAAAAATAAATCCTAGCATAGTTTTGTTTTGGCGTATAATGTAAAAGCTGGATGCTAAATATTTTAATCCCTCAAATAAACATTACCTGAAGAAGTTGATGTTATAAACCCAATTATACTTATGAAGTAAAAATAATAAACTGAACAAGGAGAAAACTTGATCTCTCTAGATTTGCATAAAATTATCTTTTTATTATTAATTAAATACTTAAAGGGCAAGAGTATGAAGTATATACGAAAGAATATAAATTTCCCAAAAATGTATTGGGATGGATATACCTAAGAGAAAATTTTATCTTTTACAATTTATATAAAAATTCCTTTATATTGTTTTGTAAAGGATTTGTTTATTTTTTACAAGGTATATATATTGAAAATATTTTAACAAAAACTATTCCTTTCATAAGAAAATTTGAGGCTTTACGCTGTAAATACGTATAACTTAGAATGATAAATTTTTTTATGTTCGTGTGTAAAATAATCAATATGCCAGAATTCAAGTCAGTTGACAACAATGTTATCTAATAGTGAGTTATAAAACTGTGACTGTGCATTTCGAACTCTTTAGACTTGAGTTTCGAAGCATACACTTAAAGCTCGAGTACTTCTCGTTATAAATATGAGTAAACTCCGAGTGTGTTTCCATGTGATACCTGTTGGGAAATGTCACGACTTTACATCTATTTAACTTACACACACATATATAAATACATGTGGGTGTTTGTGTAGAAACAGAGAGAGGGGGGAGGAGATCTTTAATATATGAATAATACGCAGTCTGCAATGAAGTAATAGAAATTTCCCTTTAACATAATTTTCAGGAACGAACATCAATATACACTGAAGAGCCCAAAAACTGGTACAGGCGTGTGTATAGAAATAACGGAGGTGTGCAATCAATCAGCGTATCGCGATGCGATCCGCACTGCCTATATAAGACAATAGGTGTCTGGCGAAGCTTTTTGCATCGGTTCCTGTGATTACCAATGGCAGGTTATCACGATTTATGTGACTTTGAACGCGGTGTTATAATCGGCACACGAGATTTTGCACATAGTATCTCCGAAGAGTGATGCAATTTGGATTTTCAGCTGACGACAATTTCACGAGTGTACCATGAATATAAGGTATCCGGTAAAACATCAAATCTCCGATAGCGGTGCGGCTGGAAAAAGACCTTGAAAGAACTGGACCGTCGACGACTGACGAGAATCCTTAAACAAGATAGACGTACAACAGTTACTCAAATTGCTGCGGATTTTAATGCTGTGGCATTAATAAGTGTGAGCGTGCGAACTGTTCAACGGAACGTCATTAGTATGGGCTTTCTGAGCTTCAAGGCCATTCGTGTACCATCGTTGTCTTCACGGCACAAAGCTTTACTCCTTATCTGGGCCCGCCAACAACTCCATTGGACTGTTGATGACAGGAAACACCTTGCCTGGTCTCATTCCAATTGTATCGGGCCGATGGACATATACGGACGTGTATTGAGACAATCTCATAAATCCATGGACCGTACATGTCAATCGGGGACTGTTCAAGCAGGTGGAGCCTCTGTGATGGTATGGGGAGTGTGCAGCTGGAGTCATATGGGTCCCCTGATAGTATAGAGACGACGCTGACAGGTGACGGGTACACAAGCATCCTGTCCAATCATCTACACCCATTCATGACCATTGTGCATTCCGACGGACTAGGACAATTCCAGAAGGACAATGCGACAACCCCCACGTCGAGAGTTGCTACCGAGGGGTTCCAGGATCAACTTTCTGACTTTAGACACTTCCATTGTCTACCTAAATCCCCAGACATTAACATTACTGAGTATATCTGGATGCCTTGCAACGTGCTGTTCAGAAGAGATTTCCTCCCACACGTACTCTTATGGATTTGTGGACTGCCCTGCAGGATTCGTGGTGTGAATAGCCTCCAGGATATTTTCAGACATTAGTCGAGTTCATTCCACGTCGTGTTCCAGCACTTCTGCTTACTCGTGGGGGCCTTACACGATATTATGCAGGTGTACCAGTTTTTTCTCTCTTCAGTGTACTTCACTGACTGACTAACAGATTATGTGTTGTATAAAATGTTGACAACTATGATTTGTGAACTTTTGGGATTTTTCAGTATAAAGTTGCAATGAAATTTTCATTGACCATACAATCAAAAATTTTTCAGATGCAGATACGTAATAGCAAAATATATTCACCTGCTGTAGAGTTTCTTTTATGACGCGCTTTATGCATTTATTAAAAGAGCTGAGAATCGAAATTTAATACATTTAAATACTAATAGTGATGTTTTTCTTACCAAAACTTCATATGTATGTAATCAGGATCTATAATTATAATTGGTATCAATAAACATTGTTTTTAATGGAAATTTAGCTATGATGGCATCCCTTATACGCTTTTTGGAAATGTTACGTGCACTGACATAAAGATCCTATGCGTACTGCGCAATTCTATGCAAATTACACCCACTGTTCCATTAAAGTTCCGTGACAATTGAAATCATTCATAAACTGAATTAAAGAACGTTTTAAAGCAATGTTTTCATTATTGATTTTCCTTAAGGCATAAATTTTTCTTTCATGAGGTACAGTGAAACGTTTCTGCTCAAATGAAGATTGGGTTATTAACATTTACTTAATTGGGCGAGGTTTACAATACTCACCATGTTCCTTGATATATCGGATTTCTCGACAAAAGGAATGTTTTTTGAAGGACTGTTAAATCAAAGTTTTTCTTTTATATTTGAATACGTGTCAACATAGGTAATACACACAAAAATATAATGCATTTCTCTCTCTCTCTCTCTATCTATCTATCTATCTATCTATCTATCTATATATATATATATATATGAAAATATACACACAGACATATGACACACAGACATATGTTGTATATGACAATACAACATACTTTTCATCCTCTGACATCTACGCTTTTCATAATCAAAATAACGGTTACCCAACATTAGTGTTTAAATTTCAATAATTTTATAGAAGTCCAGAAGCGCAGTTCAATTCTAAATCTCTACACTTGGTCACTTTAAGTTCCAAAATATTGAGATCTCTAACAGCCCTACTCCTCCAACAATTACTGAGAGAGACCCCATATTAGAGACCCCATTAAGTTTTGCGTTGACAATATTTCTTTCTATTATAAAAACGGACTAATATTTCATCTCTATGTGGTAATTTTACAACATCTAAAAATTTTTTTCTGAAGTATCAAAAAATCTTCAGTGAAACCTTTTCAGTAAAGTGAAATTTCTGAAGCCGGGTACCCCTATAAACGGCCATATTTTGTTCAGAACTGATTATACACTTCATATAAACATTATTAAAGAAGAAACCATATCGACAGTCTCCCCTCAAAACAAGATCTTTTTTCGGAACCATTACTCGCCGCTATAGGGAAATTTCACTTTATATGATATTCTTATATACAAAAGGTACATATTTTTATACCCAAATACATTCTAAATTTTATATATGATGTTAAACACGTCATTTTAATAAGGAAGTTATTATGTTAAAGTATGGTACATTAGTTATATCAAAAGTTTTATGCCCATAATCTCCGAAGAAATGCATATTTCCTATGACTGCTAAATGATATATATGTAGATGTACATGTAAGATATTTGCTATCTCAAAATGAAAAAAAAATGTCTCAGGAAAAAAAAATTCTAAAAAAAATTCTAATTAGGAGGCTGATCTCAGTTGTTCTATTTAATAATTTCAAATTTTGAAACCGTGTGCAAAATTTGCTAGCTGCAATAAAACATTTCATATATGACAATAAAATAAATTAAAATTTCAATGCACATTGAAGATATAACTATTCTGAAAATTTTGTGAATATTGGATATTAGGAAATGAAACTGTTGTATTAAAGAAATAGGAAAAAATTCATACTTTTCAGTCTGTTAAATGTGATGATATTCTTTAAACAACATAGCTACAAAATTGTAAAAGAGCCCATCATGATTTCCTTATTCTGTCTTTTGTTATACCTATATTAATGTCTTTCCGCAAAATCACCCTTTATCAAATTCGATATTCAACGTATACGTCCTTGAGTCTTGTTTTACACCATTTACTTTCCATTGTTTATTTTTGCTACACAGCTGCATCAAAACATACCTGTTATCGAAGAGAAGCTATACAAAATGGAAACGATTAACGTGAGGTTCTTCGTGGAAGATCTAGATAAAATTTTCTGATAGTCAATAATCAGATAAGACTTTGTTTGAAAGTAGTTTTTAAGGGGCCTCAGACGATAGCACTGAAGATATATATATATATATATATATATATATATATATATATATATATATATATATATATATATATATATATATATATGTATATATATATATGTATATATATATATATATATATATATATATATATATATATATGTATATATATATATATGTATATATATATATATATATATATGTATGTATTTATGTAAATAATGTATATGTATATATATACACACACATATATATATATATATATATATATATATATATATATATATATATATATATATATATATATATATATAGCTGAACCCCTCATTTTCGGGCACACAGGGTGCAAAAATATTTTACCGTAAAAGAGGGGGAATTTAAAGGAGAATGCTTGACACATATTTCAAATGTCAGTCCTCCATTTTTCTTTTGAAAAGATGAATGTCAGGGTTACTATTTCATTTGTTACAAACTTGTCTATTTTAATGGAAATATGCCAATAAACTGCACACGCAAAATTACATTTCGTTGACACATTAAGTTAGATTTACTGATCAAAAATATATTTATGGACAATCTGCTACACGTGTCTGTGCACATAGAAATTTACCTGTGATATTAAATTTAATGCGTAAATGTTTTTTCATCATTGAGCTTTAAAATAACTGTCAGACTTCTAGTTCTTGGAAAGCTCCGGTGTGGTTGGCAAATGTAATTTCATTACGGGACTATTTCATTCTTCTTCATCCTTGGTGGCAACTTAATTCTTTGATTAATTCTTTAAGAAGGGAATTTCATTTGTGATGTCGGATAATTCCTGATTTTCTATTGGTTACCAAGTCAATCCCCTTATGAGAACAATCTCTGAAGGTAACATTTATGAATTCGGCCTTTTGCTCCAAAGACTGCAAAATATCCAATCATTCATCTAAATTCGGATCCAGTTCTCTCAATTTTCTTAAAACGTACGTTTTAACGTAAGATTACGTTCCGCCATAACGGTCCTCCTGAAAGCAAAGTTTCAGATCCTAAAACCGTCCGAGTTATAATTTTGGCAGCGCTCCAAACTTAGTATGTATCGCTTGAGCAATCAGTAAACAGTTAAACAGAAAAGTACCAAAATGCGCCAAAATTTTGACGCTGACTCTGACACACACACACACACACACACATACACATATATATACATATATATATATATATATATATATATATATATATACATACATAGATACATAACACATACATACATATATATACATACAAAAGTGGTAAGCCACGATAAGTTATCCTACGCTAATAACCCCGTATCGTTTCGTTAGAAGAGACTATCTGAATTTTTTTTAAATAGCCCAACATGTCTCTTCCTTGACATTTGCTAATATATATACCGGGTGATCCAAAAGTCAGGACGAACTTTAAAAATGAATACTTCGAAAACGAATAAAGAAAAAAAGGTGCGGTTTGCACCAAACGGATGGTAAAGAAGCCGGGTTTTGTGTGGCAACGAAAAAAAAAATAGTTCTGTTGGCGACCAACAGATGGCGCTGTCGGATTTCTGATATAGGATTATGCAAAGCAAGAAACGATATAAAAAGGAGGAACTGCAGCAGGTAATGGTAGTCGAAGCTTATATGCATCGAAATGCTGTCCATAGTTGAGATAGCCCTCTTAGTTAAGATGTATTATAAGAATTTGGAAAGTGCCATTGCGGCATTGCGAGCATATCGCTACATGAAGGGTATGCGAGATAGCAAAGGACCAATAACGTCTTCTGCATTGAACAAAATGATGAAGAAATTTGAAGCTACAGGTTCTTTGGCGTCACGTCCAAGTGGACGCCCCTCAGCAAGCGCTGCTGTTGCCACGACAGTGGAGAAGACGGTGCAATCCATGTCGGCGGTTTCTGCACATGGGGAATGCAGTGCTCGAGAAGTTTCGAGGTAGACAGGAGTGTCGTACGTAAGTGTCTGGAGAGCACTGCGAATAACCCTGAAACGGTATCCCTACAAGTTGCAACATAACCAAGAATTGAAACCTCTTGACTTCGACTCTCGCCAAGATTTTGCGAATTTTGTATTCAATAAGATGGAAGAGCAGCACGACTGGCTTCACATTGTTCTTTGGACAAATGAAGCGCATTTCACACTCTCTGGTGCTGTTAACACCCACAATTGTCGAGTGTGGACCACAGAAAATCCACATGCATTTGTTGAGGTACCCTTGCAACAGCCTAAAGTGACAGTCTGGTGTGGCTTCACAATTGGTCCATTTTTTTTTCGAGGAAGTCACAAAGACGGGTTTCAAAACAGTTTCTGTCACTGGTCAGCGACATGCAGCACTGTTACAGAACAACATTATTCCTGAACTGCAAGCGCGACAGGCACTCCAAACAGTCACCTGTATGCAAGATGGATCACCACCTCATATTGTTCTGCCTGTGCAACGCCTGTTACTCTCAACATTTGGGAAGGATCCCATTATCAGTTGATGCTTTAATCACGCATGGCCTCCAAGATCTCCCGATCTGACACCCTGTGACTTTTGGCTGTGGGGATTCTTGAAGTCAAAAGTGTACCGCGACCAACAGGCATCACTAGCAGCACTGAAAGATGCCATTCGCAAAAATGTGTCTGCCATAACGCAAGAAATGCTACTCAATGCTGTGAACGGTGTGGTAACTCGTCTCACAGCGGTACTTCTGATTGATGGACAGACAGCACATTGAACATTTACTGTAATTAACTGTAATTAAGCTGACTTGTAAACAATTTTTCATTTGTAAATCATCTTTTGGTGAAATAAAAAACTATAGCGCCATCTGTTGGTCGCCAACAGAACTATTTTTTTTTCCTTGCCACACAAAACCCGGCTTCTTTTCCATCCGTTTAGTGCAAACCGCATCTTTTTTTCTTTATTCGTTTTCGAATTATTCATTTTTAAAGTTCGTCCTGACTTTTGGATCACCCGGTATATATATATATATATATATATATATATATATATATATATATATATATATATATATATATATATATATATATATATATATTTATTTATATATATATATATATATATATATATATATATATATGTCATCTATTCTATGCAATACGTGAATATGTGTGAGTATAATAACACCTGTGGATCTGTCATTAATCAATGTCTAATGGGGAGGGTGATATTTATTTTGTTACGTAGTGGCAATCACCTTTTTCTAACTATTGAATGTGGGGAAAAATCTATCGATATCTTGTAAATTGTGTCTGTAGGGATTCTGTTGCAATGTATGGAACAACGTGTCCTCAAAGGAAGCGGATCGAAATACATCGATGTTTATCCGTTTCTGTTGGACAATTGAAAAGTGTTTGCAATAGATGGTTTCCCCTATCTGCATGATCAGTTTTTTTTACTAAATCTTGCTAAAAAACTGTCAGAATTATTGCTTCTTAGATAGATTTTACTACCTTTATGATGGCTCTAGATCGATTAAAGTAAGATTTCATCATCTATTGACCTCTGGTTATTTTCTCAAGGACGCAAAAACGCCCATGGATCCGTTTCTGAAGCATTCAACTAGCACAATGGTTTCAAAAACATTCGAAGCTCAAGGAACCATTTTTGCATCTGAAATATCATCTGATGTCTGATTCTTGTAGTCATATAATAAAAAAACAATAACAGTGAGCAACTTTTTATCAAAGAATATCGCATTATTAAAATTATTGCATAGCTTTTAATGATTTGAAAACAGAAATTTCAAAATAGTAAAGATAATCACAAATAAAAAGCAACTAAAGAAGCTAAATATCAGTGCATAGTATTTTTTTCTTAAAATTTCTGGAGATTTTTTTCTGGTGCAAAACCAATCACACTGCTCAAATGGTATAGTGGTTACCATCCTGAGCTTCGAAGCAGTGGGCTTGGGTTCAAATCCCGAATAAGGCTTGGTCGTTACCGTGTTGTCCAGTCACAGGGAGCAATTTTCGCCCACCTAAATGGTACCCCCAAAAGAAATTACCAGTCAATCTTCGTGGTGAATAGCGAAAGGCGAATGACTCACGACAAGTTCAACCTCATTAAAAACAGGTAATATTCAATGTCAAATTCAGTGTTTGGCCATGTTCTACAAATATGCTCCACAATCATTTGGCTTTTCAATTTACACGTTATAAGCATAAACAGAGAAAATGTTGTTAAAAATAGCAAAAGATGTTTGTGCAAGAGAATACTGTAGGCTTTTCTTGGATTTATTATTAAATATCATTTCGGGATATATTGTTGAAAAAAATTCAGAAAGACTATATATCGGTTACCAAGATCGTATAATCGAATCTGGTTCTTAGGCATGTATTCCAATTGTACTAGCCAGATAATGTGAAAATGTTTCATTCCCCTTTTGTTTATTTTCTTCAGGCTATTTTATTTGGGAACATTTGTTTTAGAACAGTGCACGTTAGCTCTGTAAACATTGATCTTTGGCAATTGCACTATTTTCTTTTTGAAAACATTTATGCGTTCTTTCATACTTGACATACCAGTAACCAAGCTTTTTTGGAGATTCTGGCTGTGGAAAGGCATGACCTTAAAAATCCTGAATATTTTTTTTTTTTATATTTTATTGGAACGAAGTTCTTTTACGCGGCTTACAGTAGAGTGAACTAGCAGGAATCGTCACGTAACGAAAAAGCGTTATGCCCCCTTTATAAAAGCTTTTTCTCAAGGACTCTGTGGCTGAATGGTTATCGCATCGGACTACGGAGTATCGGACTATCGCACTACGGAGCGAGAGGTCCCTGGTTCAAATCCCCGCACAAGCGGTGGCCGTTTCTATTCCCACTCATTCTTGGAATAGCGCAGTATATATATATATATATATATATATATATATATATATATTAAAATATATATAATATATATATATATGTGTATATATATATGTGTATATATATATATATATATATATATATATATATATGTGTATATATATATGTGTATATATATATATATATATACATATATATACATATATATATATATATATATATATATATATATATATTAAAATATATATAATATATATATATGTGTATATATATATGTGTATATATATATATATATATATATATATATTCAATAGAATATATATATAATCAATGGAAATCTGCATATTAAATCACGTTTAGAGTTGAAAAAATAACGTAAGGAACTTCGTTCCTGACGGGGGTTCCCAGATCGCACAATTTTTTCAATTTTTTTTTCTCTTTTTTTCTTTTTTGGATGCCCTAAAGAGACCGGAGAACACAGTTCGTGGGCTTCTGTTTTAGCAGAATGTATGAACACAGGAAATTGACTGTAAAACGTTTTTCACAGCAAGCATATTATCTGTGCAAGAAAGCAGACATAGGTATTTTGCGCTCTACTTGATCCATTCAAAAAAAGAAAACTAGGGAAAATGATAATGTGTGGCATTTAAGGTCCACATCTCTACACACTTTAAATGCCATTTAAAATCAAAATATCTCTTCTTCTTCTCTACAATAACCCAATTTTTTATCTTTCTCGGGATTTCGAATTACGTTTCTACATTACCTTTTACGATAGAGCTATTTCAAAAATACTTGACAGTAATTGATGAATGTAATCAAAAATTAATCTAAGATTTACCTCAAAAATATTTTCCTTACATGTCTATGTGATAAAATCATATTTTCTGAAAATTTTACGCTTCAAACGCCTTGATAGTTAATAGATATTTTTTAAAAATTTGGAAGGGAGGAGTCTACGCTCAACATTAATTAGTTTTTTTCTTTACAGCACTATAAATAATAATTGATGTTGTGAGTAAAACAAGACTCTCCATATACCCAGGGTAATTTATTTAGTTGCCATATTCAGATCTGAAGATCCGTATTTTAGTCCTGCATTTAAGAGTGCATTGCTGTAATGTTAATAGCTTCGTCCTTCACTTAGTTCTTTCATTGCCCAGCTTTTCAGCCAGATATACTAATTTAATTTAAATTCTTAATGCAATGAAGATGACTATCATTTTGTCTGAGTTACAAAATTAAGCCCCATTTCCTTTTTAAATATCCTTTTCTGATTCAATATCAAATTTCCTACAAAATTACATCTTGTTGAAGTAATGTTTTTAGCGTATGAAATTAATAAACCTGACTATTTAATTTTTAAGTCTTTGTAACTTATGGATAGAAACTCAGCCATGCATGGATTAGAAGTTTTGTTAAACAATTCACTAATCAAAATATGTTTAATGTCCTTTTTCTTTCATATAATCATTAAAAAGGTATTTTAGCAGCTGTGTTAAACAGATGTAGCACTGGATGAACTTTTATTTTAGTTACCTGAACCAGAAAAAAATATCCTTTAAGGGTTTAATGTCCCCAAACCTATTTAGGAGAAAACAACAAATGCATTTATACAGACTTCCCATTCATGTAACAAATAGCAATATTCTGAACACTTCAGGAGTAACTTAACAAAGAAGATCGTAAAAAAGTTGTTTGTATGATTATTATTGAGTGTTATGATTATCTTCTGTTACATGAAGACTAATCAGATCATCATTATATATCCCAGATTATAACTGACTCTGACTGGTAGGAACCGTCCATATTAAAAGTGAGAGTATAGGCACAAGCTGTGTTAGAAAGAGTAACGATTTTTTTTTAACTTTGGTTATTTGATAGTAACTTATTGGGAAATATACAAAGTCTAGGAAAATTCCTTACATGAATTGTAAACATATATTACGGAAAAAAAGAAAAGTAAAAATAGTGATATCTATTTCTGATAGAATTTGTTATTCAGTCCACTGTCTTAAAATCAAGAGAAGAAAATAAATATTCACTCCTTTTTGCTTCTGTCTGGAAAGTAAACGAAACAATTTTATGCGTACAGTGGAAAAGTCATAAAGGCGACAAAAATAGACTTCTCACTGCTTAATTATTCAGAAGAGCAGAATAGCTACTGCCGTATTCGCTTAATATCTAATGAGGCACTCTAACTGGAAGTTTAGAGTCAGGGAGTTAATATTATAATCCTATTACAATACTGGAGACGAATTAAAAGTCATCTAAAGTGCGATGAATTGTATCAGACAGGTACAATAGATTTATAAAATGATGAAGAATAGTTTTAAACTGTCAGCATTTGAGTGAAATCGAAGCGCGAAAATATAATGAAATATCAAATCTCCTGAGTTTAAAATATTTGAAAGAAAAATCATGAATTGCTGTGACAACGACCCTCCTACAAAATTTGCACTTATATGGAATCACTAAAAATAAAAAATAAAAATAAAAATCAATGCGGGATTCAAACCCAGATCTCTCTTTTTCTTCCTAAATGCACCACACCTTGGGCTTTTTATAAAGTTACCTTTAACTCTTGATTATATTACTTCAGGATTTTCTTGATGTATCATCAAGGAACCATTTACCATAGTGATAATTAAGATAAAATCTTTTATTAAGCCAATCAAGCAAACTAATGATTCTTAAAGTTAGGCCTAAGAAAATAAATCAATATTTAAGAGTGATTTCAGACATTTTGAAATCAATCAATAAAGCTACTAAAATTCTGAATAAAGGAAAAATCCGTTATTTTCGTTGCTTTCATATTGAGTTTCAAAAGAACAGAGAACTGTTTATCTGAATGTTCTTCATGAAACCACTAAATGGATGTTGGCTGAGTGATATGTCTTCCCTGCGGTAAAAAATGGTCGTTGTTCACGTGCTTAATATAGGACAACCTGATGACAGAATTTCCCAAACTCTTTCTTTAACAAGAAGTTTTACTAAACAAAATGAAACATGATACTCAATAGACTATCCTGATGTACAGATGAAAATAATGTTATGTCTGTAGCACAAGATAGGCATCGTATATATCACACTTCAACAACAAGAACTTTTGTCCCTTTTATCGATTTTAAAGCTTAATATGGCAAACGTAGCGATGGAGTTGTTCCCCAAACTGATTAATTTGATATTATCAGGCGCATGTGTTTCTTTTCATGAAAAACTCAATCAAGACTTAATCTGAAAATTTTTCTATGTTAAGTATACTAGCTCCAGGTCAATTTTTAAGTCAACAGAAACTGGTATAACCCATAAGGCTTTACGCAGGTCCGTTTTAACTGACTTTAATACAAAGGACCTTTACATACACCCAAAATGAAAACGACATAAAAGGGGCATTCCTTTCGGATCATTTGGAGATCTGGGCCAAAATGTCTAAAACTTTCTACACAGAATCTTTCTCTACAATGAGTTTTTGAATCTATCAACTTGGTTACATTTTTTTAAAACTCTTAATTACGATACCCTTAAAGCTAATGTTTTATAATCCTACAATAGAACCGCGCCTCTTATTTGGAATGTGACCTTGACTTAAGATTATGATCGTGTGAGGTAACGTACAAATGAAAAGCAGATGAAAGACTTTCTGTTTTGAAGGGAAAAGCTGTTTGTATATGGGTATGTAATAGAAAATCTCTGTAAACAATAAAAAGAGGCTGATTAGGCCAATTTCATCATTCTTAGAGGAAATTATCCTTTCTGTTCCGGACAGCACCGTTAGTGAAAACTAAGCTATGTTGTTGCTATTCAAGTTTTGACCAATAATTTTCAAATCAAACAGGAGATAGTAAAAACATGTTTCAGGCTTTTACAAAAGTTTTACAGCCTGCAAGATAACAACTTTTGGAGAAATTATAACATATCAGAAATGAATGTGTATTTATGCTACAACCAAGTGTTACTTATTGAACTGAAATTTTTGTAATGACTTAAATTTACTTATTTACTTTCCCTTTCTACCGTACCATATATGGCTACAAGAATACAGTGAAGGGAAGATACGCCTTGTCATTGGTCAAAGAGGAATACTAAGCCAATGGTTCTAATGACAATAGTAATGATAAAGAATCTTACACAGACTCGACCGATGTATTTATTTTCAGGCTTTTCTCTGTTTAAGGGGACAGTGGACTTTCAAAATTGTGAAATTAGTCCAAAAATTCAATTTTTTATTTTATTGAATTGTGAAACTACTGACGAGTAAGAATGTGTTACAAAAAAAATATTATTTCTGTAATTACTTTCCTAGTGATAGGCATTTGTATTTAATTTAGATATTGTGTGGTTACTAATAGCAATAACTTTAAATGTGTTTTTCTCAAAATAAAAATTTTCATATCATTCGAATACTCAAACTGCTCAAGGCGCATTTCTAATTATCGTATTGCTTTGAAATTTAAGTTTTATTTACTTAACTGTATATCAAATAAATCTTATTGAAAAAAATTATGCTTCGTAGCTCAGAATTTCTAAATTCTGTACTTGAATAGATGATTTATAGGTAGTTTACGTAATAAAAAGGGTGTTTTCATTATTATTATTATTTTCTCTTTATATGTTTAATGAATGCTTAAAGTAAGCAACAAGTTTCATCGTCAGTTCTATAAGGTATCCTGTAAATAAAAAATACTATATTATATGCAAAAGAAATGTGCATGGAAAATTTTTAATAAGGCCAATTTTTGATATAATTAATAATTAATAATTCATAAATTATTAATATTTCATCTTTAAATTACAACCACTTTTACATATCTATGGTACTAGTCGCATAATCAAATTTCAAGAAAATCCATTCAGAACAAAAAAAAATTTAGGTTTGAAGGTCACTGTCCCCTTAATCAGTTGAAAGTTCTATCGGGTATGCCAATTTATTCTTCTTTGACAAACCAGTTTGTTACAGTTCCTCCTAATCATATAGCAAAGTTGGGGGCAATTAAATTAAGGGGATGATGGACCTTTCAAAACGATTTTTGAAATTTTTACCACAGAGATATGAAATTTTGTATTTATATTCATTAAAGTATAATAATATTAAACACCTTATAAAATTTTATAAATATTTTTAAAAAAATATTTTATAATTAAAAAATTTAAATTAAATTACCCTTCTTTAAAATGCTCCTTGCGACTCCATTTTAAACTTTTCCCCTTAATTTTGCATTTATATTGCTTATAAATACTTTCTGAACAAAGTTATGTATTTTTTTGTACTTTCGTTGAATAGTTAATTTTTAGAAAATATTATTATGCTTGTACTCTGAATTTTCGCGAAATTTTTGTACTTTTCTACACTAAAGTTAAACTTTTATAACCTAAATGACCTCAAATCCTAAAATGGATACATAACTTTATTTTGATGTATTACAGGAATCTTTATTATAAATTTCATAAAATTTTGTCAAAAATTATGACGCGAGGAGCATTTTAAAAACTTGCAAATCTGGAAATTTCTCATTTTGAGAAAAAGTCATTTAAAAGATAATTTTTTATCTACCTTTAATACTTACTACTCTAAAGCCACCAATTTTTCATTTTTCTTTTCACTACACATTTTAAATGCATTTCATCCCAATATTTACATATATTTAAAATATTAATACACCCCCCAAAAAAATTCCAATTTTTGCTCGATTTTTGGTAATTTGAAAGTCCACCATCCCCTTAAATAATGGTAGCTTCTTCTGAGATGACAACTTCTGAAAAGTTTGTTAAAATACGCGACATTCGCAACACATTTTTAAGGGAGCAAGGTACCTTCAACCCCATTTCGTTTTAAATTTTCGATATTTTTCTCTACATTCAAAAAGGGAATAATTAATATTCTTTTCTCCTACATTGACGTCACTTAGAATTCACAAATAAACCTTTTGTTGAAGAATAGAACCTGTTTTTCAAAAAATTATTAAAAAAATGCTAGAAATTTTCAAAATGTTCCATGCGCATTCGTTTCCTTATTATAACTTCTTCCAAATTACTCACGATTGTTTATGGAAGTGTTTGTCAATAAACCGTGCAAAGTTCTTTGAAATCCCAAATGTTTTTCAGATTTATAGACCATGAAGTAAAGTAAAAAAATGCTTAAAATTAAAAAAAATAATAGGTAGAATAAAAAATATATTATTTAAAACTTTCGCTTCATAAAAAAACAAATTCAATGCACAGTTATGTGTAGATATATATGCTAAACTTATATTAAAATATTTAAGGTTTTTAAATGATTTGGGATACGCATGGAGCATTTTGAAAAACGTTAGCATTTTTGAAAATTTTTTTGAAGAACAAGTATGTTTCTGCTAAAAAATCCTTATTTTGAATTCTAAGGATCTTGAATGCAGTAAAAAGGAATATTAATCATCTTATTCTGAATATCGAATTAAAAATTGAAAATTTAAAAAAAAAAATCAAGATTGAAAGACCCCTGTCCCCTTAAAACATCAGCAGAGAATTTCCACGATTGATGGAATATAGACAACTCCTGCTGAAGTTGAATAATCAGCTAACCAGTGAATTGGCTCATAAAGCATGACAGGTAATAAGAAAGTTGATTTTCTTGAAAAAAAAAAGGAGCTCAAAAAGATAACATGCAGAATTTATGCGTAAATATTTAGACATGTTTCATATAATTTTTTGAGCTAATTATATATTTTTTTCATCTTATATAAAAAAGTAGAAAAGATCAACATAGAAAAAAGGAGGAAATTTAGTAAATTTGTATATTCTATGATAATATTCAGTTAATTCCTTTATGTTATTTTAAGGCGGGGATTTACATCCTTTTAATTTAATACATTCAATTTATTCCATTTTATCAAATTTCATGACACAATAGTTTGTTTGCAAGTATGAAATGCTTTAAAAATATCTGGTTGCAAGAGATCTTAATAAAAAAATGCTGCAAATGGTAGTTTCAACAAAATGGGGAAAATATAATATTTAATCATAAAAAATTACCCAACGACTTTAAGTATAATTCTAAAATTATACTGAAATAAAACTTTAAATATTGGTTTTAAAAACTCGTCGCCTATTCTAGATCACCGATGGAAGTTTTTCAAATGAATTAAAATTATCAACAGGGGAAACTATAACTTAATGATACTTTACATTTATCTGTTTACTGTGCAAAGGGTGTTAAGTCCAAAATGGGCTAAAATGAGTCATCAAACCAGACATGTTTGAAAAATCAAGGGCTACTGCAGGGTACAGAAAGCTAAGTCCAATTCCACTCCTAAACATTTTTATTCATCAGGGAAAATTTGGAATATGGGAAACAAAACACAAACAAGGTAGTGTTAAAGGGGTTATGCCCCAATCAAGGACTTAACACTCTTTACCCAAAAAAATAAAATTAGAAAAATTTACTTTAAAAGAAAAAATTAAACTTTAAAGAAATTGACTTTACAAAAGCCGTTTTTTTCAATTCCGTTTTTCTCAAAACTACGATTTTGGACATGACACTCTTTACACTACAAACACAGATTTACGTTAAGATAAATATAGATGAAAGGGAAAATCATTGAAAAAGACTGAGTACAGGATATGACACAATAAATTATGAGAAGTTTTTTAGTCTATTGTCTCCCCAAAAACATGTCTAGGATAAGCAAAACTATCTTTCGATATTAAAATTATCAAGATTTAGCAATCACTATTTGCTGAAATCATAGAACTTGATCTGATGATCTGACTAATAAATTTATTATTTTGTTTAGAAATTTAAGTACTTTAATTAGAAAACACGAAATGCATATATGGTCGTTTTAAAAATGTAAGATTTTTAATTTGAAGCAGTATACATATTTTCTCTAAATCTTTTAATTTTTTTTATTCAAAACGAGTAGGAGCGAAAGAGGTTTAAAACATTTTAAGAATGGCTGAAAAAATTTTCATTTAAAAATGTCTATAGAGAATAATAAAATTCGATTTTCCTGTTTTTTTCTATTGTGAGTTAATCAAAAATACTACAAAGTAAAAAGAGGTAAAATGCGTGTTTTCAAATATTCTTTTAAAGCAAATTTTGAGTATGATAAATAGCTTAAAATATAAAAAACTAACTTCAGAGAAGAGTGCAAAATTTATTTGCTTTTAAAATATATGAAACCGTAATGAAGACATTTTGCTTTTAAAGTCATGACAAGTCAGTTGTGTTTTCAGTTTTAGAGTGATAAGTCTGTATTAATAAGAGCTTTGTTATTTAAAGTAATAATGATATTAATATCAATGAACCACCTTTCAGGCTTGAATTTACACATTACATGCAAAAAAATTATATAGAATCACATATAATTAGTTTATTAATTATGGATAATATTATGGCGGCATGCCCTGTTAGTACTTTTTTCATCGTTCGTAAGCTGAAGTTAATTCTGTAGCATGGTGAAAAAATGGTGAATTTTTTAAAATGAGCTTAAATGAACAATAGTTTATAGAGTATGCAAAGCAAGTTTATGTGGTTTAGAAAATTGTAAATTTTCATAATTTCCATAATATTATCCATAAATAATTAGTTTATTAATTATGGATAATATTATGGCGGCATGCCCTGTTAGTACTTTTTTCATCGTTCGTAAGCTGAAGTTAATTCTGTAGCATGATGAAAAAATGGTGAATTTTTTAAAATGAGCTTAAATGAACAATAGTTTATAGAGTATGCAAAGCAAGTTTATGTGGTTTAGAAAATTGTAAATTTTCATAATTTCCATAATATTATCCATAAATAATTAGTTTATTAATTATGGATAATATTATGGCGGCATGCCCTGTTAGTACTTTTTTCATCGTTCGTAAGCTGAAGTTAATTCTGTAGCATGATGAAAAAATGGTGAATTTTTTAAAATGAGCTTAAATGAACAATAGTTTATAGAGTATGCAAAGCAAGTTTATGTGGTTTAGAAAATTGTAAATTTTGATAATTTCCATAATATTATCCATAATTAATTAGTTTATTAATTATGGATAATATTATGGCGGCATGCCCTGTTAGTACTTTTTTCATCGTTCGTAAGCTGAAGTTAATTCTGTAGCATGATGAAAAAATGGTGAATTTTTTAAAATGAGCTTAAATGAACAATAGTTTATAGAGTATGCAAAGCAAGTTTATGTGGTTTAGAAAATTGTAAATTTTCATAATTTCCATAATATTATCCATAAATAATTAGTTTATTAATTATGGATAATATTATGGCGGCATGCCCTGTTAGTACTTTTTTCATCGTTCGTAAGCTGAAGTTAATTCTGTAGCATGATGAAAAAATGGTGAATTTTTTAAAATGAACTTAAATGAACAATAGTTTTTAGAGTATGTAAAGCAAGTTTATATGGTTTTGAAAATTGTAAAAGTTTCCTTAAAATCATTTACAGATTGTAACGACTTTTAATTTATGACTAGTTTTACGAAAGCTATAAACTGTATAGCATCATTAAACTACGTAAAAAATTGCAAAACGTATATGGCTATACCAGAATAGTGTACATCAGTTTTAGACAGATTACCCTCTGTATTATAACAGATCATTGTACTGACAAATAAATCTAAAAATGGAGACAGTGAACAATGTTTCTTTCCTGTTCACTTTAAGGGAACGGTGGACATTAAATTTACTTTTTTTACTTTTCATAATAGAGATACGAAATTTGGTACATATACACATTTCATTGTAAATAAATAGAATACCTTAAAAGAAATTTCCAATCTCATTATAATTTTAAGATTTTTTTAAAAATTTGAAATTTATAAACAAAATTTTAAAATGCTCTTTGCTACTTAATTTTTGAGATATTTCCTCGATTTTGCATTTTAATCTCTTTCAACTGTATAACAAACAAATCTGGGTATCAATTATTTAATCCCTTGAATAGTTAATTTTTGAGAGATTTTTTTCTGAATTCCATCCCGATTTTCATAAAATTTTTGCCTTTTGAAAAGTTATAAATCAAATTTAATTACCTTAATGAAGTTGAATTATAAAATGCATACCCAGTTTTTTTGTAAACAGCATCAGGATTCTTTCTTATCAATTTCATGAATTTTGAAGAAACATTAAGTAGCATGGAGCATTTGAAAATATCTAAAAACCTCGAAAAATCTGTTTAGAGAAAAACAGATTTAAAATTTATTACTACACTTACCCATTATAAATTACTTTGTAGAAGCTTCATAAATGATTTTTTACTTGAAAAAAATTATTTTGGTACTAATAATCTACAGAAATATATATATTTTTTACAGTAACACAATCAGTATTACAATGACGAGATTTGCTCAAATAAAGGTCCACCGTTCCCTTAAAGATAATGCAATAAAAACAGCATGAGTGACACAGAAAACTTACTAAATGACACTTACCTATAAATTTCTTAGATCAAATGTTCCACCAACCGGAACGTGAGTTAGATAAGCGGAAAAGAACTACTTGATGCTTTAGAAATATCCAAAAAAATCTCCTTTTAAAAATCAGCCATTTCACGGAGAAAACCTAATAAATGGCGCCTTTCCTTAATGTTCTTTTTTTAAAAAAACTTTAAATTTAAAAATAAAGGAGTAGCGGACGATACGATTTCCCGTTTCCACTCAAACAAGCCGATTGCGAAAAATCACACTTGTAAAATAACCACAGGAGTCTCCCCAACGCAGGCTCGTCTTCTTAGATGGGAAATTCCGGAGTCGAATTCGTAAGCAGATCATGAACTACACCTTGTTGAACTATAGCGCCTGGTAGGATCGTTCTTGGTCGCGAGAAAGGAACTCAAAAAACAAGCCCAGTGCAGTGCCACAAGATAAACGAAAAAACGAAGCCTAAAACATTCGAAAAAAATGAGTCCAGTTTTCCAACTTCTCCGGTTATGGTGGTCTTCGCATGAGGCAGGAGGACACTGGATTCAGTCGATGGAGGTCGCGCATGCGCGACAGATGAGACATCCGAGGGATTTCGTCCATAGATCGAGGGAAGTTCCGCCGATCGCAGGGACTTTTCGCCGTTTCATTCATTTCTGCGATGTTTTACAGAATTTACGTAATGTATGCAGAGAGCGGTTGTACTTATCTGACTGTTTGTGGGATTCTGTTAATAGAAAGGCATTGATTTTCGTCATGTGGAACGGACGAAATAAGAGTTATGAAATTTGTGTGTAGGAGTGCATTTTTCTTCCTGTTTTGCTACCTCGCAATTTCTGTCGTTTTTCCCTGTTCGACAATTTCTTCAATGAACTTTCACATTCAGGCGCGTTCTGCGTAGGCATAAATTTTCGGTTTACGCTTCTAAGGCAGTTTCTTTTGTTGTTTGAGAAGTGTAATTTGACCTTTTACCCAAGAGCTCTAAAAATTACTCAAAATTCCATCCTTTGATTTCAATAATCTCTTCTGCTGCGTGACATTTTGCTTTCTGATTTAATCCTTACGTGCATATATCAATATTTTTTAAACAAATGATATATTCATTA
Organism: Dolomedes plantarius; assembly: GCA_907164885.2. Taxonomy (NCBI): domain Eukaryota; kingdom Metazoa; phylum Arthropoda; class Arachnida; order Araneae; family Dolomedidae; genus Dolomedes; species Dolomedes plantarius. The sequence goes on along the minus strand of OU015498.1, from coordinate 27,700,591 downwards.
ATAAAATACTGATGACACATTGTGTCTAAGGTTTCTTAATACATATCATCCGAAATGGCTTAATAAGTCACGCTATAGTCTTGCGGTGTATTCAAACAAGAATTCATAAATTATAGGGAAAAGTAGAGTATCGCTTTTTCCCAGGGATATCATTTACGTTATGATAGAATATACAACTGGATAATAGCGAGAGTTACTCGCGATGCATGTCCCTAGAGAATTATTGAAGTAATGCGTGACTTATTGTTGGCTGAAGTTTCACTGAAGATCCAATTCCATTCCTTTTAATTTATTTTCGAGGTCAATAACATAAGATGTTGACCTGATATTATTTTTTGTCAATTTATTTATTATTTTACATGTGACGATGCTGATTTTTTTCCTTTCATATATGTTTCGCATCAGCTTCCAAATATTCAGTAATCGCTCTCTCTACCATTAAAAAGGGAGCCAAATTAACGACCGTCTCTCGAGTACGGGGATCGAACCAGGATCTCTTTTCCTCGAGCCCTGTATTCAACAAATTGGTCTATCTCGTCAAATTGATATTAACAACAGGATGTGTAACATAATAGATTAACCCGCTCTTTATATTCTCCCAACTTACGTTGGTACTCGATGAAAAACGTTTAGAAGACAAAAGAGCGTCAATGCATCACAAGCAGTTGACAGTTGCCTTTAGGACGTTTCTTGTACCACGATAACTATTACGCTGCTGTATTTGTTCTTTTGAACAAGGGACCTTCAATATCGTTCTTCTTTAATTTTCAATATTTTACTCTATACACCACATGAGTATAATTAATATTCTTTTCTACT
>OU015498.1:27614772-27694772 GCA_907164885.2 Dolomedes plantarius | reverse complement strand
TCCAGTCACAGATATGTCCATGTTGATGATGCACGCAGAACCGGGACTCATCTGAAAAGACGACGTGGTGCCACCCCTGTATCCAGTTTTGTCGTTGGGCGCACCACTGTCACCGCGCATCTCTATGCTGTAGTGTCAAGGGAAGCCTCAATAATGGTCACCCTGCAGACAGTACGTGATATTCCAGACATCGTCGTACTGTCCGTGAGGATACTTGTAAAGTTGCAAACAAGCCCATTTCCTGACTGAAGGTCCGTGATCCTGCAAGGCCGACCTGACAACAAGTTTGTCCTCTCGGACGTTAGTGGCGGTAGGCCGTTGAGATCCTGCATGGCGTTCAGTATGATCCTCCTGAACCCATCGATTCCATATTTGCATGACAGTTGTTGTATTCCAGCCAATGCGAAATGCAATGCGAAATGAGCGCGGAACGATGAACCGCACTCTCGAGAGGCCACGATCCTGCCGCTATCGAATTCGGATCCGTGCTGGTAGCCGTTTCTCCTTCTCATACGAGGCATAACACGATCTTCTCACAAGCAACCGACATTCAAATGCGATTTCTGAATGACAATCCCGCTGCGCAACTTTTATACTCTTTTATACGGAGTTTGAGATGCCGATCCTCCCTCCTGCGTCGTTCGATTACGCTTAAATGCTAATCATTTTCATATCTCAGCATCTTTTTCCTTTTACCCGAATTAGACGTTTGTATCCTCGGTCCTTCATGGTGTTGCAATTTTAATGGCCAGCAGTGTATTATTACTAAAAATGTTTCGACAAAATATTAATCAAGAATAAAAATAAAAATAAATTTTTTTTTCGCTGATAAATTCATATTTTAAAGAGATTTTTCAAGGCAGTATTGAAGTAAACAGAAAGTTAGTACAGTGATATACACTGCTGGCCATTAAAATTGCAACACCATGAAGGAGGGGTGATACAAGCAAAAAATTCGCCGGAAAGGAAGAAGATGCTGGAATATGCAAATGATTAGGTTTAAGTGCAATCTAACGACACAGGAGGGAGAAAAGGCATCTCAAACTCCGTATAAAAGGAAAATTACGCAGCGGGTTTCTCATTCGAAAATTGCATTTGAATGTTGGTTGTTTGTGAGAAGATCGTGTTATGACTTGTATAAGAAGGAGAAACGGCTACCAGCACGTGTCAGAATTCGATATCAGCAGGACAGTGGCCTATCGAGAGTGCGGTTTATCATTCCGCGATATTTATACTCGCATTGGTTGGAATCCAACGTCTGTCATGCGAATATGGAATCGATGGGTTCAGGAGGGTCATACTGAACGCCATGCAGGATCTCAACGGCCTATCGCTACTAACGCCCGAGAGAACAGACCTGTTGACAGGTCGGCCTTGCAGGATCGTACAGCCACATCAGGGACCTTCAGTCAGGCAGGCTTGTTTGCAGCACGACAAGTATCCGCACGGACAGTGCGACGACGTCTGAAGCAACGTGGACTGTCAGCACGGTGAACTTTATTGCGACTTTTCTTGACACTGCAGCATAGAGACGCGCGGCGACAGTGGTGCGCCCAACGACAAAACTGGATACATGATTGGCACTACGTCGTTGATTTAGACGAGTCCCGATTCTGCGTGCATCATCAGTATGGACCTATCCGTGTATGGAGGCACCGAGGAGAACGCACGTGGCCTACTTGCATTCGACATCGTCATACGGACCCTGCACGTGGTGTGATGATATGGGTAGCCATTGGGTACACGACATGAACACCTCTAATTCGCGTCGTCGGTCATCTGAACAACGAGCGTTACATTTCTCAGATCTTAAAGCCGGTGGCTGTGCCCTATCTTCGAGGCCTCGGAGACGTCATCTTTCAACAAGATAATGCAAGACCGCATGTTGTCCGTCGTGTCCTGACCTACCTCGACACAGAGCGTGTTCGACTGTTGCCCAGGCCAGCACGTTCTTCAGATCTCTCACCCATTGAATACATCTGGTCATGAGTTGCTGAGAGACTGGGCCGCCCCCGCTATCCAGCCACTACGATTGCTGAAGTGTGGTATAGACTTGAATCAGCATGGAATGACTTGCCCGTATCTGTCATCCAAGCCCATTTCGACGCGATGCCTAACCGGGTTAGAGCCGTTTTAGCTGCCAGAGGCGGCAACTGTGTGTACTAATTTCGGACCCTGTATACCCCGAAATTGCCTACAAATTTAATCATGTTTTCTTTGTACTATGTTGTATACGGAGAATAAGTAAAGTTTTGTTATTTTCTTTCCTTCCTGGTGTTACAATTTTAATGGCCAGCTGTGTATTAATCGTAATCATGTTCAAATACGAAAATCTATATAATTTTTTGGATTAGTTTATAGCAATGCGAAAAGAAAATAAAGGATCTGACATTTTAATGTAAATTTACGAATACTTACTGCAGGATCATTTCCGTCACAATCATAAGGACTAGCTGATCCCTTTTCCTTTAAACCTGCAAAAAATAATTTAAATCAATGTTTCATTGACCTTAATCGCTAAATAAAATTTTTGAAAACTTCGTTGAAAACTTCAAAATATAATATGCAATCTAATGTTATACATGTAATATGATTTACGCATAATCAATTCCTTTATAAAATAGCATATATGATTGGTATGTTATAGTATGCGTACAGTATAATATTGCATATTATCAGCACTTTCGCATCTTTATTTGGGAAATATACTGTGAAGTTACAGAGAACTAGAAATGTCTTTTCCTGGAATTACAAAGTGACATTTGGAGATGAAAGCCCAATAAAAGTTTCAGGGTGAACATGCAAAAGTGGATCTTCTGAAACTACTTTTTCTTTCGTTGGTCTATTTTTGCATCATACTGAAAGTATTCACATATTTTGAAACTGAAACGTGAAGGGGCTTTCAACCCGATGAAATTTATTTAAGCATAAATTTTAGGCATTTTAGATTGAAAAAATGCCTAAAAGGCAAAGAGTTTTTATCAAATGAGAACTAGCTTTCATCTCATCAAGAATATAATGAAAGGGCAGTATGACCATAGGAACAATTTAATATTACTTTTATCGCGTTAAATTATGCGGATATCGTACGTTTCAATCACAAAGATAAAGATATATTTTGAGATAAAGATATATTTTGATGCTTAAACACGAGATGTTATAGCAATAGATGAAAGCGCAACTAAAGCAATATAAGTTTCATTGCTATCGAATTCTAAAATTGTATCATCAGGACCCCAGTGATAACAAGGCTTGAAAAATAATAAGGATTACTTTTGAATTTTAATAAAAGGAATTTTAAAATGTTCATTGTAATAACCTTCATTGGGATTGTAAATACATTGACGTCATTTTTATCAAAATTTTAAGCAAATATAACGTTTAATTTCTACGGGTAGGTCAGGGGAGTTTTTCCGTTCTTCTCTAAAGTAGAAAATTTTTAGAAGATTTAAATTTGGAAAATTTAAATTTTATTTAAAATGCATGTAACTTTTATTAGCTCCTTCAAAAAAAAGTTACATACAGTCTTAAAAATACATATGAATCTTGGATACATATCTGAAATTATCCCACAAATTACATAATCAATACTTTAATTTAACCTGATAAAAAAATTCCGTGCCTCAGCGCTCATACTGTTTGAAATTACTGTTATATGGTACTTTGAATTTATTTGAGATCTTGGTATCATATATCGACGTTTCGTTGCACCTTCGTAGAATCACCTTTCCAAACTGTAACGCCCTTAAGATACAGGGATTGGGAGACAATATTTTATATATCGGCTTTGAGTTAATGCATCGATTATTTAATTTGTGTTGTATATTTGAGAAATTTTTACAGGCATAATCCTTTGTTATGATTTTATCTCACACACCTCTGGGAAGGATCTTAGAGTGTAAAACATTGCTTTTTTTCAGTTTCAAAGCTCTGAAAATGCGCCCTTCACGTGATACAGTAGTTAGATTTGTAGGCATCCACGCAGCAAGCTTAGGTTCAAATCCTAAGGCTTGGATGTTTCCGTGTTGTCTCCTCATAGGGAGGAATGTTGGCTCACCCAAATGGTGTTTCCACAATAAAGTAACCAACAAGATTTCATGGTGTTGTTGGACGAATGTCAAGATAAGTGCCAGCCGCCTCGGAAGAAAAGAAAAAAACACTATGAATGTTAAAATGGGTACAGTCAAGATTTTATAGTCTATTTTTTCAACCAAATCATGCTTTATTTATTATCAAATTATCTGCTTCTGAATACTAAGAGGGTGTGCAATTGTGCAGGTGAGGAGAAGGAGTTCTTTTTTTAAATAATTTTTTCAACCGTAGTTAAACGGGTTTTGCCAGCTTTCATCTCCACCCTCGTTTTACTGGATCAGTTTAGATTAGTTTCCGTCAATTTTAAGTTTCGAATTACCATTCGAGTCAAATTTCTTTTTATATATATAGCATAAATTTCTTTACCAAAAATGTACTTAATATTTTGACAAACGTAATATTCAACCTATAGAAATTTTTATTTTACTCTCTTTAAATTATGTTAGTAATGTTTAAAATAAATGTGATTTTCTGGAGGATAAGAAATATACGGCGATATCTCTTTTTTTATCTGACCCAAACTAGTCACTGAAAAATAGAAAATTCATTGCTTTATGTTATTTGTGAAATTGTTCATGTCTGTTTCATAGTATATTTCGGCATGTATGGTTATGCTGCCTAAAAGTGTATCGCTAAATATTTTAAGTTTGCAGATCTAGAATGATTTTTCTCTCTTATCACTCCACATATTCTCCACATATTATTTATATTTTCCACCATTGTACAATGAATACTTAAATTTATTGTATGATGGATAGCGAAATTTAACACTTTTCTCACTCGAAAAAATACATTTTACTGATGTTTAAGCTAAGGCACAACTGCAGTAATTTTAAAATTGTTTTAAATAGAAGTGCTGCAGGATTTTGTAATTTATCTATCACTGAGAAAAAGCAAAATTGAGAAACATATTAATGATGTTTTTCTCAATAGGGAAAGCAGAGAAAGCAATTTATCCTGTATAACGGTACACTTAAGAACTTGTTTATCAATTTTATCTTTTACTTAAGCAAAAATTCCTGTTTTTAAGCTTTAAAGTATATCTTCCATAGTCTGATAGTCTATAATGTCTTATGCTTTATGCTGTCTTATTTAATTCATACACAAATCGCACTGTATAAGACTACCAAAGTGAGACTTAACATAAACTGAAAAATACAGAGATTCCCCCTCCCCATGGTAGTCTTGACATGCTATGTCTTTCTCTAAACTCAAAATTTAAGAAAAACTTACAGTCCAATTCCTGAGCCAACATCTTGTGGTATTCATCACATTCCGGTAAGCTTGGACACAGTCTACGTTTTGGACCTCTTCTTCCCCAATTACTGCTTGTTTCCGGACCTTCCCTTTCTGCAGCCGATCTGGAACGGACTTTGCGTGCTAGCACAATATGTGCAAGACTCAAAAGTAATAAGCAGCTGAGTTTCATGTCCATCTCTTACGTGATAATCAGTAGTTAATTGATGGACACTGTTATATATCTTCTAAAAGAGCATTACGGGTTATCGCATCACGTGAGGAATGTCAACAACTGGCCAGATTTCAAAAGAATCGCAGCGTAACCCAAAAAGCATTTCGGAGTGATTACAAAGGTGTCTTTTTGGCAATTTTTTTTTTTATTTATCAAAAGATTTCCGCCTGATTCGAACTCTGTATTTTTTTTTAACGTTTCGTTGTTTAAATGACCCGGACATGCCTCGTCCCAAATCTAATCGGCACGTGCAACAAAATAGCAAAATTCGCATGTCTTTTTTGTTTGTACTTGCAAGGATGGCTTGGAAGTTCGTGACTTTGGAAAGGAGGAAGGAGATGGTCATTTTGGCTTTGACGGCACGTGGCACTAACTACTTTCTGCAAGGACAATGAACTGATTTTTCCCATCCGAACTTTCTGAAAGCCACTTTCCTAAATATACTTGTACGGTCATACATTTATAATGTATACAGAATTTAATATTACAGGTATTCTGTTAGATGTGAATTGAATTTGACTTCTGCTATTAAAAATCACAGGTTCCATTTACATTTGCAAAGGATGTTTAACAACTACTGACAGGCTTTCAGCTCTGAAGTTCTCTGAAGAGGTATTTCCTTTTTCTTTAATTTCTGGATGCTTATGGTGGCTGCTAAAAAGTTAGGAAAATCAAATTCTAACATCTTTAGCTATATTTTGTAATGGTATTTATGGGAATGTATTCAAGATATTTGAAATGACTGAGATCTTGTGGTCCAAATCTATTTTTTTTATTATTATTTGGAAACCTTTGCATGCTTTAAGGTATCGGAAATTGTAGATTTTCATAACTTGCAATCTCTTATTTCGAACACTTCTTGTATAACACAGAAAAATAATACTCGAATGTAAATTAATAGCAAGAAACGAAACTGAAGTTAAAATATTCACCAAAATGTAAGAAAATGTGACAAGTTGGAATCTGATTTATTTTTGATTCAGCTCCTGTTAAACATTAAAAAGGAAAAAAAGGGTAATTAAGCATGTACTATTTTGAAAGTCTCTTATTAGTAAAATACTCTATAGTAAACTAATGTTAGAATATTTACAACCACCATAAATATTTTCTGAGAGAAAAACCAGGGGAATAAATGTAATAACAGACTGAAATGCAATTTAAATTTCCTTTAATCTGAATACTCTAAGTAAGAGAGTAAATGAAAAATACAAAAGGTAAGTTGTAGTGGAGAAATATTTTCTTTTTCTTGTAAATTATTGATTACACTTCTCAACAAATTTTAACTTTTTTTCTGTATCTCGCTTGTAAATGGGGGAATTTAAAATAATTTCTGGGGCTGAATTAGGTGGTATAATCAGATTCTCTCTATCACGTCACATTTATTAGATACAGAGCAGTTACGTAAAGTCAACAGGGAAATATTGGACAAAAAATGACTCGTTGAAATATAAACAAAAAAATTATTTTCATCGGTAAAAATGTTTTCTTTATTACTTAACAAAATCTATGAACTAATACGAGCACGAAACTGTTGCACGTATTATAAACAAGTTGTTATAAACAAGTTGTAATAAACAAGTAATACTTAAGGGCACTATAATAACACACTAATGTACATCAAAAATGAGAAAGGACACATCAGAAATCAGAATCAAAACCCGAGAATAAGAGATTATGATTCAGAATCGGACGAAAGTGGAAACTATTTGCCGCAATTCCATTCCATGCATCTAGGGGGGGGGATATACTCAAATAATAATTAATCATTATCCACAAGGTGAAAAAATGTACAGGAGAAATTATGAAAAATATGCTTAATAAATTCACATATCGTCGTACCTGGCTACTGCGTGGGTATTGTGTGGGGTGGTATGTATGCTAAAACATACATGGTATACATTATATGCTATACATGGTGCTATGTGTGAAGTATGGGTACTGTGTGGGTATTGCCTCTGAGGATATTTTACAAGGAATATCTGCATGGCTACTTGTTTTGGTACTGGAAAAAAGTACAAAAAAAAATGAAAACCACCGCCATACCTATTTCACTTAAAATCCGAACGAACAATGAAAAATCTTTCAGTTGCCATTCCAGATTAATAAATGTGTTGAAGTTCAACAGGAGGCCAAAGCCAACAAGTGAACGGAATAATTAGTATTGGGACGTTTTGAAAGTATGGATAGCTTAGTTTAACAAGTTGTATAAAAATAAAAAAATCACCTGGAAATAGATAACTCGAGCAAGAAAGGAATTCTGGAACCAATTTTAAGAACCACCTCATTGTGTGTATTAGATGAAAAATACCCTGAGTCTGAATGGACAAGAATTTACACAGATGGTTCCAGGCTTCAAGATAAGACTGGTGCCGGGGTATATAGCAAACTATTTTCTCATTCTGCTTCTGGTGGAGGGGACATGTCTAGCTATGATTCTGAAATCCAATCAATGTCATTGGCAATGAACAGCCTCATATTGAATACCAACCTATTTACTAAAGTTGTAATTTTGTTGGACTCAATGGCTGCAATACAGGCTGTTACGACGAATCGTCGCACTGAATTGCCTGGTATCTCCCAAATAAAACAAAATATTAAACTCCTTGAAAGCAATAATAAAGTGATAGTGTTTCAATGGATCCCATCGCACGTTGGCATTGAAGGTAACGAAAGAGCCGACTCAAAGAAGAGAACCCTAGAACAACAATTAACTCATCCAATCTCTACAGGCTCAATAAAGAAAAACATCTACAACAAAATCTCTTTAAAACTTAAGACAGAGCAGAACTTGCTATCTAAAGGGAAACGTTGGGAAGAGATCCAGGACAGCTGGAAAGACTATAGTCATAAATCCCGTACAGAAGCAGTGGTACATTTCAGACTTAAAACAGGCCACGACTGTCTAGCAGAGCATTTAAATCGAATTGGCATCCTAACCAAAAGTGAATGCCAGGTCTGCAGGGCTGGCAATATGAATGCAGATCATTTACTTACATGCCCAGGACTTGATACGGAAGCCCAGAAAAGTGAGAACTTTACCAAATTATACTGGGACGCTAGAGATATGATGAACTTTCTATGAACTTTTAACACCTTTTATCTGACTTTGTTTACTGTTGTGCTTTATGCATCTGTTCAATGCTTAGTTCTTTGCTGTTTGTGTTGCCTGTAAATATGGATTAATTTTCCTAATAAAGCCATAGGTTAAAAAAAAAGCATAATGGGAGGAAAGTTTAAGAGACACTATCATATCGCTGTTCTCGAAGAACAATGACGCAAGTGAAATTCATCAACGCATATAACTCAATGTATCTTCATTTTGCAATTGCGTCATTGTTCTTCCGGAACAGCCAATACAAGCAGGGAAACAGAAAAATTAGGCAATTCAGTTTACAAAAGATTTAAAACACTGTATATCGTAGTCAGCCTTTCTAAGGCAATACTAAAGAAAGGTTAAACAGAAAATTATCATTATTGGGAAGTAGAATTTCAGTATGGGCAGAAAAACACGATAGGATTGCAAAGTTTTCATTGATAGTTTCATATGATTTATCGTTTCAACATTTTATGTAATATAAACGCAATTACCTTTATGGAACATTAAGAATTCCCATTTCTCCTTAATTTTATACAATACTTATAGATCGTTAGAGAAATCGTGATTATTTTCTTCAACGGTAAAACGTTAGTAGAATTGTATATAATTTGTTATGCTAATGAGGTATTATTAAACATTCCGTGATGTTTTTATAAAGAGAGTTTTTTTCGTAGATTTCACAGATCGGAGTTGAGCTAAGCACTATTGATATTGAAATGATTGAACAAAATATGCTAAACATTAACTTGATATATAATTTTCAATGAGAAGGAAGATGACTAAAAGTTCAATGTATTTTTTCATAGGTCTGATGATCGATTATATTTTATGGGAAAGTATGCTTTCCCTCTTATTTATTCCAAAAAATATTTTGAAATTTCATATGTCGCTTTCATTTTTTGCCTGTATTTTGATTTTTTATTACCGATAAGAAGCAAAAAATTAAAAAAGGACCACTTTATATTCAGTTTTTATTATAAAAGAAATATAAATGCTTGGTAATTTAACTGAGAGCATAGAAATACTGAAGTGCAGTATCGAAGGAGAAGAATGAAAATGTATTATTGAACTAATTTTCAGTCTAATTACAAGTACCTCAGACTGATAAAATCGATTTGAATTTTGAATACGAGAATATACCTTTATAATATTCTATATCTTTCGCAGGGGAACTAATAGAGAGAAAATTTATTGGGTAATTAAGTTCAAAGAAATGCGTTGTGTTATTGGAATGCTAAGTGGATCTTGAAGCGATTCCCTGCATAAAATTATGCAAGTTCAATAAAATTATACTTGTTCGTGTAACGCGATTCAGAACAGAGTTTCGTAGACGAGTTAAAATTTCTTTCGAGTTAGAGAAAAATGACTGGGAACTTTTTTTTATCAAATTATTTACAAAAAGCATCGATATGTGAGTTGCATAAATATGTGAATATACTTCTGTCACGGGGTGTTGACGTTTTCTGTTGAAAGAAGGGGCTATGGCAAGTTAAAAACCCATTTTGTAAGAAGAGATCACCTCGTAAATAGAATAGAAAGTACATTGAGAAGATGGAGAAAGGCATGTCAAGCAATAGACAGGAATAGGAAATGGTTAAACCGCACAGCGGGAACCAAAGATATTTTAGCACCAACCAGAAGAAAGTGAGATTTTATGGAAGAGGGAGTGAACCACATGGGCAAGAGGTCAAAAGTTTAAAAGTTAATGAAGTAGGGGACGGGGGGCGTGATAATTGGGTTTCGTGTGAAAACAAGATGACAATATGGAGATAGAAATATAAAGTAAGCCTCTGAGAAAGGATTGGGCAGAGTCAAGCATGTAGATATACCCTAAAGCCAATGATAGGGCTGAGGGAGGAACAAGAATCAGAAGAAGCTATCAATAAGATCCCCAAGGGATGGAATTAAGGAAGAGGAAGAAGGATATTTATTTATTTACCACAAATTCCAGGCTTTAACGATTAAGTCATTAACCTTCTGGCTTCCCAATATTTCTGAACAGTACATTTAAAACTATTAAGTACAGGGCACGTGTCAATGTGGCAACTGTCCATCGAGCGTCCAGAATTACCGAGACAGCAGGCTGGGGAGTTCTTTAGTCCAATTTTAAAGAGATGGGCATTGAGATAATAGCGTGCTGATAAAATACGAAAGGTGGCAATAGCAGAACTACCTGGAAGGTCCGGGAGCGAAACCAAGGAAGGAAGCCAGTAAATGGCAGCGCCGTGACAGATTTTGCTTTACGCAGGGTGCAACACGAGGAGGCTTACCACGTTGCACCCCGGAAGAAAGATATTTAAGAGAGACGAGGACGAGATATAGGGATACAGACATAGAGAGACGGACATAATAGAGATGAAATAGACACAGAGCCTAGTTACGTTGTGAAGGGAGCCCATGATGACCGCTGAAAGGAGCAAATGAGTATGAGAACATGGACCATACAAAAACTCGCACTACCCAGTGCCCCGCCGCATCGGCAGAATAAATCTACACCCAAAGAGAGCTCATAGTCCAGTCGGCATCAAATCAGGAGCCCTGCCTTTAAGGACTCCGGTAATCCATCCCGAGAGTCTCTAAATGAGCAGAAGATTACCCAATTATCCAGAGGAGAACTGCCGTTGTGTGTGTAGCGGCCTAGTGCACCATCGAAGGGGTTACAATGAGTCAAGAACCAACCCAAGGTATAGTGACTCTGTATTCTCTATCCTGTGAGTTGAAAATGCTGTTTGGTCAATTTAAGAATGGTTTAATGATACAAATAGGTAATTAAGGACATCCGAGGATAATTAAATTTAATGAGTGAATAATGAATTTTTTTTACTTAAATGAAATGAATTATTATATACAGGGTGGTCATAAAAAACTTTGCCGATATATAGACCTATAGCGGCTGTTCCGTTCAACCGATCAAGATGAGATTTCATATATAATTATTTAGAAGTATGATATCGGTATAAAGGAACGGTAACCAAGTGGCGTTCACGGTTACGGTTATAGATACAGAAACTTGAAATTTTTGAATGGCAACGCCCTCTTTTTACCGTCACAAAATGCTCAGCGCATCCGAAAACCCTAAAATGCGTTGAAACGGTACGTGTATCACAAAAAACGGACGCATTATGCACGCACAAAACACAGCTCTGAGAAACGGCCTATAATGGCACCCATGTGGAAAATGTGTAATCCAAATAAAAGTTTTCTTTTTTCCGATCTTTGTTGTCATCAGTGATTGGTGTCTTACCTCTGTCATATGCAAATTTCCTCCGTGTGTCTTTGTTGGCAGTTCGCAGAGCTGTTTTTTGTGCGTGCATAACGCGTCCGTTTTTTGTGATACACGTACCGTTCCAATGCTCTTTAGGGTTTTCGCATGAGCTGAGCATTTTGCGACGGTAAAAAGTGGGCAATGCCATCCGAAAATTTCGAGTTTCTTTACCTATAACCGTAACCGTGAGCGCCATTTTGTTGCCGTTCATAGAATCCAGAGCTCATACCTCTGAATAACTATATCTGAAATCTCATCCCGATCGGTTGAAGGGAACAGCCGCTAGAGGTCCATATATCGGCAAATTTTTTTTTATGACCACCCTGTATATTTTGTGTATATAATATGAATTTGGATATGCTATTTGTAAATATTATTGTGTTAATATTTTAATAATGTATTGTTAACTCATGAGTAATCATCCTCGTCGTATTTACTAATGATTATTATTAATAATCCACTATACGATCCCTGTCACAACTTCAATGCAAGTTCTTGATATTTTCCGAATTAAGTAGATTTATTACTCAAAATAACGAATTGGATTTTATCCTATCTTTCTTGATACTTAAATAGTGGAAACTTCAATACGAGTTCTAAGAAACTGAAAAGCAGGCAAGAACAGAAAAGCAAAAGAACTCACTTAAAACGGGTTGAAAGTGGGTAGATTAGAAAATGATTTTTATATTTATTTAACTCAGTTAAGAATAATCTTTCTACGTTGTATTTTTTCATAAAAGAATGATTCTTAAAATGGAACTTATTTCTAATTTCAATTTCCTGTATAATATGAGTGACAATATTTCCGAGTTAGAAGTTTTTTCTCTAATGCGGAGACACTTTTGTGAGATATTCACCTTTTGTTATTCACCGCGAAGTGTTTCTGGCTAATTTATTATGGGAGCACCATGTAGATGATCTGGCATTGCTCCCTATGAGAGGACAACACGGTAACGACCAAGCCTTATTCGGGATTGGAACCCAAGCGCATTTCGTGAAAGTTCACGAAGCTAACCACAACACCATGTGGGTGGCCCCGATTTAGAATAAAATAAGATAATATTAAAAGTTTTCATTTTTACATATTTGTCATTAAGTTATCAAATGAGCTCACTATTCTATTTTATTTTCTTATTCCACTTTTTAGTGATATATATTAATGATAATCACATATTTATGGGGTCATACGACTGTTAAACCATAAAAAAAAATCGATTTAAAAAAATATATATATGAAAGATTAACTTTTTCTGAGTATTTTAAGACAGTCCGCTTGAAAAAATTCCCATAATTACGGAAGTTGTGAATAAAAACGTGTCAGATGTTTACTGTAAACAGATTTAAAGGGCAATACTTCAAAGGGATTTATCTCAAAATGTGTTTTTTTCACATAACGCACTTGTTATCTCTAGAACTATTTCATATTTTTGCATGAAATTTTCACAGAGGGTAGATATTATCATTTGCTTGAAACTGAACCTAAATTTGTTTACAGATCTCTAGAGAATACATTTTTCATGCATAGATAAAATTTAATTTATTAAGAAGAAAAAAATGCCCTATTTTCTGTTTCATAGTAAAAATAGAAATATACCTTAAATATATACAAACTAGAAGGTAACCCGTCATTTTGACGTCACAATACTAATAATGACGTCATAATGGAAAAAGTGTATGAAAGTTAAAAAATATCCCGAATTATCTAAGAATATTGCATTTAATCGACACCTTGTAAAAGCAAACCCTTTTATTATTTTTTATTTATTCAGTTTTTCATGAGATTGGAGTAGTAGACTGCCATCCAGTATTTTACAGGTCACTACGCGATATGAATACTTGAGCTACTTGATTCATTTACATTCAAGTTTGTTTACTTTCAGAATTCATCGCAAAAGTAAGCAGATTTTTAAAAACTGTTAAATATACAGCTAAAAGCATCCAATTTTTTAAGTTCTGAATGTTTTATAGAAAAATAGGCTGAACAAACGTGATTTGATGGAGAAGATATTAGTTTTTAGGTAAGAAAAAATTCTGATCCACATCTGAAATTGAAATTAAGCCTAACCGGCTATTTGTTTTACTGAGGGCTTCAATTGAAAGATGAGTACAGCCCGGAAGTGTTATACAGAGACAACGGCTATTATATATATAATTTAGGTTCAAATTAAACTTTAGTTTCTGCAGTATGTGTTAAAAGCAGAAATTTTGTCTGAAACTCAATTTTTTTGGAGTATTTATGTGCGTTAACTTTGATATCACTTTTGTCCAAATCAAACTTCTTATTATTTACGACAATCTAACACAAATTATTTTTAACTGTCATACAAGAAACAGGCATATATTCATAAATCAAACATTGTTCTATTAACACAAAAAAATTACGATTTTAAATCTTATACTTTTCAAGATGTAGAATGTCGAAAATGAAACAATTTTTATACTTTTTCGACTTTTAACAGTCGTATGACCCCTTATGTCACTTTCGTCTGAGAGCCAAGCTTCACTTACAGTCAGTGTCTAAATAGTAGTCCCCTTTTCGCTTATCCTTATGTGCTTGGAACTTTAGAAGGAAGATCTTCTGGAGCGGCCATTGTTGGTCATTGACTTCTTGAGAGTGTGCGGTATCATGGACCTAATCTAGCTCTTCTGAGTGACAGGGATCAGCAACAACTACTAATAGTAGTGCTTTTTGGGACGTGTTTTTGGAATCGATCACTTTGCACTGGTACAACATGGCAGAATTTCAGATACAATAGGGTGTAGAAATTAATCTTTCTGAAAGTTTCAGTTATGATGATTCCTCTGCTTGTAGCCCTGTGTTTCATGTTTGTGTGTGAAGAGTAAAACCAAGACTAACTGGAGAAAAAAAAATGCTTATTGTGTTTGCAAACTTTGAATCCTGTACATTACATTACTCTGTTTTTGAACTTCATTCGCTTGACAACTGCAAAACTGTATTTTTTCCGTTTCCCTGAAAATAAAGACCACAGGTGTTGCCCAGTGTTTTATGGTTGCTCAACCATAAAACAATAGAGGTAACTGACAAGTCTCGTCATCAGGGAGCCTAACCATATCAGTTACCTCAAGGGGAACTTTCTGAATAGGATGCACGTAAGCCCAAAAAACATCCCAAGGCCCCGAGTCCCCCAAGGAAGTAATATTTTTTGGGCTTACCTGCATCCTATTCAGAAAGTTCCCCTTGAGGTAACTGATATGGTTAGGCTCCCTGATGATGAGACCTGTCGGTTACCTCTATTGTTTTATGTTTCAGTTCCGGCACTTATACAGAATCTTGCCGTTGGTCCGTGGATGCCCAGAGTGCTTGATTTCCGTTTGTTTTTTGTCTATATTCATATTAATTTTATCTATCTCTGTTGGATTATTTATTTGTTTTTTTCATTATGGGGATATGAAGCTTCTGCGCTATCCTCTATTGAAAATGTTTTCTTTGCAGGATATGTTTTATTTTAAAGTGATTTAGCAGTCTATGCTTGAATTTTAATTTTTGTTTATTTCTATTTTTTATATTTTACATCAATCAAATGATTAAGACATTATTTTCAATGATAACTGAAATGATATAAAAATTTAAATTAAAAAGCCAATAATCTCAAATTTAAATATCCTTTCTTCCTTTAGCTTACTTTCTTGACTGCAGCTGCTTAATATTCTTGATTGGCCTTATTTTTATTTCCAGAGTATGTGCTTGGGTTACTCAGGAAAACTAGATTATACCATACAAAAATCGAAAGAAATCAGTTGTTTGTTGGACGCTGCCTTTCGGTTCCAAAGTCTAGGGTTTCTAATCCCGCTTTTTGCGGGAATGTTTGTAGCCGTTCGAAATTAAGTTTAAATTAATACAGTTAAGAATCTTTTGTCAGCCAAAGATGCGCTCTCAACCAACGAACCTGAATCCTTTACATTTGTAACTATTTTGTTGTTGGTGGTGTTTGTTATGCATCCCTGGTTGGATGTTCCAGATCAGGTTCATATAGGCTTCGAGCTGAAGTGTGCGGCTCCATTTTAATTAGCATCACAAGGATAAGAGTCCATCTATGCGAGTTGCCACCTCAGGTTTGACCCAGCACCCTCAGGGTAGACATCTGGGGGATCACATCGTCTCCCATCCTCACTGACCTACATAGAAAGACTTTCCCGTTCCAACTACAGAGTTTACGTGCCCATATCCGGCCTAGACACGGAGGTATTTAACGGTGCACTCCAGGATTTGATCCGAGCACCCTCAGCACCGAAAGAAAGCACGTTACCGCAAGGTCACCTCGAGCCGATTTATGACTATAAGAATATTCGCTATATCATCGATTTCTTCCTGGCGATCACCAACAAACATTAATGATGGGACGTTGTTTTAAACTGGGAGTTTCGAAATTAGACTATGGAAAACCTTTTGGATTTTTTGTTCCCTTTTCCTGTCATCAAATTTTATCCTTTTTGGTCAGATCATGCTGAAATTCCCCCCCCCCCCAAAATATTATGTTTGAGCATTAGAGAAACTTTTTTTCACAAACTAGTTTCATGTGTTTTTGCCAAACTTCTCGTTACCCGCAAATTGTAAGTTAATAAACAACAAATAAAATTTTCCTTTTCTCGTCTCATTTTGATTATTCATTTTTTGTGTAGCATTAAGAGTCTCCTTACAATAAATCTATACGAGAAATAAATCTGACCCGTGAATCAGCTGCACGTGAATAAAAACGTAATCGTTTGAAAAACATACTGTACATTTTTCTTTAACATATCGCTCACTCCTTTCAACAACGTCATATCTCAAAAATCGGCGATTTTTAGTTATGGCCTAAAAGAGTAGTATTATTTTACAAGATCGTCATATTTCACCTCTTAATATTTAGCCGCTAGAGAGCAGAATTAATATTGATTTTTAATGCATTTGATTCTACTTTTAAACTTTAATGTCACTCTCCTGAAGAATCACGTTTTTTGAGATATGACGTTGTTGAAAGGAGTGAGCGATATATTAGGACGCCTTGATTATGATGTCACGAACAGTTATTTCTGGCACGAGTTAACGATTTCAACGCAATAAACTAATTTTAAGAAAACCGATATTATAAGAATAGCTAATGAAAGTGGAAGACGTAGATTTTTAAGATAAAAATTAGATGAAAGTTCATCATTTTGAATTTTATTTTCCCATGTCATACATCATGTTGACGTTTGTTAGTCAGGGGCACACATGATAGCTGTAAACTTCAGGCTGTTTCCATAACTATCTAGCAAGTTCTGCGGGCAAGTAATTGAAATTGAGACCAACACTTATCATCGGCACCCTCCGGCATCGATTTTATAGTAGTCATCATGTCATTCCACCTGCATTTCTACAAAAAATCACGAGAAAAAGGTTATAGGATGACAACATATTAACTAGTAACTAAAACAATAACAGAATTTATAGTTAATTTTAAGAGCTACTAAACATATTTCTAATCAGTATTAAAAAGTTATACAGTTTAAAAACATTTAATGTAGCAAAGCATATCTTTCTAAGAGGACTGGAGGGGTCCGGCAGTTTAAGATGATGCTCATGTCTTTTTCTTCCTTTCCTTATATGGTTATTGTAACATATTCCGTGCTTGGTGTCAAAGCCGACACGCTAGGTAGCGTCACACCGGTTATGTTTAGTGATAAACAACTTACTAATAAGAACTTTTTACACTGAATATCAATTTATTAGAGATTCTGGATTAAATACTTCACGATTAGGTCGTGTTCTGGAACATACATTTTACATTAATAATGTCCTTTAAAGTCTGCGATGCACGTTAAGATTGCCCGTTCAGCTGGCTGGCTGCTCTGCGGCTACGGATCGTAGATCGGGCCTTCAGGCAATAAAGCTCTAATTGCAGAAGTCTCAGTTGCTGGGAATGGATTCCACTCGTCGGAACAGGCTGGAATGAGGCGAACTCGAACTCCAGACGCAGTGTGATTTAATTATCAGAGTAGTGGACGGTTCGTCCCACGTTCTCACCAAAGAAGCTAGCTGCTTCGAAAATACTAAAGATCAAGTTTTGATCTCCAAATGACCCTTCTCAGCGAGAAAAAGGTCTTCTTCACACAGGGGGCTGAGCCTCCAAAAATGTCGAAGTCACTCAAAGTGACTGGAGCTAGGAGATCAGCTATCACTCCTAAACTCAGGCTTCGAAATCTCGTCTCAAAACTCGTCTTCCCTCTGAAAATCTCCTGCCTCCGTTTTTAACACTTTTTTCCCTGGCGGGATCTGTAACATCCTCCGTCTCTCAAGCTTGATTCGGATAGGCTGGTCCGCCTAGGCCGTGTGCAAAACGGTCCTTGTTCTTTATTTCTTCAGCGCACGTTGGGTCATTAAGTCGTCTCATCAGGGGGATGGTCTGCCTTTGTTAGTCTTTTGTGATATAGTGTCTTCGCTGTAGACATCGGGGCGCCTCGCTATTGTCAAGTCGCTCCTCGCCCGAGAGTCGAAAACTGACTCCTTTTGTAAGTGACCCTCGGCAGAGGGAACTATTCTTTTCTCATTCAGCCGCTGGGCCATGAGGAGGGGAAATCTCACAATATGTAATACTGAATTTTTATCACGTGAAAGACATACGGTGTCTCTCGAATGAAAAACCTCTAAAGACCATCGATAAATTCTAACCCCCAGATAATAGTAGTTAAACGCAGCTTCATTTTTTCGTCAGCCTGCATAAAATGTCCATGCAGTTACGCAAAAATAAATAAGTAAACAATATACTTAAATGAACTCCGATTTCTCTCAACAGTATCTGTCAATAACTGATGCGCCAACCAGGGGCAATTTTTTGCAATCGATTTTGCAGGTACAGTAACCACCGCTTATAGTGATCAGTGGTTATAAGAATCAATATCGTGAAAACAAAAACAAATGTATTATTTCCATGTTAAAATTTTCGCTTTAAAGAATCAATCCACCGGTTTTAAGAATCAGTTTACACTCTTCGCTTTCCTTTCATTTTTCCAAAATGCCACTTAAACCCTCAAAAGGCACGAAGTTTTTTTGTTTTTGTTTAAAGAAAGATTGATAAGATGGGATGGAATATAGTCGTAAAATTCATCCCTTTCTTTGTTAGACATAACATAATAGTTTCCCCTTAAAAGCTTTAGCCCAACACTGTCCTATTAGCGTCCTATTAGCGTCCAGGTCCGATTTCATTTTTCTCCACTGACAAACAAAAATAGTGACTCTTTTTTTCCCACCTCCCACATCCTGGTTGTGGCTTCCTGGACCCAGAAACACATAAATCTTCGGCGAAGTGTCCACCATCACTTAGGCAAACGTGACATTAGTAGATTAAGCACGTTATCACACCGTGAAACGTAAGCTAGAAGGTGAATTTTCGTCAGAGACTATCAGTATTGAAAGAGGTATAAACAGCCTCCTGAAAACTTCATTACGTCAAACTACCATAGAAAGCTTTTTCTTGCTCCCTTCCTGTAGTTTAAATGTTAAAACTGTTAATCTGGTATGTTGTAACAAGTATTGGATTTTTTCTTCTCTTACTATAATCATGTGTATCTACTTATAGGTCCCTTTTTGAAATTATAAAAAATAATTTTAATAAAAGATAATTAACGTAAATTAAAGAGTATTTTATGGTAAGTTATCTAATATACTATGTATATACAGTATGCCCACTAAAGTCCCTTCCCACCCTCTTAACTTCGGAACGGCTGATGCTATATTCATAAAAGTGGTGTCTAGGTATAGTAAAGTAGCCATGCGCTACTCAATGAAACCACCTACCACGCCACCTGGTGGAAAACTGCGGAGTTAGTATTCCTATCTCGAAAACGGAACGAGATAGGGGAAAAAAATGATTTACAAAGTTGTAGAAAATCATCGATTTAGTACGAAAAAATACCTTGTGTGACATTAATGAGAAGATTACAACGGTTAAAACACGCATTTGTTTTTTTGTACTTTCCTACACTGTGACGTGACAAAAGGATCTGAGAAAGAAAAAAAAATAATTTTAACAATATACCTTTATTTGAGATGTTCAAACTTCTCACCGACAGCTGCAATACACATTTGGATCCTCGTTTGATTCTCACGTTGCACACGTTGGAGCATAGAGCGTGACACGTTAGCACAAGCGTCCGTAATGCGTCGTTTAAGGTCCTACAATGCTTGTGGAGGGGTCGCTGACACCTGCTGTTTCAGGTATCCCCACAGGAAAAAGTCCAGTGGAGTCAGATCAGGCGAACGTGGAGGCCATTCTTCGAAACCGCCATACCCAATTATTTGGTCCCCGAATTCCTTGACGAGGTACTGCTTCACTGGAGATCTCAGCTTTGGAATACTCAGCCATGACCACGAGCATCAACATACTACAACCCCAAGATGTCTCTTTTATAGCTGTCTCAGGTGAACATGCGTGACGTTTCTTACGTATTTGCTTACTGCAAAAATTTCGAACTCCAAGAGCAAGTTGCGTTGAGTTGATTCGACACTATTTTACACAATCTGCATATTGTCTTCTCTGTTTATAAAGACAATCAGCACAAAGATGAAACCCTCGAGGTTTGAACCGCTGTCCTTTCGATTGGGGATCAAAAGCGATATACCACTGTGCACATTGCGGTGTCGTGTTTTGCCCGAAGGATAATCATTTCTCCTTTCGTTCAAGTTTCGTGACGTCACAGGGTAGGAAATCACGAAAAAACAAATCCGCATTTTAACCATTCTATTCTTCGCATTAATGTCCACAATGTATCTTTTCGTACTAAATCGATGATTTTCTACCACTTTGTGAATCACTTTATTTTCCTATCTCGTTCCGTTTTCGAGATAGGAATGCTAACTCCACAGTTTTCCACCAGGTGGCGCGGTAGGTGGTTTCATTCAGTAGCGCATGTCTATTTTACTATACCTAGACACCACTTTTATAAATATAGCAGCAGCCGTTCCGAAGTTAAAAGGGTGGGAAGGGACTTTAGTGGGCATACTGTATATATGTGTGTGTGCCTGTCCAAAAACCTAAATTTCGGCTATAAGAATCAACCGCTTATAAGAATCAAAAACAGTAATAACAAACGTGATTCTTATAAGCGGAAATCACTGTAGTTAATGTTTTGCTTTGCGAACCCCCTTATATTAAAACAAAACTAATTAAAGATTTTTAAGCTTAAAATCCTAGCGGATGTAACTGAATATTTCAAGTTTCATTAAAAATGTATAAATGCCAGTGGCTATAGCATGAGTAAAAAATATCAGAAGTGTTAAAAAAAAATAATGGACAGTGCTATATTTTTCAGAATACAGAATATGAAAGAAGAAACTGAATAAAAAAAGCTTCGTCTAGGATAAAATTAAGCCTAGGATTTCTATAATATAAATGTTTTTAATTATATTTGATGTACTATTCACAAAAAAATGAAAAATGGAAGGTCAACTTCAAATT
Source organism: Dolomedes plantarius (assembly GCA_907164885.2). NCBI lineage: Eukaryota > Metazoa > Arthropoda > Arachnida > Araneae > Dolomedidae > Dolomedes > Dolomedes plantarius. Next base: position 27,673,410 of record OU015498.1, on the reverse strand, counting down.
TCATTTCTAGCGTAAGTCGTTTAAAGAAAAAAAAATTCCCCACCACATTTTAAATAAAAAAAGGATGAAGCTACGTCGGTGATGCAGATCTAGAGGCATCTAGGACAGTTAAAAAGAAAGAAAAATGTTCAAGAATATTGAAAAGTGGAAAATAAAAAATGTTCTCATGAAAAACTTTAAAATGACAAAGCAGTAACACCTCAAAATAATTAAGATTATGACAAAATGCAGTACGTCATGCTGGCCGGGCCAATCTCAAATATTTACTAGGTCCAAGGTTGCCTGGTGCATATATTTGCAATTAGGAACAGTCAACTCCTGTTCTTGTAAAATAAATAACATTATTGGTTTGAAATATTCAAATAAGTCATCTTAAAATAAGCATTAATTTTGATGCATATTGATACTCTATGGAATTTTTCGAAACTATTTGAATAATTGTGACTTTTTCACTGAGTGACTGGTTTGGTTTCAAAATTTTGATTTTATACCTTGTTATATAATTAATACGTTACTGCTTCCTTCTTCTTTAATTTTTTGTTTCTTGTTTTTTCTGTTATTTTGCACCATCTTTTTCTTTTTCTATTTGTTTATTGTTCGACATTGGGAAAAATACATAAATTAACCTTGCTATATAAAAGTCAAAATGAAATGGCTAGATTACTTCTTAACTGATAGGTCCTTTGAAATCTAGTGAAAGACAGCTACAGTTGGTCAATGGATACCAGTTATGTATTATAGATAACTTTTGATCCCAATATTACATCGCCAATCCTTGAAATTTTCTATAGTATCCGTCTATAGATTACCAAATTACTTGAAGTTCGAATTATAGTTCACATTCCTTTAACTGTCAATTCATGTCTTACCCTAAAAAGCTTTACATTTGAAATATAATGGTACTAGCAAACATAGGCGTAGCGTCGGGGGCACTTGACCCCCCACCCACCCCGAATTTAACTTGAAATAAATTAAAATGTTAATAGAAGTTCAGTTAAAATCTGAAAATTGTAGAAAAATTTTAAGAAAGTTGGTTTTTTCCACCTTTTTAAACTGTGAAACTGAACATTCCGATTATGTCTTTAGCCATAACATAGTTTTTATCAATGATATGATCCATAACAAAAATTCGATGCTCTATTTTTTTTCCTCATTTTATTTATATTATATTTATTTACCTCATTGTATAACTTTTTAATACTACTCAAAAATCAATTATATTGTTATTCAATTTCAAAAATTCATAATGTTTCATATTTTAAGGACCATCCGTTAGTCAATGCGCTGAAGAGGGCCCTAGCTGAATTCGATTCGTCTCCCCCCAAAAGTTAGAAGCACGCTACGCCTATGCTAGCAAAGTATCCATATACCTAGTAACATGCTATGGGATACTAAGAAAGGTTCATCTTTATTATCTATATGTATATATAAAACAGTTCCATAAATGATTGACTGACTGACTTACTGACGGACTGACAACGCACAGACCAAACCGCTGGACCTAAAGGGCTGAAATTTTGCTTGGCGATTCTTCTTATAGTGTAGGGTTATACTGAGAAAGAGTTTTGAAAAATTCTTCTTAGATATTTTTTAAAATTAAATCTTTAATCTGTTTTGTAACTTTTTTTAAGTTTGCATTTAAAATAATAATTTGAGGGTTATAAAATTTATATCACGAGAAAGATGATAAAAATTCCTTTAAAATGAAATCTTTTTTGAATCCTTATGTCCATTTACTGATTTTTCGTGAAATATTAAAGATTAATTTTTAGAATTTAATTTATTAAATGCTGATCCCGTGTTTTCTTTTCTTTTTGAGATACTTTAAACTAGTTTTGCGTCACTTGCATAACAGCGAAATAAATTAACAAAATTATTTTTTTCTTTTAAATGCGGCAGACAATTGGACATTATCCAAAAAAATATTAAAATACAGTAAAATAAATGTTCCTCAAACTGTACTATATTATTTAGTATGTACTATATTATTTAGCATGTTAGTATTAGATTTAATGTGATTATTTTCTTCTACATTATCTTGTCTATAAAAATATCCAATACGAATTTTTTATAAATATATTTTTTTGTTTTTTTTTTACATCAGTTGCATACATTGATCGTTGTATTTATTATATATATATATATTTGGCATTAATTGCATACATTGGCCGTTGTATTTAATTTGAATGTACTCCGTAGTGAAGTGCGGGTTTTCGGCTAGTCTACCGATAATTCTTTTCGTCTGCATATCCTGAACATGCATTTTAAGATTTATGGTCGATGTAACATAAGTGGACTCAGTATTTTGCTTAGTTTTCGATTTCCTTTATTAAGATTTAAAAATACTTACGGAATGATCTTCGTCTTCGCACATACGGGGACCTATAGTCCCATTGTCCATACAATCTAGAGAGAATTAGAGATTTAAAATTGTTGATGTAAAAGTATGGTTATAATGTAAAGAGGAACATAAACGTCATTTCAGATGGAAGACTACGAAACCTATTACTGATTCCTTGACAATAAAAAATTTGGAAGCTTAATTTTGCATTACGCTAATATTGCAACATTTAAACGACGCTAATTTTATCTTCATCAGCATGTTATTTTAATATCACCGCCTACGGTAGTTAAGAAGAACAACAATAAGATTATTCGCAATTTCCTTCTGTTTTATGGGCATATTTTTTCATTTATGCTGACTAAACGACTCTTGTAAGCTGAAACTATATTCAAAATAAGTTTGTAACAAATCAAGTATCACTATAAAATCGGAATCTCAATAGTATAATCTCAATAGTATAGACATTATCATAATATGTATTACCTAGTGCCGTTTCTTGTGTACCCAGCTTCATTTTTATCATATATTGTTTCATTTGAACTACGACTTTAACGATTTTCAACGATTCTGTAAGTACATCTGTATAAGCATGTATACAAAAACACTTAAAAAATTATCTTTTGAGCCACATTTTTGGATGAAAATGTATTATAGACACTTTGTGATTAAAACATTCTACTAATTATTAAAAACATAAATGTAGCTTACCCCTTTGTTACATGGTGGAATGTTACACTGGCCTTAGTGGCGAAAGAGAATAATGCGTTGTGATTTAAAACAAGCTAATATTATCACTTATAAGGATGGTTTCAAAGATAGCAATAACTATGGGTTCAGTATGTCTCATATAACTTATATACTAAGCAATACAGTTAGATTAATGATGTGAGATTCATTACTCACTTAAAATCACCATGTGGATAGATACGTGTTCTAGTATTAATAAATTGAGTTTAAGTTACATTGATGTCAATTAAATTCAGGATAAAACAATTATGACAACAGAAAATACCAAAAGTTAGGAGCATAAATATAGTTTATTGATTATCATGATATTAAACAACAATTACACTATTAATAAAAACTTTTGTTACCTAAGCCTAGCCATGCCCAGTGCTACTCACTCCAACACCAGACTCTGCGTCTGTTCACCTTCCAAGACAAAGTTCTGCAGTGACTCTCCACTGGTTTTTTTTTTTTTTTGAGGGAACGTCCTTTCTCTCAGACTGCGCCAAATATTCAAAATTTCGCCAGCGCATGCGTACTTAAAGCAATGGCTGCAAGATTTGGCGTAGATCGCCTGTATTGGCACTAAATCTTCATATATATTGTATTATTGCATTGGAGAGTTATAAAGGCATGGAATGTGATAAGAATATACATGAGTGCCTTTATAACACCCTTGGTCTTAACCTGTAACGTTTCCGTCTGTGCACATATGATTAGGGCCCGAGATAGCCTATCGGTGCTCGGATAGACTCCAAACAAGCATCTTTAAGTACCTTTGTGTCTAGGCCGGATATGGAAACGTTACATCCTTAGACCGTAAAGTCCTTCTATGAAGTCAGTGGGTGGTGAAAGTACGATCCCCAGATGTCGCCAATGAGGATGCTTAAAATTATGGTGGACCCTAGCCAAGTTGGACTCCGACCCTTCTGGTATTATTATAAACTGGAGCCACACTTCTGAGCCCGAAGCCTATAGGGACCTAGTCTGGAAATTCTATCCAGGGGGCATTAGGAACAACAACATATGGCTAATAATCTCTGTTAATCTAGTAGCTTCTCTCAGTTTAGCCAATTTATTACACTTACAGACATTATTAAGAAAGTTCATTGTATTCAAACTACGATACATAATATGTAGTTAGTAATATGAAATTGAGTTTGAAACAGTTCAATCTAATTTTTGCAGTTTTTACCTTTTTCATGATAATTATTAGTACTTAAAGACAAAAAGTGCTTTAGTAAAATTTCAACCAATTCCAAGTAACAATGTTCAACGATTTCATGGACGAAATTTACTGCGCAAAACATGTAATAATTTTTCATCTCAGTGTTGCTTATATCCTTATGTATATTATACCAGGAAAAACAATGTAATATTTTATTGCAGGATAATTAATGAGATGTCAGAAACTGATAATCTCGCCTTCAGTAAGTTATAATGCAGGCGTAAAAGGCCAAGTTTTTACAGAATCATTGCATCAATTAAGCCACCACTTTCCCGTTTTGTATGCTTTACGGAATTTAATTACTCATTTAGTTATTTGAGGGAAGGGGAAGAATCAATATATTCAAAAGGATTCAATATAGTAACAGTATCCTAAGAAAATCCTCGCGGTTGCTTATATCCTTATCAGTTTTGCACAAGAAAAATATTCATCCTTATTTAATGTTTATTACCATATTTATATTCATAAATTTAATTCTCTGTTACCCCGAAAAATTTAAAAATCATCGGAACCGAGAAAGTTAAAATTGAAAATCGAAAATCAAATTCAAAGTTCAAATTTAAACACAAATCAAAAATTAGATTTAAAAATTAAACCCATCTGAAAACATAATCATTTTCATTTTCAAAACCGGAAATTCTTCCAAAGGTAAATTAAATTATAAATATATGGTTACAAACGCTATACCATATTAATCTTTGCTGAATTCACGTTTAAAGTCTTGATTAAGAAGAGTGTAAAGACAAAAGGCATATAAATTAGCTTAGCCGTTATTTAAGTACGGTTTGAGGAGGAAAAATTATTATATCTATAGCATATATATATGTATATATATATATATGTATATATATATATATATATATATATATATATATATATATATATATATATATATATATATATATATATATGTATATATGTATATATATATATATATATATATATATATATATATATATATATATATATATATATATATATATATATATATATATATATATATATATATATATATATATATATACCTGTGGCTTGGTACAAGAAATGCCTACATCAGTTTTTTCCAATCTGACTTTGTTTGCTTATGTTTGTTTAAAAAAATATTATTTTCAATGCAAGAAGTATCCAAGTCTGCACAATTGTTTTTCAAAACACTTTTAAAGCATCGGACAGACTTGGATACTTCTTACATTGCAAATAATATTTTTTAAACAGACATAAGCAAACAAAGTCATTTTGGAAATACTGACTTAGGCATTTCTTGTACCAATCCACAGGTATATATATATATATTATATATATATATATATTTATTTATTTATATATATAAATATATATATATATATTTGACATAGTATAATTGAAAAGCCAGAATGCCAGAACTGAAATTGTTCTTCCCGAGGAATAGTAAGTATCGTTAAAACTCACCCTTAAATGTTTTATGCATTGAGCTGAAAAAGGTCTTGCATTCTGTAAGAAATTTCCACAATGGTATATGAAATCGCCCATGAGGGGGACCACCATGTTTATGCCTCGGTCCTTTATCTTCGTCAGGTCCTTCCCAAGATTCCCTATCTTCGCCAGGTTCTTTCCAAGATCGATGACGTTTGCCAGATCCTTGCCCAGAGGATTCTGTTCCCCAAGGTTCGCCTCTCTCAAAACCAATAACAAGGTGTGCCAGACAGAGCAAAAGAAAACCTGTTATTTTCATATCCATGCTGCCCTCTTCAGTTAAACTATGGTCTATCCTAATCTCCGTAACTCCCTTTTATAGGTCCGACGGCAAGTCATAATCTTAAACTCAAACTGTAATTGCATTTTCCCCGTGTCGTGATATAATTTTGTAGCTTTACAGTCAGCAAGGAAAATTTAGCAGAATTTTTTTCCAAGGATAATTGTCTCCTTAATTCAACTTTGAAAAAAAAAGAACATGGAAAACATCGAATTTCCTCTGTTATGTTTAAATAACTTTTTTAGACGCGTTCGAAGTGAGACATTTGCATGCCACGACTATTTGCATAAACATGAATGGCTGAGGTATCGTGACTTTCAGAAAAATTTGTAAGGGTTTTTCCGTATTGATTTCAATTTTTATTAATCCATACCGATGACATGCACAGATATTTGAGAGGAGAATAACTATTTTATATCCGTGTTCTGTTGAATCAGTGTCTCTTATCTAAATACAACTCTCTTCCTTCTAAACTCCTTTGATATCTATGATCCTGGTTTGAAATGAGTACAGTGACTGTATAAATGTTTTTTCCTTCTTTTTAACTTAATTAAATTTTTATCCGCATCAGCAGATTTATCTGACTCTAAGCCGCAATATTGTCTAAATTTCTTCTTGCTAGCATCATTTTAACCTCGTTTTTCCATTTCACTTTATCGTACAGGTTAAAGGACTTTTGATCATGAGGTTTACCGACTTTGAACTGAAGTTGATGATCATCCCAATTTTATATGCTGGTATTCGTTATGGTCACAGATAAGTTTTTTTTTAATTTATACATTCTCATAAGAAATCGCTAAGCATATTTTAACGCCTTATTATTAATCGTTTCTAACTAGTATTTAGTTAAATTTTCTTTTCTATTTTCAGTTCTCTGTATTACCCGTAAACCTTGTAATTTTCTCTGTCGAGACGTGGGAAAAAAACCCAGAAAAATAAGGACCTGAAAGTATAACTAAGCGATGATATGAACTAAGACGAAAAGGTAAGGACCAGTCGTTGTATTAATGAATCATCCAGCCGCGAAGACATAATTCGGGTGACAGAAGCTACTCTTAATTGCTCAAAAACGCCAGAAAAATTCACTGGGGTTTGGGAGGACAGTTTAACGTTTCTTATAGAAATAAGTAATTTGGAAGCTAGTTGGGGGAGAGGTCGTGAGCATGACGGTAGGTTTGTTGTTGATTCTAGTATGCCATGGCCGGAACCGGTTCAGAACTATTTCTGACCAGATCCGTATAGGCTATCAGACTTAGGGGTACGACTCCGGTTTATTGCAGCATCACAAGTGTTGGAGTCCGATTTAGCCAGGTGCCACATCAATTTTGACCGAGCACCCCCCAGTGGCGGCCCTGTCCCACCCTCTCTGACATCATAGTGGGACTCTACGGTCTACGGATTTAACGGACCGTACGGATTTAACAGTGGGATTCTACTGATCCATTGGATTTAACGTGCCCATACCCGGATTAGACATGGAGGTATTGATTGGCAATTGTCTGTATTCGATCCGAGCACCTTCAGCATTGAAAGCCGAAGCACTGCCACTAGGCTACCTGGAGCCGTGGAAGCTGGTCGGTTGAGAGACCGTGAACATGACGTAGGTTTTTATAGACGTGTAAGTTCTGTGTTAAAGTAGTGTGATAGCCAGTTTATTTGCATATTTATATTTGTTTTGTTCATTCTTCTTTTCAGTTTAAGTGAAACAGCAATAAATTTTGGTTTTTTATTTTCAATTACATATTTAATTTCTGGCTACCGGCACTTGAACACACCAAAGCAGTTAATTATATTCAAGAACAAGATATATTTTTTTCTAACAATTATGAGGTCATTCTGAAAAATTGTTGTTGTTGACCTTTGGTATAAGAAAATGTGTGCCTAAGAGGCTAACTAGGCGTTTCATACTGCGTCCCGAGCCAGCCAGTCAGTTAAGAATTGTTGGAGAAAAAGTGAGAGTATAAGAATAAATTATAACAAGTTTGAAAAGCGTTCTTTAGAAAGTAGCTCTTCCCTAAACCCTCAGTTTATTTATCTTCAGCCAAAGACTATGAATTATTGAAAAATTCTCATCTCGCAAATAATCTTCCTTAACTACATGATTCTTGTTTTGGTCCCCTCTGATGTAGTTCATGCTCTGCTTTGTCTTACCTACTACAACATTACAATTTATATTCACCCCCATTACACTTTGATTTTTCCTAATATGTTATTGATTTTCTATACGATGCATTCAAATTACATAGTTTGCCCACCACGTATTAACGAGTGAGAAAGGCGTTAGCAGAAGTGTATTCAAATCATCTTCAAGTGTTGCTTACGAAGTATAAATTTGGGTATTTTAATCGGTAAATTACAGTAAATTCGTTGCAATGACTCATAAAATGCAAAGCATTAGGGGTTTTTTTTGTTAAAAATCTCTTTTTCAGATTTTTTCTAGATTTCAATCAAAAATATTTATAATGTTATCTGTTTACTGAAGATATTATGTCTTGCCAATGTATTTTGGGCTTTAAGTGGTATCATAATTGAAAAATGTTAATAAGTTTGATCCTGGACGTAAATAATTAAATGAATTTCATCAATCTTTTTTTGGCCTAAATTATTGTAGGTCCTGGACGTAAATAATTAAATGAATTTCAGCAATCTTTTTTTGGTCTAAATTGTTGTAAGCCTCTTTGTGGTGCTCCAAGAGTAAGGGTAAATATACCGTAGCTCTTGCGGTCTGTTATTGTCTGTCTGGGTTCTCATCTCATACGAATAAGACCGTACAAATCACATACCGGTATTTAATATCAGGAGAGTAACCAAATGGACATGAAAACATCTGTACCCGTGACATGATCTAAAAGACAAAGGAACTGTTGGTTCAGATCTGTAAGGAGTGTCATTGTTCATTGTCATTGACTTAGCATTATGTTAACATCAACACCATTTTACCATGGTTAAATTTTACATACATTTATTAATGTTATTGTTAATACTGTACTCTCATCTCCGCTGATGATGTTTCTACTTTTATTTTATGCATATAAGGACATCACATAGATTCGAAACTTTTTTAATTCGTGGCGTGGTCTAAAAGTTGAAACGACTGTTCAGAGCTGATGGGAGACTCTGGATTCATTGACAATGACATAAAAAATTTTTAAGATAAACAGAATTTTGTTCCCACTAAAGTTTGGTTCCATTTATTAATTCTAGAAACTGTTCACTGCGGTCGAGATGCTCGGTGGCAAATGTCTTGAAATCCGTTGACCTGCATTTAACTGCAACAGCATGTTATTAAAGTAAGATTTTGCGTATATATTGTAATATTACTGTTAGATTTCAGTTTAATACTCTTATAAAAGGAGGCTTTAACTTCATTAAAATTAATTAAATAAAAATATAAGTATTTTATTCAAATTTTTCATAGTAAATAGTAAAATTATGAAAACTACCTGATAGTTTAAATATCATAATAATGCCTTCCCCTTGTATTATTAAAATGTTCTAATTCAGATTCTGAAATGCACTAATTAGTTATGAAATGCACTAATTAGCACTAAAGTTTTCTATATAACAGTTTTCAATTACTCAAAAATAGCCGGTGTTTTGTCATACAGCTATATGTGTCTCGAAAAAGGAAATGGTTTGCCAACGGTTTTCTTTTGGTTAGATTCTTCTTTTACTCAATCAATTTTCTGATTGATTTGAGCACTTTACTGTTTAAATCGTAAAATGATAAGTATTTAAAATATCATTTAAATTTCTATGGGTAGCTACTTTTGAAAATTATCCGTGGAAATATATTGAAAGACAAAAGTTAAATATGCAAACAGACCGTAATTTTCGGAACAGAATATTAAGTTGTTTTTCACTATTTACATGTAGAATTTAGATAAATGATTAAAAAATTGTTTTATCGAAGAGAATAAATATTTTACGAATCATACTATAAATTATCTTTACCCTATATTTACAAACGTATTTTTCTATTTTATTAGGCACTTACACTAAATTTGATTTTTTTTATTATGACATTTTTATTTTCTTTAATTATATGACAAAACCATACATACAAAGAAGGAAACCATATCTAGTAAAAAAAACATTTAAAAGATTTAAAATTTATTTGTATATTATTTCTTTGTATGAGACCATATTTTTTATCTCAAAAAGAAAATTCACTGCTTCGCATTAAAAAAATAGATTAAAGCACCTGTATGAACATTTAATCTTTTTTATCAAATATATTTTTAACATGTTATCTCTTTATAAGTTCAACATGTCATATTTTTTGTGCTTAGTTTTCCCTATAATAATAGTTTCCCCTTTTTTCTGGCCTTAATTACTATTCCTCAGGGAAATTATTATTAAATCTTGTTTTTCGATTTAATTAGGAAATTTATAGCTAAGATCAAAGTTTTAAGGATTTAATTTTTTTGAAAAGCTCAAGTTGTATTTTGTTTGTTTTAATTTCTTTCATGAATTAATGAGGCAGTTTGTCCGAGTACAAAAGAATTATTCAAATTATTTATACATACAGCTAAAATTCTTTACTATCGAAATGAGAATGTTAAAAATCTGAATTTATAATAATGCCAGGTATTGTTTTCCATTGTTAAAAAGAAAATTACTTCGCATTTTTCTTAAATAATTGGAGTCGGAGATTTTCTGATTATCACTGTCTGGACTTAATATTGTTAAATCTCCCTCTTTTGAAATTAGCAGCATGATTTAAGAAATACCCACAACTTTAATTCATTTATTTTTTCAAACTGTTCATTTAGACTTAGAGCGTTTGATATCTCAAAATATTCAGTAAATTTCCTAATATTAGCATTGTTATTTAAGATATGTTTCTTATATAAGCCGAGTAAAGAGATAGGTGTAATTTTCTGTTCTGAACGAAGTAACGCTACATTAGTTGAGAATTTTTTTACCCTGATTTTACCATGATATAGGCGTGCATATATAATTTTATATGTCAAAATAAAAATACTAGCTATTTTTCAGTATTACGTATAGAAGATCTGTGTGTGCGAAATATGCTAAACAGGAACACAAATATTCTTTAAAATTCACTATAAAAATTATGATTGGCTACTAGTTTCGAACTAAATAATAAATTTCTTCATAAGTCTCGGGAGAATTATGTGTGATGTATTTTTTGGCTATTTTCAAGTGCTATTTATGAATTATGCATATGGCCTGTCAAAAAACGGTATTAATTTGTTCGAAACCATTAGATACCATTCTAATTTTTTATTGTGAATTTTTTGTATTTTTGTGTTGCGATTATTTATTTCAATATATATTACAAGTGTCAAAGAAATTGTTTTTCTAATAGAAAGTAACATAGTAAGCTCCTAAAATATGGCTTGAATATTTAATTAAATATTTTTGAAAAATTAAAATATACCGAGTACAGAGTGCGAAAACTACTAACGAAAACATTATTGCCTGATAAAATGCATTTGTTTGCTTTAAAACTCTTTCAAGAGGCATTTGAAAAGCAATTTTAAAAAGGCGTCTAAAATAAAACAGAAACAATTTTCACAATAATAATGAAAAAAAAATTCTAGCTAAATATATGTGACTGTTTAGGAAATATAATATATGGAAATTTGGATCTTTGTTTTAAAAAAAATATGTTTCAAGTGAGAGTTAAAAGAATATAATATAATGTGGTAAATTATAAATCATAAGAGTGATAAAGAATCATATAATATTAGGTTGAAGTTTTGATAAATAAATGTATATTGGGAGAAAAAGATATGAAAAAATCGAAAAGGTGTATAAAATGTATTACTCCCATCCGCTGTATATTGTGCAAACCAGGCATTTACATGATGATTTTCCCATTTTAAAAAGCTAAACTTACCCTTAACGAGAGAATTTAAGTTTTAATAGTGGAAAACTTGAAATAAGAGAGGAAATCTTTTCGGAGGTGTTGCATCAGACATACAGTAGCAGAACATTAAAAACAATCAATATATATATATATATATATATATATATATATATATATATATATATATATATATATATATATATATATATATATATATATATAGTGTAAGTATGCCTAATATGAGAACCCAGCTTATAGGACATATAAAGTGCTGCCGCCTGGCGACTGGAGAAAAAACAGTAGTCTATTGCATCATTCGTAATCGGTTAGTCAGTCGAGTGTTAGCAAGCGCACACAAAGGTGCAGTATTATTTTCCTTAGAGGTAAGACTCTTATTAAAACTGTTAGTATTGGATAAGTAGCTATAAATGTGAAGTGTAAACACGCCTGTTTGTTTTTAAGCTAACGTCAATCCTAACCTAAAAAATTCGTTGGCGTGTTCAACAACATGGTTGTGCCCAATATGAGACCCCAAAGCATGCCTAATACGAGATAGGGTTTCATATTTGGCATTTTAGTTTTCACTCTCACAGCCTTGTTTCCTCTGAAGCTGCAGATGCAATGACGCTCAGGCGAAATCCACAACCATGTAGCAGTAGTGACAATGTGGAAGGTATTGATCAAACAACAAGTTCAAACCAGTTCTTACTGACCCCTGAAGAAATAAATCCCTTGCCTACGTTACCTGAGAAAAACACCTCGAAACCAAGTAGGGCCCGTAAAGCCGCTATTATTATATCATCGCCCTATAAAAATAAATTGATTGATAGCATTAATAAAATAACTGCAGCATATTCGGAAAAAAATTTTGTTTCCTAGAAGAAAAAAAAGGAATAGACCTAAAAGATAAGAAATAAAAGGATAAAAAAGGAAAAGGAGATTAAGATAAAAAGAAAAGGATAAGAAACAATAAAGGGAAATGGCAAAGACAAAGGGGTCCCTACAGGAAGGGGAAAATTAAGGATGGATGAAAATGCAACGCTAGTTAAAAAACAGAGAACGAATAAGCCTAATTATAGCTATGATGATCTCAGCTCATTTGAAGATGATGAAAAACTTTCTCTCCATGACAGCAGTGACGATAGCATTGATGAAAACGACGCTGAATGCCTTTTTTGTGGTTGTTTATTTTCAGAAGACAAACGGGGAGAGTAGTGGCGTCAATGTAGAAGGTTTTTCAGGTGGGCCCATGAAGCTTGTGGACCTGACGAACTTTTTATTTAAACAATGGGAAAAGTTTGAATCTAAAAACAAAAAGTAAACAAAACCTGCAGTGTAAACCAACTAATTTGTTTAAAATGTCACTTTTCTTTTTCACCTATTAGTGTATTTAGGTAACTGTTATCTAATTATTGTGTACAGTTTTGTTTTTACTAACTTTTCAGTATTTCTATTTCATATTTAGATTTGTAGAATGGGGGTCTCATATTTGGATTTTTTTTTTCAGACCCCCAAAAATGGAACACTTGTGTTTATAATTTCATACAAGAAAATAGTAAGGTTATTTTCAATTTTCTGTCATTGTTATATGCAGTAAAATATATGTATTAAAAGGATATCATGTTGGCAATACAATCCCTCACTTACTGTCCTAGTTATATATGAAAATAAAAAGAGGTCTCATATTCGGCATCCTTACCCTATATATATATATATATATATATATATATATATATATATATATATATATATATATATATATATATATATATATATATATATATATATATATATATATGTGTGTGTGTGTGTGTGTGTGTGTGTGTGTGTGTTTTTGTTTGTTTCATTATTTTTATGATATTACACTGTATCTTTTGAACTGAGTAGTAGAAATATTTAGCAGTTGTTCTGAAAGCTTTTCCTTTTAATAAACGATCTAGGAATTAATTTATTAATTTCTAATAAGGTTTCTTTTCCTAAAAAAGAAACAAAAGATGAAAATGACTTATGACACATTTTAAAATAACTGTCACATTTGAAATAAAAAGTCTAAAAGTTATGAAATAATCTCTAATTGTTTTTGACAAAAAACAATATCACTTACTTTTTTTTGGAATTAAAATTCGAATCAAAATCTGTCTGTTGCCTTAACTGCGGCTGAAGATTTAATTGAGGTTTTCCCTATTTTGAGATCAGATTTCAAGTCCAGTTCAATTTGAATTCAAGTTCAAGTTCAATATTTTATTTTTTGAAAAATTATTAGTAGAGAAATTAAACTCAATATTGAAAAATTTGAAATAAAAAGTCTAAAAGTTATGAAATAATCTCTAATTGTTTTTGCCAAAAAACAATATCACTGACTTTTTTTTCGAATTAAAATTCGAATCAAAATCTGTCTGTTGCCTTAACTGCGGCTGAAGATTTAATCGAGGTTTTCCCTATTTTGAGATCAGATTTCAAGTCCAGTTCAATTTGAATTCAAGTTCAAGTTCAATATTTTATTTTTTGAAAAATTATTAGTAGAGAAATTAAACTCAATATTGAAAAAAAAGCCTTTCTTATAGTTTCAGTTTAATGAGTATTTTGTTTTGAATACCAAAACTAAAAATGTGCGATTACGTTTGTGCGACACTACATTTCAATATATATGTAGTATACTAAAGATAAAACTACAATTGTAACTGTGGTTAAGATACAAAGAAGCTTTTAGTAGGATGTAGAAGTGTTTCATCCTGAGTTGTGCAGGGCAGTCAGTAATACTAAGGAACAGAAAGGTAAATTTCAACAAGCCAGGAAAGCAGAAGATAATTTCATAAAAGTTTATGTAAGTAATCTCAAAAATAAGGTAGCAAATAATGTAATGAATATTTAGCCAAGCTGGTTTCGAAGCTTAACGGTAGTCCCATGAAAGAAATGGAGATTTGGACAGTAATATTCCTCATATGGTACAGAACTTAGGATATCAACCCTATAAATTTACCTTTTTTAGGTCTGGGCAACAAATTTTCAAAAATGTAGTAAAAAGATGACAAGGAGTCCCATTTAAAGATTTACAGGGTGTCCCACAATTATTTGGACACATTTTAAGGGCAAATTTAAAGGGTAGAGCAAGTCAAAAGTATTCAAAATTGCATAGCAACACATGGTCGCAAATGTTATGGGAAAGTGGTATCAAAGATACAATCCACGGTCCGTCACTGCAACTCTTGCGTCTCTTGTATTGATGGAACTTTGAGAATCTTTTGAAATGGAATTATCTACCACAAGATATGAAGTATTTATGAGTAATAAATATTTATGATAATCTCTGTTTTGTATTCCTTCATTTCTTGTACCTCTGATATCACTTTCCCATGAAGTTTGTGACCATGGGTTGCTATGCAATTATGAATCCTTTTGACATGCCCTACCTGCCCTTACAGATTTTCCCAATCATTATGGGACACCCTGTGTAAATAGAGATTTATAAACACTTAAAAATGCAGTAGTACGCATTCAATAAAGTCATTGTTATAAAATGAACAACACAATAAAAATTGCCCTTATATTGTTATGATTTATTTCTAAAGTGTTGTCAGAAGATCATAACAATAATAATAATTTTTATTGTTATTGTGATTTGGTCCGAAAAGTTAACGTATTTGAAAATATTTAAACTGAAGGGGTGGGGGGGTATCTGACTGTAATAATAGAACATCGTCTATCTAGGACATTCTGAGGTTGGAATTGAGAAAATTTGTCTGACAAAGAAAATCAAAGAGCAATTCTTACTTTTTTCTCATCCAGTTAAGTCATATCTTTGCATGTTTTCCAATCTGCATCCGTTCCATTTGATAGCCTGGATAAAAAGATAGAATATACTAGCTAGCATTAGAAATGTAAGAACCAGAAACTTAGTTTCTCTATAGTGTTAAGAGATATGATAATACTATTTTGACTGGATAGACTCTAGTCCAGATAAGCTGCTAGTCAGAAACTCTGATGAAGCTGAAGCGATTATATTCAGCAACGAGGTTATTCTCCCACAATGCACTTGTGTCCAGTTCTTGTGCAATTTACCCCATTGCAGACGTTGCCGCCGATGACCCCAGCGCACGGACCGACAGTCCACCTCTATGGAGTCTTCTGGCCACTGTAATCCGCGAAACCTGGCATCCGGAACTGCTCTGCAACTGCCTTGCAATGCCTGTCACTGTCTGTTGACGATGTCTCTCAGTCTCTGCAAAGATAAAGCAGTGATTAGGGGTCGTTTTTTATCGCGGCCGACCATTCCCAGTCCTTCGCACAGCTGTACATGTCGTTTCGAAAGCTATCGATGTTTGCGAGACGACAAAAGGGGTGACATTAAAATCGACAGCCATATCCCTCATAACTCACCCTTCTTCCATCTTTTCAATGATTATACCTCATGTGAAATCACCAAAATGTATCATAGTGTCCATTTCGGAATCTACAAATCGGGACGAAATTCAATGAACGTCTGTCACGATCGTAAGCAACGAAATTTGTAGAGACTTTACTTTTTTCTTTCCCCATTTATTTGTTATGACACCACCTCTGATGTCACAATTCTAAAATTTGAATAATCACCAGCTACATACAGAATATACTCCATTATGCATATCATTACAAGTTGTTTTGTTTAATTATCAGGATGTACAACTTAAAAATAGTGGTATTCTTTAAGTTTTGCCCTCCAGTGTATATTTGATACAAATACTGAATCAATTGAAAATATACTAGACATCAACCACTCCAAGAGACTTTAAAAGAAATTAATTTTTTTCGAAAAGACTTTTAAAAATTAATTATGAATTTATGTTTAAAAGATGAAATTTGGATGAAATTTAGAGAGACTTTATTTTTTTCCCCATTTATTTGTCATGATAACACCTCTGATGTCACAATTCCAAAATTTGAATAATCTCCAGATACATACAGTATATCATCCATTATGCATATCATTACAAGCAGTTTTATTGAATTTTAAGGATGTAATATTTACAAATAGTAGTATTCCTTAAGTTTTGCCCTCCAGTGTATATTTGACACAAATAATGAACAAATTGAAAATATACTAGTGATCTACCACCCTAAAGACTTTAAAAGAAATTAAATTGTTTTCGAAGAGACTTTTATATATAAATTTAAATTTATGTTTAAAAGATTAATGGACCTTTATTTAGCCATCTCTATAAAAAATATTTCTCTGCATACATGCAAGTCGTCAATAAAATGATTTGAAAACCATCCTATAAGAAAATTTTAGACCTTATATATACATTAAAACATGCAAAAACTTACAAGAGCATATTTCGATTTTCACTAGAAACATTATTAGAAATTACTACAGGTCTGCTAACCAATGCAGACTTGTAGGAGGCAGAGATGTGGGAGGCCTAGACTCCGTACCGCACATAGTTTTGGATACAGCCCATTCACCTGGTAGTTTAGTTGAATTCAAAATCTGGTTCAACTCTTCTACCAGAATTCAAAAATCAATGAACTGTGAATAGAGAAAAATTCTATTTTATTAAAACATAAATAAAATTCAGCCATGAAAAACACTTTTTCACCTTAGACATAGCTTTTTTAAATGAAAAGTCTTTGCAAATATTAAGTTCGAATGGGTTATCAGGTGTATGAATAAAGTAGGTTTTGAGCAAATCTGAATGCATCAACTTTAATTATATTTAAGTATTTATTCCTGATATATCTAATGTATCTTTCGTTACAAGTATTACCTAACGATATTCATAAGAAAAATTTATATTTACAAAATACGTTCGATGGTGAAATTAAATTTATGCTAAAATTTTACTTACTCTTTAAAATATTCCTATCAATTAATAAGAAAGTAATAAAAGAATTAATGCATTAGTCTGGCAAAACCATTTCATATTTTTTTTTAGCAAGAACTAACTCAATATTTCATGCATTAATCGGTTTTCATACCACTGAATTCATCACTCTCAATACGTCGTAATTAACCGTAATTTACATACAGTTTTGTTTAACGAATTTTTGTGTAAACAGTTTTGTGTAACGTACAATTTTTTACATGAAAAATGAATTAGCAATTTCTTCGTTCTTTCAATATTCATTAGTTCTAAAGTTTCAAACACGTGATATCTTTCGTGAAAAAAAATACTTATCTTATTTCTTGTAAATAATTTAATTAAATATATGTATAAATATTATATCCCATCAAACGTAACTCAACTATTCTAAATTCCTTTAATATTCTCGTAACAAAGGATTTATATCAAATAACGATGAATTACACAGACTGTACGACACAAATTTAGCGATAATAGTTGATTAATTACATATATATACAGCTTTTTCTAAACAGTTAAGCAGCATCTTAAAATATTTTACGCAATATATCACTAAATTAAAAACCTCTTAAGATGGTAACTTATCAAAGGTATTTTGGATAATTTATACATAGATTATTAGTAGTATAATTACTACAGTAATAATATCTTAGCTTGTACAAGAATGTTAACATAAATGTTGAAAAGATAATAGTAATAAAATGAATTATTCGATAATACACTAACTAAGAATAACATTAACTATCACTGACGATATTTACATCTATTCCCTGGCTAATTGGATGATAATACCTGTTAGAATTGGGAAAAACAGTAATATGGCAGATGATAAAAGATACGTTTGGAGTGCCAATATTAGGTAACATGAGCATGTCGTAAATTTTCTGGCCAACCTTCTTTCATCCCAAATCCAAATTGTGAATGAGAGCATTCAGTGAAAATGACTCACCAGAAAATATCCCTTACGAAGAAAACTGCTCATAGATACAGAGATTTCAGATTTGTTCAGTGAACGCTTTCTTGTAAATTTCGATTTTGAAGGGAAGAAAAGGTATTTCGAGGCCCATTAGCGTTCAGTTGTGTTACACGTTGCACAACCTTTCGCAATAGTAATTACATTCCTGCACTATATCCTCTAGACGTCTTCCCTTTGAAGGTAATCGCAGAAGAGTTGACATCCGTGAAAGCAGTCATGATGTCCAGTGAACGCTTTCTCGTAAATTTCGATTTTGAAGGGAAGAAAACAATTTCGAGGTTCCTTAGCGTTCAGGTGTGTTACATGTTGCACAACCTTGTGCAATAGTAATTACAATTCTGCAATACGTACTCTAGACGTCTTCCCTTTGAAGATAATCGCAGAAGAGTTGACATCCGTGAAAGCAATCATGATGTCCAGTGAACGCTTTCTCGTAAATTTCGATTTTGAAGGGAAGAAAACTATTTCGAGGTCCCTTAGCGTTCAGGTGTGTTACATGTTGCACAACCTTGTGCAATAGTAATTACAATCCTGAAATATGTCCTCTAGATCTCTTCCCTTTGAAGATAATCGCAGAAGAGTTGACATCCGTGAAAGCAGTTATGATTACCAGTTTGCCACGGGGATCGGTTGGGAATAATTTTTGATGAGCACTCTGTTGTCTGCTTCATTCCTGGAGGTGCCATATGTGGCTCTTTTTTATTCCTACTATGTCAGCTCATAAGATTTGTTGGTGTGAAGATATTGGTTTGGGATTGTGTATAATCTGCAGGAACATTTCTACTTTTTTCATTAACCCTTTGCTTAGTACACGTTTTACGAATTATGCTTAACTTTTGGACAATTGTATGTATACCTAAATATGTGAATGTACCCGGCTAGTGTATATTGTTTTGTTTAATAATTATGTTTCTGCCAAAATAGTTCCCCCGATTCCTAATTTTAAAATAAATTAGTTAAAAAAATGTGAATCAGAAATAATTAAATCTTACCTTTCATCTGTTCTTACCTTTCTTACATTTCTTACCTTCCATCTGTTCCCATACTTCTTTGGAATAATCTTCAAACATCGGAAACATAGAAGGACCCCACTCTCGACCTACGTATACTAGATATGCAGAACGCATCACATGTAAAAAGCAAGTGATTTTCAACATTTTAGATTTTGTACAGCCCACACGACTCAAGCCACGTGCCTTATAATATCAGTAAGCGAAAGAGAATGTCCAGTATTCCTGTTTCGTAATATATCGCAAATTTCACCGACGATTCAATGTCAGTAAATATGGGTAATGTCCAGTGATTAAATAAGGAAAGAGGGTTTTTGAATGCAAGAGATAGAAAGCAAAATTATTGGAAAAAGGGGGCACAAAAGGGTTTTATATTTCCTCCACCACTTCATATTTATTCAAACTGCGTGGGATGCAACACAATGAAAAATATTTTAATGGAGCTTGAATATTACGTTAACGCATGACGTCATTATGGGGATTGCTCTATTCATCAACTCAGCGGTCGTGAAAAGAAAGGAAATTTTTGTGCAACAGTTGAGAAAGCATGTGATGGATTGAATGGAGTCTATTCAAAGAGAATATTATTATTTTTCTATCTATTCTTCGAAATGGGGATCCGTTTATTCCCGATTTACCTTCGTCGGTATAATGAAATGAATTTTATAAAATGAGAATCAAAAGGCACTGTGATATTGCAATATCAAGCAACGATTTTAATTTGAAAGCCTCGCAAAGTGATGTAACGTTGCGGCCCACCTGTGTATGAAACAGCCTGTCTTACATTCAACTCTCAAACCTATCAGTTGTTTTTCGAGGTAATGGTAATATTGTTATGAAATAGACAATTATCTGTTAGGGTCATTATAAAGGCAAACGAGAAAACTCAGAACATTGGCTCAGGAATCAGGATTAAACCTGCAATGGACTCCAAGTTATCCATTCGTATTAAAGGACATTTGGCAATAGCAATCCCAAAAAAGTGGGACCCCCCCCCCCAAAAAAAAAAAAACAAAAAAAAAAAAAAAAAAAAAAAAAAAAACCTCCAAATACCATTAAATGGGGGTATTTAAAGGCTTTTAATACAGTACAAGAAGAATTTCAAAAAAGAGTTAAATTAAAATTTTAATTAAACTTGTTATAAAAATGTTTACAGTTCCATCTCTATTTGACAATTATTCTTAAGATGAATATGACGTCAAATTATAGATCCAAATGAAAAGGTTTTATCTTTTTCTCTCGCAGGTATAAATTTTATTTTCTCGTATCCTTAATGGAGATATTTTGCTTTTATAATTAGATATTATTTTAGTAACTACTTGTTTCAAAAATCCTTTTAAGTAGAGGTATATAAGCACCTGTCGTTTATTTGTAAGCCTGTCGTTAAACGCCATAACATTCAAATAACTTCAGTTAGTCACATTATTAAGCCGAAAGAGAAATACTGGATTCATAAAAAAATGGGAATCTCAAAAACCCAGGCTGATTCTTATTAAACTGTTTGAAATCGAAATGACTGTTCGTAAAATTATTCCGAGTGTTTCCAGTTAGGAATATTATAGGAGCCTCGAGTATTCTGTATAACATTTTTCCCAAAACCAGAGAAAAATACAAATCACTTGTGCCTTTAAGTTTAATATATCAGAGAAACAGCTCCATAAACTGGGACTTATTTAGATTTTTTACGTCTCAAAAGTGTTTGAAAAAACTTTTTTAACTATCCGGAAAGATTTACTTAAAATACGAAAATTACTGATATAGATCTACAGGGTGTTTCATCAAGACCGCCCGAACTCTGCACAGCCAGATTCCTTGCGTGGAGTACATAAAAATTGCCCAAAGAACTGTACCTCTACGACCAATAGTTTTCGAGTAAATTGCGAGAGAAAAGTATCACGTCATATCCGGTGTACGAAAAAAAAAAACTTAAACGGAAACAAGAACATCGGCATTTTCATATGTTTGACGTAGGGATGCGACATCGATGTCGATGTTTTTTTAACATCGATGTTTCGTGCTCGATGTTTTACGTTGTCTCGATGTTTTTTTTTATGAAAAAAGTACCATAATAAAAAAAATATACCACGTAGCATAATTTTCACACTCAGTAAATGTAAGTCTGAGTTCTGTAAAGGACGAATACAAAAGGAGGAACGATTCCTTAGCAAACAGACAAATGGCAATCAACAGTCAATGAACCTATCAGAGCGCTTGGAATGTTCTTGACACTCCAGAACTTTCGATGGGGTTTTACTTTATAAATAGTATATACACGAAAGCAGACATTTAAGTTTTTGTTTTGTTCTGGTTTTATATAAGTTGATATTAATATTATGAGTAAGATGCCTCTTAAAAGTACCGTTTGGAAGTATTTTTCCAAAACCTCTGACAAATTAGCAAAATGCAATATTTGTCTTAAAACTTCTGGCAATACCACGAATTTATCTGGACATTTGAAGGCAAAACATGGCGATATTTACAACGAAAATTTTGAGTCACCAATGTAACCCATGGCAAAAGCAACCAAGTTTTTGTCACTTTTGTCAGCCCAATGAGAGAGTAAAATTAAATCCCCCCCCCTCCCTCACACGACTAACTGAAGTAACATTAATGTTAGATGTTACTAAACCAGTTTTAAAAAATGGATGTTCTAAAACATCGATGTTTAAAAACATCGATGGTTTTTGGGCGATGTTTTATTAGCATCGATGTTTCAATATTGAATATCGATGTTTCAAAACATCGATGTTTTGTTATCGATGTCGCATCCCTAGTTTGACGAAGATGTTCAGACGAAGCTGTTCAAAAATATCCACCTCGCATATCGAGGCATGCATGCGCGCGCCGTGGAATGACGTCAATTCGTAGTTTGAATCGCATTTAAAAGGCTACATCTAGTAGCTATCGGTAATCTTCGCATGGTGATAACGTATTCCGTTCGTGAATATTGTGACATGTACTTTATCTTCGGTCAATAAAATGGTAATGTATTACGAACTGCTAGAAAGTATCCATCACGCCGTCCTCCCTGTGAGAAAGTCATCCGTAAGTTGGACGATATACTGAATAATTACAAGATAAAAATAACTTTTTATATACCATGTTTTTAAATTTTCTGTTGAATCATATAAACTTGACAAATTCTCTCTTAATTTTATAATCTATAATTTGCAGGTAAAAAAATTATCAATGAATTTCTCAGAGAAAATATCGCAAATAGCATGTCGGCATAAATAAAAATTATCCCATTGTAATGAAAATGTAATATGCTTGGTTCACTATTATGTTAATAGATGGCGCCTGTAGCTCAGTTACCTTTGGCTGTAAAATAGTACCCTTTCACCAGACGCTACTCGTAATTTTTACGTAATGGATTTTAAAATATGGAATAAAGATGGCTAAAAGTATTAAAATAATGCATTGTCATCGTGTTCTGGGCTATTCTAAAAGTTTCAAATGTCTAGCTAGTCGGGAAGTTCGTTAAAAATCGATTGCAAGATTTGTGCTAGACAAACACACAAGAAAGAAAGTTAATAAAAACATGGTAAAAATGCTGGAAGCGTCGACCCGTCACACAGTCTCCACGATGTTGGTGTAAGAACATACGGTGCGCACATGATTGCTTCAATATGAGCGGTGGACATTTTGAATGATCTTCCTATGTAAACATATGCAAATACCGATGTTCATGTGTAGAGTATAGCTCACTTCAACCCAGACTTGGGTGTATATAATTTGAAGTGGCACTCTAAATGAATTTGATACAAACACAGTTTATACATGAAACAATGTTTATTGAATTCGTTGCACATATAGAATTTGCTTTTACAGCAATAAGCATACGTACTACTTGTACGGAATATATATTAGCATTCAATAAAAATACACTTTGCCATACTCGCAAACCAGCAGAGAGTCAAACCAGCAGTTCTGCCACGTAAACTTTGGGCCCCCTAAGCACTAGCGCCGGTTAACACCTGGAGCTGCTTACCTCGTAGCTCCCTCTCGCTTATCTATCAACCTCTACAACCTTTTTTGATTTAATCAAGCTGCTTGGTATTTATACCAAGCTCGTATGCCGAAATTAGCATCTCTCAAGCAGCTTCTTTAATTCATTCACTCAAAAGTTGGATTCTTGTGAATCGGATCTTATTTATACCTTACACATGTTTCCAATAAAGTTTTTTTTCGTACACCGGATATGACGTCATACTTTTCTCTCGCGATTTTCTCGAAAACTATGGGTCGTAGAGGTACAATTCTTTGGGCATTTTTTATGTACTCTAAGCGAGGAATCTGGCTGTGCAGAGTTTAGGTGGTCTTGATGAAACACCCTGTATATCTATCACAAAACTATCACAAATCATATAGCTGTCTTAAATAGCTATCACAATACGTGGGGTTTCAGTTTGAGCATGATCAATGTAGAAATCAACTAGTAGTTATCCGAATTAAATTTCTAAAGAATTTGTGAAAACAGTTCTCATTAATGTCATAAATCAAAATTGTAATTTGAACCACTTTGCAACCTTTTCTTCAATACATAGCAAATATGTTCAATGGGGTGCAGGATCCCTGGAGAGCCTATTTATGATTAAAAGTTCTCATGCTCCATGAAAATCCCTCGCACAATTGCAGTCCTTTCTGTTGTAGAATTTTAATGATTTATATCAACGACAATTTTAATGGTGCCCGATCCTGATTAATGAACATTTACCCCTCGAAGTTCGCGAATCTCATCTCCGCTATCCATAGAGGCCTCGGTAATGTACTGGAAAATTTTCGTTCCATTATCGGTAATTTAAACAATATCTTTATACATTCGTTTCCATTAATGCACTTGAATCGTTAAAATCTTTTTCACTATAACGTGAAGAAATGACAGACTATACCAAATTTTGTAAAATGTATTCCCCATACAAACATAATTCTGGGGGCTTACTAATGGCTTTTATAAAATCAAACGGTTTTTAGAATGATAATTTGCCTTGAGCTATTATTTTTCTCTCCCAAGGCGTCATTTGTTCAACAAAGAATCAGTGGAAGAACCTTTTTCTTAGCCGAATAAATTTATATACAGTGAATGTATATAACGAATAATATTATAGGCATTTATCAATTCCTGGCCATAAAGAACGGGTTTTTTTCTTTCATGTTCTCGACGACGATGGCAAAATATTAGCTTTCAAGTCAACCCAATTTTAACTTAAACCCGTTTTATCTGAAGGTAGAAGATTTATTTGTTTTAATGAGGATATATCATTTGGTGGTATTTTAAATATCAGAAAGGATATTTGAAGTAGCACCACTTATAATTTATTATTTATTTTTTAATCTAACATGAACAGTATTATATACTAGATCATCAAAATCAGTTGGCCCCTTCTATAAAATATAGAAAAACATATATAGACATATTTACTTACTGTAACTTACAATATATAGCCAATCAATGGCCTAAGTTTTGACGGGTAATTAATTACGAAAGATTAATGTTACGAACGAAAGTTATGCAGATCTCTAATTCATGTTCTGGAGTATAAACTACGTACACACAAGTCACACGACGAACAAACAGAGTGCTCTGAGGTCCAAATCGACTAACTAGATTAATCTTCCTATCAATCAATATTTGTTCCGTACGATATATAAAATCGCGGAACTTATTTTGCACTGAATCTATTATTTGAATAATAAAACCTTTTTATTTATGTTAAATATTTCCTTTTTCCTCTACCGATGTATAACTCTTTATAGACCCACTAACTTGTAATTGATGCTAAGATCATACGCAGCAAAAATATCTGACACCTGGGGTTGGCTTTCCTCGATTTGCGTTGCAAGTGTAGCGTACTGGAAATATGGTCATATTTTTTCCCGAGACCCCACAAGAGCTTGAAACACAGCTGCGTATTTTTCAAGGAATGTGTTGCTCGGTTCCACCAGTTCGGAACACGTGGGGGGGGATTCTTAACGTTTCTGCAACGTAATAAAGTTCGGCGTTGTAAGAAGAGCTGTCAGCCGATAATCTGCGGCCCCTCCACCCCTTCTGAAAATCCAGACATTGGGGAGAGACGCTAGAGAAAGCGGCCTGTGCGGATGTGTGTTTCAGGCTCCGTACGTTGTGAATCTGCACGGGATTTTTAATTGAATATGTTGCACTGTTTAAATGTTAATTATTTTTGTTATTATTGTCTTTCTTGGTATGGATCAATAGTTGTGAAATTTCTTCAAAATGCCTCAGAGAGTTTATCAGCCGTGTCGTGACGCTACACACGTCATAAAGATTCGGTAGATTGGTAGTAATATTTTCCTTTATTTCTGTCTATTGGTTCAATCCATACATTACTCCCTTGAATAATTAGTATCGTGATTAAACACTGTGTAAAATATAAAGGTTGCGTAAACTTAATAAATACAGTAAATTCCTGAAATTAATGAAAAATTCATAGACTTTCCTTTTGGGGCATTTTATTATATAGATGAAAAATCAGAAACGTATAGAAGAGCATAGAAGAGTATGAACAAAAGGGAATAGAATTTTCAGTACCCCTTGTAAATATGTCAAAGTTTGACATTTTATATTATTGTCTAATTTCAAAATGTTGTAGCTAATAATCTAGTCCCACATATCTAATATCTATGAGGCTCTCTTATGCAATTATTTCCATTTCTTTTAATGGATCAATTATGGGTGATGGTCAAACCCGTTTTGGAAATTTTGCTTGGAATGAGCTTTTTATTCTGATTGAAGACAATTTAAGATTTGGTGACATATTCATATACAGGGTGTTCGTAAAATGTGTTGACAAAATAAGGGGGGTCATAGTACTCATCAAGACGAACAATATTTTCAATGCAACCTAGGGCTGCTTTCCACTTAGTGTGTCTGAAAAGCGGAAATTTCAATGCCCAGGTTGAACTTTGGTAAAATGTGAATTAACTCAATCATGAGTTGCACAATCTCCACGCTGAAGCCAATCCCCCCTCGTAAACAACAGCAGAGATTTTCAGTAAATATCTGGGCAGTTCTCGTTGGTGAGTGGCTGGTGGAACGGTATCTCTTGCCATAACGTCCAACCGGCGCAGCACACCGTGTCTTCCTGGAGAAATCTTACATTTGGTGCTTCCTGGCTTAGTGCTTGAATTTCCTTAAAACCCGCACGAAATGGTGAAGTCAAGTATAACACTTTTTCCAAGGTGAGGTTCTATTAGAAACCCTTGTCAAATTTTCAGAACTGAATCACATAATCATCATGATAGCATCGACTTAAATAGGACCCGGACCACCTCGAATTAAGAGCACCAACTTTGATTTCATTACCCGAACTTGATGATAAATGGAGGTAGCTAATTACATACTTTTAAATGATCAGTGAATTTCTATTATCATTGAAAATATTGTCTTAATTAAGACATTATTTCCAATGATAACTGAAATAATAAACGAAACTGAAAATTTAAATTAAAAACCAATAATCCCAAATGAAACAGCTTTTCTTTTTTTAACCTTACTTCTTTGACTACGGCTGCTTAATATGCATGACTCGACTCATTTTTATTTCCAATATGTATGCTTGGGTTACTTAGGAAAACTAAATTATACTATACAAAAAACGAAAGAAATCTCATGTTATTTGGACGCTTTCTTTTAGTTCCAGTGTCTGGGGTTTCGAATCTCGCTTTTAGCATGAATGTTTGTAGCCGTTCGATATTAGGTGCGAAGAAATTAGCTTTTGTCCAGCAAGAAATGCACTCTCAACCAACAAAACTTAATCCTTTTCATTTGCAACTATAAGAATATTCTCTATATCTTCGATTTCTTCCTGTCGATCACTAAAAATTTTGATGATGGGATATTGTTTCATCTCGGGAGTTCCGAAATTAGACTATTGAAAACCTTTTGGAACTTTTGTTCCCTTTTCCCGTCATCATATTTCATCCTGTTTGCCCAGACCATGCTGAAATTACAAAAAAATATTTCTTTGATCTATTCCGCGTGATGGCCGAATGACTATTGTGCTGGCATTCGGCCCAAGAGCCTGTGGGTTCGAGTTCTAATGCCGGTAGGAATGTTTGTAGCCTGCCAGAATCGACTTAAAACTTTAGGCCCCGGTGGTCTAATTACCCCTTGTATAACAAAGACTGACCGTAGCGTTCTCAATCAACAAATCAATTGTTGGATCTATATGCCACATTTACCTCCTCTGCAGTTTCCGCGGCATAGTTTAATAGGTTCCGGGGAGCATAATTCTTTTGCTTTAAGCAAGCTTTAGAGCTTTGTAAGAATTTACATAAACCGCATGTTTCTAAGTGGATTATTTTTCCAGATGCAAAATTTTTATGTTTCACTGTGTATTTGATACCTGCCGTAAACCTGTGTATCTAAAGTGTATCAACGTATGAAAATTTTCGTAATTTTCCATCTTTAAAATAATATTTTTTTAAATCACCGCAAGGTATCTATATGAAATTTTGCTCAATGTTCTTTTGCTTTATTTTCTTCAACCTTTCCTCAGCGTCTTCACTTTGTGTGGTCAAAATTCTGATAGTACACTCTTAGACAAAAATAAGACGCACCAAAAAGGAGTTATCCGAATGGGACGAAAATCAGTAGATATGATGTGCATGTGCAGAAAAACAATTGATTACAATTTCAGAAAAGTTGGCTGATTTATTCAAGAGAAACAGTTATACAAAGTGAAATAGTCCAATAACGCGTCGGTCTTCCTCTGGACCTTATGCAAGCAGTTATACGGCTTGGTATTGATCTACAGAGGTGGCGGATGTCCTCTTGCAGGATATCATGCCGAATTCTGCCCAATTGGCGAGTTAGATCGTCAAAATTCTGAGCTGGTTGGAGAGCCCTGCCCGTAATTTTCCAAACGTGCTCAATGGGAGAGAGATCCGATGACCTTGGTGGCCAAGTTAGCGTTGGGCAAGCACGAAGACAAGCAATATAAACTCTCGCCGTGTGCGGGAGGGGATTATCTTGCTGAAATGTAAGCCCAGGATGGCGTGGCATGACGGGCAATACAACGGGCGTAGAATATCGTCGACGTACCTCTGTGCTGTAAGGGTGCCGTGGATGACAACCAAAGGGATCCTGCTATGAAATGAAATAGCACCTCAGACCATCACTCCCGGTTGTCGGCCCGTATGGCGGAAGGCAGTCAAGTTGGTATCTCCCCGCTGTCCGGGGCGTCTCCAGACACGCATTCGTTGGTCATCGGGTCTCAATTCGAAGCGGGGCTCATCACTGAACCCCGCTCTGACGATTGCCGATCCTCACGTTCTGTCATTTCTCTAGACTAGGCCAAACACTTCCTTCTTGACGCTGTGTTCGGCCGTGGTTCATCCATTCCTGACAAAATCGTCGAATAGTGGCATTGCTCCCATCCAAATGTAGAGCGATTCGCCGATTTGGCCAACCGGCTTCTTTGAGCCCAACTACACCTCTCTCAAATGCTACGTCCTCTCTCTCAAATGCTGACATCTGCGCATATTCTTCGCTCACATAGGCATAGTTACTGTCTACCTGAATACACGGTTTGGAATTCGCAAAGAATTTATGACCTGGAATCGAAATTTCTCCTCTTTAATATCCTGGCAGTTGGGTAGTTAAGATGCGCTGCAGCATCACATTTTCATTCATTGGTCGTCAAACTTTAAAATTTTACATTTTTTGTCGAAACCTGTATGAATATAAATTTGTGTCCAACTTGCATTACCCCTTCTTGGTGCGTCTTTTTTTAAAGAGATTTTGTTTGTCTAAGAGTGTATTTTTTCTGAAATAAAAATTTCCCCAAAAATATCTTTTTGCTATTTAAATTGACTAAATATTTTATAAATTCAGAATATAAATTATAAGAAATATTTCCCATGCCTGAAAATATAAAATTCTAAAAACAGAGCAATTGATTGAGCAGGATAGGAAAAAAATAACGTGCTATTAATTTTGAAATTTTAATTTGAAAAAACTCCAAACTGTTCAAGTACTTTTCATCAATGTCGTTGCATTTTTATTGAAGACACATTTGATGAAAAAAATTACCTCGAAATAAAAGTAAATAACGCATTATATCAAATTTGTGTCGTGAATCCCTTTCAAGAATTTTTAATAACATGAACACACGCGTAAAAATGCTGTAATAGATTTCGGATTAGCCCTTCAGTAACGGGCGATGCCGAAATCGCGTTAAACTTTTTCTGTTAATTTCGGCTGGCCAAGCTATAATCACGTCGCATTGAATTTTTAGAGAATCCAAAGAGCGGGAAACGTTATTTCCCATTTGAATGACTTTTATTTTATTTTTGAGTATTAGAGAAACGTTTTTTTCACAGGCTATTTTCTTAGGAAATATTTTATTTTCTAAATCGCTTCCTGTTTTTTTGCCAAACTTGCATTCGCGTTACCCGCAAGTTGTAGGTTAATAAACAAAAATATTTTCTTTTTCTCATCTCATTTTGTTTATTCATTTTTTTTATAGCATTGAATGTCTCTATACGATAAATATATACAAGAAATAAATCTGATCCTCGAATCAACTGCAAGTGAGTAAAAACGTCATCTTTTGCAAAACATATATTTTTCTTTAACATATATTAGGATTAACATATATAATGTCACTAACAATTATTTCAGGAATTACTCAACTAGGATGCTTTGATGTATAAATTTATTTGTAAATATTAAAGAAGGAATAGAAAGAGTTAACGATTTCATCACGACAGTCTAATTTTAAGAAAACCGACATTATAAGAAGAGCTAATGAAAGGGAAAACGTAGATTTTTAAGATAAAAATGAGATGAAAGTTCATCATTTTGAATTTTATTTTCTCATGTCATACATAATGTTGACGTTTGTCAGTTAGGGGCAGACACGATAGCAATAAATTTCAGGCAGTTTCTATAACTATCAACCAAGTTTTGCCGTTTTCTCTAACATATATTAGGACGCCGTGATATATGATATCAATAACAATTATTACTGGAATAACTCGAATAGGATGTTTCGATGATTAAATTTACCCGAAAAGAATATGGAGAACGAGTTAACGATTTAATCTCAATAATCTAATTTTGAAAAACCCAACATAAGAAGAGCTAATGAAAGGGAAAACGTAGATTTTTTAAGATAAAAATGAGATGAAAGTTAATCATTTTGAATTTTATTTTCACGTGTCATACATCATGTTGACGTTTGTCAGTCAGGGGCAGACACGGTAGCTGTAAATTTCAGGCTGTTTCCATAACTATTGGCAAGTTTTGCCAAAAAATGCGAGTACTTGACACCAACACTCTTTATCGACAATCTCATCCATCGAATTTCTAGTTGTCATCGTTTCCCTCCACATACATACCTACAAAAAATTAGTGAAAAAAGGTTATAAGAAGAAAATATACTAAAAAGTAATTAAAAAAATAAGCACATTCAAAAGTGTTTATAGAGCAATTGTACATATATCTCATCAGAATTAAAAAGTTGTACAGTATAAAAACATTTAACGTAGCAAAGCAATTATTTCTTTACTTATAGTACAAAGCATTGGCTACTGACGTCCTAGAGATGCAAATTTACGAAAGGCTAGATTCTGCCGTTCGGCAAAAATTACTTTTTTTTAAATGGACTAGAGGTGCCGTGCAAATTAAGATGATGCTCCTGTCTTTTTCTTCTTTATCTAGATATGTAATGGTTGATTTTTATCATGGGAAAGTCGCACAATTTCTTTCGAATGAAAAGCCATGGGAAAGCTTCTAAAGACGCAACGAAAAATTCTAACCCCCTGATAAAAATTGTCAAATACAGCTGTATTTCTTCCCCAGCCTGCAAAATATCCTTCAAAGCACCCCAAAATAAATAAATAATAGGCTTAAATGAACTCCGATTTCTCTCAACAAAATCTGTCAATAACTGATGAGTCAACCAGGGGAACTTTTTTGTAATCGATTTTTCAGGTATTTGAAGTTTTGCTTTATGAACCCCTTTATACTAAAATAAACTTAATTGCATATTTTTAAACTTAGATTCCAAGCTGAGATAATTGAATCTTCCCAGTTTCATTAAAAATGTATAAATTCCAGTGACTATAGCATGTGTAAAAAATATCAGACGTGTTCCAATCCAACCAACTCGCCTCAACGTAAATGAAATGTGTCCCAAAGACATGGTTTCTTAAGAAATTACCCTTAAAGGAAACTAATAAACCACTATCACTAGCCACTTATATCTCTTCACAAACTCCTCAGAAATATTTAATTTTATTTACACTGGCTGCTCGATACGATATATACTACTTTCTTTATTTGGATTTTACGTTTGATAACGTCCAGTTCATATTTAATATGTAGGTAAGTATGGGCTTGCGGCGAGCCAGTGGTACAGCGCGCTGGTTTTCCGTGCTGAGGGTGCTCGGATCGAATCCTGGCGTCGCGCCAAGAAAAATGCCTCCGTTCGTGTCGTCCCTTCATAGGGGGTAATGTTGTTCGCCTATATGGTGCCCCCGCAATAAAATGAGCAGTAAAAGTGCAGCGTAGTATAGGCGAAGGTTTGTCGACAAGTGCCTCCGCATTGGCAAAAAAAAATGTAGGTAAGTATGATATATTAAAAATACTGACTCATGATAATAACGCATTCGAAATTGATATGTCGTAATCAGTAAATACTTTGTTCAAATATTAAGTTTGTTTTCTCTGTGTTTCAATTTTTTAAAAAAATTGATCGCCAGGGCTATATTTTTCAGAATACAGAATATAAAAGAAAAAACTGAATTTTAAAAATTTCGCCTAGGATAAAATTAAGTCTAGTATTTGTGTAAAGTAAGTGTATTTAACGCATTCGAAATTGATATGTCGTAATCAGTAATTACTTTGTTCAAATATTAAGTTTGTTTTCTCTGTGTTTCAATTTTTTAAAAAAAATAGATCGCCAGTGCTATATTTTTCAGAATACAGAATATAAAAGAAAAAACTGAATTTAAAAAATTTCGCCTAGGATAAAATTAAGTCTAGTATTTGTGTAACGTAAGTGTATTTAACGCATTCGAAATTGATATGTCGTAATCAATAATTACTTTGTTCAAATATTAAGTTTGTTTTCTCTGTGTTTCAATTTTTAAAAAAAAATTGATCGCCAGTGCTATATTTTTCAGAATACAGAATATAAAAGAAAAAAAAGAATTAAAAAAATTTCGCCTAGGATAAAATTAAGTCTAGTATTTCTGTAACGTAAGTGTATTTAATTATATTTCATATACTATTCACAAAACAAATAATTGAAAGATGAAGGTCCACTTCAAATTTCAATGCTAACATATGCCAGCTGAAAGAAAAATCTTGTTCTTCTTCAGCACATTTTTAATAAAAAAATTGACGATGCTACCTCGGTTATGAAGATCTAAAATGCTTCTAGGACAACGAAAAAGATCGAAAAATGTTTGAGAATATTGAAAAGTGGCAATTCAAATTTCATGAAAGAGTTTATGATGACAAAACATTAACCTCTCAAATTAATTAGTAATATGACAAAATGCATAGAGTACTTCATGCTGGGAGGGGCCAATTGCAAATATTGCCTAGGTCCAAAGCTGCCTAGTGCATATAATAGTAACTAGCGGCCTGTCCTGACTTTGTCCGGGTTGAACAAAATATTATACCAATAAATTTTCAGTTGATAGCCAATAAATTGTAAATCTTGTTTTACCTTAATAATACCTTAAATTAATATTACGTTAGTTAATAATTAAAGTTAATTTTTTAAAAGAAAAAGGCGTGCCGGAGGACGGCTAGTTTCGAACCGCTAACGTCAGAACAGAAGCCCAGCGCGATAGCACCACGCTAAGGATCGTTAAAATCGTCGGCACAAAAAGCGGTGGAGGACAGTAGCGGTAACAGTGGAGATTGTTAGGGTTAAGCCCTTAACTTTATTTCTACTGATCAGATATACATAATATATAGCCTATGTCCATCTGGAATGATGTACCTTTCAAACAATGAAGGACTTTTTCAAATAGGTGCAGTGGTTCTGGAGATTACCCTCCACATACAAAATCTCTCTCTCTTTATATATAAGTATAGATTATTAGGAATAGTCAACTCCTGCTCCGGTTAAATAAATAACATGATTGGTTTGAAATATTCAAATAAATCATCTTAAAATAAGCCTTAATTTTGGTGCATATTGATAGTATGGAATTTTTCCTGTTTCATTCATTTTTTCTGTTACGTTCCTGTTTCATTATTCGATAATTTTTTGTTTCTTGTTGTCTGTTTTCTTGTACCATTTTCTCTTGTGGTATTTGTTTATTGCTTGCCATCGGGAAAAATAAATAAGTAAACCTTGCTATATAAAAGTTTAAATGAAAGGGCTAGACTACTTTTTAACTGATAAGTCCATTGAAATCTAGTGAAGGACAGCAAGAGTTGGTCAAAAGATACCAGTTACGCATCACAGCTAACTTTTGATCCAAATATTACATCGCCAACCCTTGAAATTTTCGATAGCATCCGTCTATAGATGAACAAATTACTTGAAGTTCGGATTATAGTTTCCATTCCTTAAACTTTAATTCGTGTCTTACCCTAAAAAGCTCTACATTTTAAATATAATGTTACTAGCAAAGTATCCATGTACCTATTAACATGTTATGGGATACAAAGAAATGTTCATCTTTATTATCTACAGATAGTTCTATTCGTCTGCATGTCCCGAACATGCATTTAAAGTTTTTGTGGTCGATGTAACATAAGTGGATTCAGTATTTTGCTTACTTTTCGATTTCCTTTATTAAGATTTAAAAATACTTACGGAACGATCTTCACTTGTGCAGTTATGGGGGCCTATAATCTTACTTTTCCAAAGACCTAGAGAGAATTAGAGATTTAAAATTTCTGATGCGAAACTATGGTTATGCTATAAAGTAGAACAAAAACATCACTTCAGTTGGAAGAATACGAAACTCCTTACAGATTCCTTAGCAATTGAAAAATTGGAAGCAAAATCTTATATAAATCTAATAATGACCCACTTAAGCGACGCCAATTTTAACATCATCCGCATGTAATTTTAATATCACCCCCTACGATATATAAGAACAAAAGAAATAATATTATTCTCAATTTCGGTCTGTTTTGCGAGTATTTTACTCCTATACGTTATTGATTAGCCTGAAGCACGATTTTTATTTATAGTTGCTTAACGACTCTCGTAACCTGGAACTAAATTCAAAATAAGTGTGTGACAAATAAAGTTTCAGTTAAAACTTTCGATCGCAATAATACAGAAATTACTATAATATTATCTAGTGCCGTCTCTTATTTACACAGATTCATTTTTATTATATATTGCTTCATTTGAACTATATTTTTAACAATTCTGTATGCACATGTGTATAAGCATGCATTCAGAAACGTAGGCTTAAATAAAATTATCATGGGATCCACACTTTTGGATAAAAATGTATTAAGGACACTTTTTGATTAAAACATTCTACAGATTATTAAAAGCGTCAATTTATCTTACACCTTTGTATAAACTTGCAACGTTCCTGCTTGTGTACATATGATTAGGTCCCAAGGTAGCCTATGGGTAGCGCGTCGGCTTTCGGTACTGAGGGTGCTCGGATGAACTCCCGACAAGCCTCGTTAAATACCTTCGTGTTTAGGCCGGATATGGGAACGTTAAACCCGTAGACTGTAAAGACTTTCTATGAGGTCAGTGGGTGGGAAAGGTACGATCCCCCAGTTGTCGCCAATAGGGATGTTTAAAATTATGGTGGCCCCTAGCCAAGTTGGACACCGACCCTTCTGGTGTTATTATAAACTGGAGCCGCACTTCTCATCTCAAAGCCTATATGGACTTAGTCTGGAACTTCTGTCCAGGGGATCATTAGGAACAACAACAACATATGATTAATAATGTCTGTTAGTGTAGTAGCTTCTCTAAGTTTAACCAATTTATTAGACTTACATACATTATTAAGAAAGTTCATTGTATTCAAGCTACGATACAAAATATACTGTTAGTAATAAGAAATTAAGTTGAAACAGTTCAATCCAACTTTTGTAAATTTACCCTTTTCATGATAATACTTAGTACTTGAGACAAAAAGAAGTGCCTTAAAAAATTTCGACCAATCCCAACTAACTATGCTACCGATTTCAAAAAAGAAATTTACTACACTAAACAGGTAATAATATTTCATCTCAATGTTGCTTGTCTATTTTACACCAGGAAAAACAAGTGATATTTTATTGCACGAGAATTAATGAGATGGCAGGAACTGATAATCTCACCTGCAGTAAGTTATAATGCATGCGTAAAATGCAAAGTTGTAAAAAAAGTTATTGCATTAATTTAGCAACGACTTTCCATTTTTGTATGCTTAAATGAGTTTAACTACTAATTTAGAAATTTTAGGGAAGAGAAGGCATCAATGTAGTCAAAAGGACTCAATATGGTAGCAGTATCCGACGATAATGTAACCATATTGATTCCCAAAGAATTTCAGTATCCCAAGATACTGTTACCTATTTCACAAACAATATGAAAACATGCTCAACACACTATTGCATGTTAACATTACTGGAAACATGCAATAATTTTTCATCTCACTGTTGCTTATATCCCTATCTGCTTTATACAAGAAATAAACATTACATCCTTATTTAATGTTTACAAATTAATGTTAATTTAATGTATCTTAATTAACACTGCATCCTTTACTGTTACAAGAAATTTTATGAGATGACACAAAGTATAATAACAGCATGCAGTAAGTGATAATGTAGCTGTCAAATGCATTAACAAAATTTTAACAAGGTTGTTGCGCAGTTGTAACTTGACAACGTATTTTTGCAAGCTTAGATATACTTAAATTCTCATTTTCCAATTTTAGTGGTTGGGGGAGATCAGTATCGTTATTTTTCACTTGTTGCTTAAGCTTATGTTTAAATACCAGTAATTCTAGCTCTGATAGCATAGTTTGTTGCACTGTTGATATATTTCATACGATCTAAAAAAATATTTCATCTCACATCATTTTTAATTCCCTTTCGCCAGTTTAAGGCCGAATGGCTAGGGCACTAGTATTCGGTTCAGATCCTGTGGGTTCGAGTCCCACTGTTGTCATTTATCTTTGTTGCCGTTCGGAATCGGCTTTAAACTGTAGGTCCCGGCCTAATTACCCCTCGTGTGGCAAAAAGCTGACCGTAGCGCTCCGAACCAAACAAAACCAAACCCTTCGTTTGGGGCCATTATTAGAATTGAAAAATGAATATTTATATATTGAATTTAATACACACAGTAGCAAATTTTAGACAAGAATTTTGGCATAATTTCAGTTGCAGCTTAGGTAAATGTATTGAACGAATAGTGTTATACAAAGATGTTAGAAAATTAACATGACTTGATTCAATTCTTTTCGTGACTTCTAGCAGCTGAAAAACTGAGTCATACGTATTAAATGGAATTAACAATGGGCGGATTGATAGAAATGATATTTCATCTTAATAGATTATCATTGTTCGTGGATACTTTCAGACAGGAATGCAGCAACGGTTTTTAACATGGCTATTACACAATTCATTCCCTCACGTTGGCACAAACTGTTATTTGTAGTACGCAAGGAAAAATATCTGAACTAAATCTATGTCTTGCGCCACAGAGAATGAATTCATAATACACTAAAGAAAAAGAATTTCAAAATAATTCACGTCTATTTTAAAATAACGTAAACTACAATTTGTTAAAAAGGTCGTTGTACATATGCACATCCATATATTCATAAACCTAATTCTCTATTACCCCGAAACATTTAAAAAATCATTGGAACTGAGAAGGTTAAGATTAAAACGAAAATCAACCCCAAAGTTCAAATTTATGCATAAATTTCATTAAACAATTTCATCAAACAATTTCAAATTAAACAATTTCATTTTCAAAACCGGAAATTTCAGCCAGGGTAAATTAAATTATAAATTTGTAGTTACAAAAGTTATACAAAAATCGTTGTTGAATTCAAGATTTAAGTCTTGATTAACAGGAGAGTAAAGACAAAAGGCATTTCAATTAGCCTAGTCCTTATTTATGTACGGTTTGAGGATGTAAAAAGAATATGTCTGAGATATATATATATATATATATATATACAACCTCTCACAATAAAGTTCGGTGAATGAAGTCAGAACGGCCGATCTGG
Organism: Dolomedes plantarius; assembly: GCA_907164885.2. NCBI lineage: Eukaryota > Metazoa > Arthropoda > Arachnida > Araneae > Dolomedidae > Dolomedes > Dolomedes plantarius. Next base: position 27,635,517 of record OU015498.1, on the reverse strand, counting down.
CAACACTGGCGAAACAAAACGCTGCACCTGCGTAGCAGTAGGTGTTGACCATCTGCCCCCACTGTTGTTCAGTTGAGCGTCGTTTGTGTTCCGTGTAAGATTTGTTTTACAGAGTGCTTGTTTAGTGCGTTTCTTCCGTGCGAAAAATCGTTACCCATAATTTAGGGATGAGAAAAACGTGTTGTCTTGTGCCACATCACTTGGATGACGATCACAAGCAGGCACGTTTAGAGGCTTCACAGGATTTTGTCGAAACGGCGGATGCGACACCAAACTTCTTGAACTGTATTGTCACTGAGGATGAGTCCTGGTGTCTCAGGTACGACTCTGAAACGAAAAGGCAAAGCATGGAATGACGTTCTCCTGCATCACCTCGTCGGAAAAAGTTCAGAGCAGAAAAATCACGCATCAAAACGATGTTCATTACCTTTTTTGATAGCCAAGGCATTATACACAAGGAATTTCTACCTGAGGACACGACGATGAATGCTGAAGGGTACATTGAAATTTTGACCGGTTTCACCTCAGTGACAATACAGTTCAAGAAGTTTGGTGTCGCCGTTTCGACAAAATCCTGTGAAGCCTCTAAACGTGCCTGCTTGTGATCGTCATACAAGTGATGTGGCACAAGACGACAATACGTTTTTCTCATCCCTAAATTCTGGGTAACGATTTGTCGCACGGAACAAACGCACTAAACAAGCACTTTGTAAAACAAGTGTTACACGGAACACAAACGTCGCTCAACTGAACAACGGCGGGGGCAGATGGTCAACACCTACCGCTACGCAGGTGCAGCGTTTTGTTTCGCCAGTGTTGCCAGATCGGCCGTTCTGACTTCATTCACCGAACTTTATTGTCAGAGGTTGTATATATATATATATATATATATATATATATATATATATATATATATATATATATATATATATATATATATATATATATATATATATATATATATATATATATATATATATATATATATATATATATATATATATAATATATATATATATATATATATATATATATATATATATATATATATATATATATATATATATATATATATATATATATATATATATATATATATATATATATATATTATATATATATAATATATATATATATATATATATATAATATATATATATATATATATATATATATATATATATATATATATATATATATATATATATATATATATATATATATATATATATATATATATATATATATATATATATATATATATATATATATATATATATATATATTAGTGTGTGTGTGTATGTATGTATTATTCGCAGTACAATTTCAAAACCACAATGACAAAACTGAAATTGTACCTCTCAAGGAATAGAAAATGTCCTTAAACTCACTTTTACGTTTAGCATGGTATGTGTCCATAAACACCTTGCAATTTGGAAACACAACACATTGTGTTCCAGGTCTGTCATGTTCTTTCCAAGGTGATCCACCATGTCCTTGCCTCGTTCGGTCATCTTCGCCAGATGCCTGCCAAGATCGTCTACCTCCGTGACGGTGATGCCAAGTTTGTCCGCCTTCGCCAGATTCTAGCCCAGATGTTCCTACTCTTTTCCAAGATTTTTCACCTCCACCAGATTCTTGAACAGGTGGACCTGTCCCCAAGGTCCACGTATGCGGGTGCTGTATGATCGGGGTCCACACCCAAACACCGATAACAACGTGTGCCAGACAGAGCAGAAGAAAACCTGTGAATTTCATATCCATGCTGTCCTCTCCAGTTAAACTGTGGGCTATCCCAACTTCCGTAACTCCCTTTTATAGGTCTGACGGCAAGTCATAATGTCAAAACTCAAACTGCAATTGTGTTTTTCCCGTGTCGTAATAGAATTTTATAGTTTTACAGTCAGAAAGGAAATTTTTTTCCAAAGATAATTATCTCTTTAACTCAAACATGAAAAAAAAATGACATGGAAAACGATCGAATTTCCCCTGTTATGTCCAAATAACTTTTTTAGACGTGATTGAAATGAGACATTTGAATGCCACAATTATTTACATAAACATGCAAATAATTGCGGCTTCGGTATCGTGACTTTCAGAAAAATTTGTAACGATTTTTCGTATGAATTTCTATTGTTATTAATCCATAACGAACACGCGCACGGATCCTTGCGAGAAGAATAACTGTTTTATATCCGTGTCCTGTTGAACCAGTGTCTCTTATCTAAACACAGTTCTCTTCCTTCGATATTCCTTTCATATCTTTGACGCTTGTTGGATATGAGCACAGTCAGTAATACACTGCTGGCCTTTAGAATTGCAACACCAGGAAGGAAAGCAAATAAATAAATTTGCTGATTGTTCGTATACAGCATAGTACGGAGAAACCATGATTAAATTTGTAGGCAATTTGGGGGTTTACAGGGTCCGAAATTAGTACACTCAGCTGCTGGCTCTAGCAAATAAAACGGGGAGTACAGTGAGTATATAAATGCTTCATTTTTTTAATTAAAACAATTTTTGACCTGCATCAGCACATTTATCTGCCTCTAAGCCGCAATTTTGTCTATTCGCCTTCTTGTTATAACGTAACCTCATTTTGATCATGAGGTTTTCCAACTTTGAATGGAGGATAATGATCATCACGATTTTATATGCTGGTATTCATTATGGTCACAGATAAGTATTTTTTTAATTGGACTTCGTCGCTTGCTAAGCATACTGTAATGCCTTATTATTTATCGTTTCTAAGTAGTATTTAGGAAAATTTTCATTTCTTTCGTCAGTTCTCCATATTATCCGTAAACCTTGCACTCTTCTCTGTCGAGACGTGCGGAAAAAACAGCAAAATAAACCTGAAAGTATAACTAAGACATGATATTTAGTAAGAGGAAAAGGCAAAAGCCAGTCGTTGTATAAATTAATCCTCCAGAAGTGAAGACATAATTCGGATAACAGAATAATTTTGTCTATATTTATTCTTGCCTATAGTCATAAATCCCGTACAGAAGGTGTGGCACATTTCAGACTGAAAACAGGCCACGACTGTCTAGCAGAACATTTAAACCGAATTGGCATCCTAACCAAAAGTGAATGCCAGGTCTGCAGGGCTGGCAATATGAATGCAGATCATTTACTTACATGCCCAGGACTTGATCCGGAAGCCCAAAAAAGTGAGAACTTTACCAAATTATACTGGGACGCTAGAGATATGATGGAACTTTCTATGAACTTTTAACACCTTTTATCTGACTTTGTTCACTGTTGTGCTTTATGCATCTGTTCAATGCTTAGTTCTTTGCTGTTTGTGTTGCCTGTAAATATGGATTAATTTTCCAAATAAAGCCATAGGTTAAAAAAAAATATTTATTCTTGCTAGCAGCATTTTAACCTAGTTTTTACATTTCACATTATCGTACAGGTTAAAGGGATAAAAAATTTTGATCGTGAGGTTTACCAACTTTGAACTGAAGTTGATGATGATCCAAATTTTATATGCTGTTATTCATTATGGTCACAGATAAGTTTTTTATTTAATTAGACCTCGTCATAAGAAATCACTAAGCATATTTTAATGCCTTATTATTTATAGTTTCTAACTAGTATTTAGTTAAATTTTCTTTTCTCTTTTCAGTTCTCCGTACTATCCTAAACCTTGTACTCTTGTCTGTTGAGACGTGGGACAAAAATTAAGGACCTGAAAGTATAACTAAGCCATGATATGAACTAAGAGGAAAAGGTAAGGACCAGTCGTTGTATTAATGAATCATTCAGCAACGAAGACGGGTAACAGAAGCTACTATTAATTACTCAAAAGCCCCAGATAAATTCACTGGGATTTGGTAAGACAGTTTAGCGTTTCTTACAGAAATCAGTAATTTGGAAGCTGGTTGGGTGAGAGTACGTGAACATGACGTTAGGTTTATTGTTGTTTCTAGTGCCACATTGGCCGGAAGTATTCCAGATCAGGTGCATATAGGCTAGCGTACTGAGGGGTGCGGCTCCGATTTATTATGGAACCACAAGGGTCGGAGTCCGTCTTAGCTTGTAGTCACCTCAATTTTTACTGAGCCCCCCCCCCCCCAGGGGCGAGATCTGGAGGTATCGTACCCTCCCTCACCGTCACTGACCTACAAAGAGGGACTTTCCGGTCTCAACTATGGTATTTACGTGCCAATATCCGGCCTAGACACGGATGTATTTAATTGGCGCTTGTCGGGGTTCGATCCGAGCACCTTCAGCACTGAAAGCCGAAGCGCTACCACTAGGCTACTTCGACCCGTGGAAGCTAGTAAGAGGAAGAGATCGTGAACATGACTTTAGGGTTTATTTACACGTGTATGTTTTGTGTTGAGGTACTGTAATAGCCAGTTTATTTGCTTTTTTATATTAGTTTTTTTCATTCTTTCTTCAGTTTATGTCAAGTAGCAATAAAATTTGGTTTCTTAATTTTAGTTGCATATCTAATTACTTACTGGCGGCACTTGACCACACCAAAGCAGTTAATTAGGTTTAAGAAAATAGATATTTTTTTCTAACAGTTATGAGGTCATTCTTAAAAATTGTTGTTAATGACCTAAGGTGTACGAGAAAGTGTGTCTAAGAGGCTAAGCAGTGCTTCATACTGCGTCCTGAGCACTCCATTAAATTAAAAATTATCGGGAGAAAAGTGAGAGTATAAGATTAAATTGTAACAATTTTGAAATGCGTTCTTTAGAAAGTAGCACTCCCCTAAACCCTCAGTTCATTTTTCTTCCGCCCAAGAATATGAATTATTGAAAAGTTCTCAGCTATCAAATAATATTCTTTAACTATATTATTATTATTTTTTGGTCCCATCTGATGTAATTCATGCTCTGTTTTGTCTCACCTACTATAACACTACAATTTATGTTCATCCCCATTACACTTCGATCTGCCCTGATATATTTTTGATTTTCTTTACGATGCATTCAAATTATATAGTTTACCCATTACGTATGAGTGAGTGAGAAAGGATTTCAGCAGAAGTATAATCAAATCAACTTCTAGTATTGCTTACGAAGTATAAATTTGGGTATTGTGATCAGTAAATTACAGTAAAATAGCTGCAATGACCGAAAGAGGGCAAAGCATAAAGGCCTTTTGTTCGGTAAAAATCTCCTTTTCAGTTTTCTTTTTAGATTTCGATGTAAATTTTTATAATCATGTTTATTTCCTGAAGATATTAAATTTTGCCAGTGTATTTTAGGCTTTTAGTGGTAACAAAATTGAAATATGTAAATAAGTTTAATCCTGGATGTAAATAATTACATGAATTTTATCAATTTTTTTGTTTTTGGTCTAAATTATTTTGGACCTCTTTGTTCTGCTCGAAGAATAAGGATAAATATACCGTAGCTCTTGCGGTCTCTTATTGTCTGTCTGGGTTCTCATCTCATACAAATAAGACTGTACAATGCACATAACCGTATTTAATATCAGGATTGTAATGGACAAATGGACTCAAAAACAACTGTACCCGTGATATGATCTAAAAGGCAATGGAACTGTTGGTTCAGATGTGCAAGGAATGTCATTGTTCATTGTCAGTGACTTAGCATTATGTGAACAGCAACAGCATTTTACCACGTTTAAGGGAGTCCGGGACACATTTAAAAAAAATTTTATTTATTGAGATAAAATTTCGAATTTTTTGAGATGGTCAACCATATAATTTGTAAACAAAATCACATCATAATATTTCTCAAAAAGTTTTTAAAAAATTTTTAAATTTAAAATTTTTAATAAAAGTGGGGTAATTTAAAATCTTTATAACTCGAAATATTATTTATCGATCTTCAAAATTTTTTCATTTACTTAAACATAAATATATAAGTTTTAATTTTGATTCAGCATTTTTTGAAATATTAATATTTAAATAAATTAAAAATATTTAAATTAAAAATTGCAAAAATTTATGTAACTTATTTTTAAAAAATCATATTTTCAAAAGCAAATATTTTTTTTCAAATTTGCCGAATCAAAATTATAGTAAAATAGTCGAAAAAGATATGTTCCAAGTTTCAACCATTTATCTTTAACGGTACTTGACTTATAACAATTTAAAGACGAGAAATGGGGAAAAAACCCATCATGCTGAAAAACGCACTTACAGGTTTAAACAACGATTGGCTATATTAGAATGTTGCAAAAATAAATAATAATTTATCCTGTTCTAATTAAGATAGAAACATGATTTAAGGGTCATTTTAAGCGTAAAAGAACAAACAAATTTATAATTAATAAAAAAAATTTCGAAAAATCGAACAATTTTGTGTTCTGGACTCCCTTAAATTTTACGTATATTTATTAATATTATTTTTAAAACTGTACTCTCGTCTCTGCTGAATTGTACTTTTCAGATGTTTCTACTTTTATTTTATTACAATGGGAAACTTGAAATAACTGAAGAAATCTTTTCGGAGGTGTTGCGTCAGACATAGAGTAGCCGGACATCAAAGACAACTAATGTACAAATTCCAAAACACGGAGGTCTGACCGAATACTCCACATGATTTATCTATTACTTTTCGCTTCGAACAGTGTTGTGTTTTAAGGAACAATGAGCTTTGATGATCGTCCAGGACATTTTGTAAAAGCCACGAGGAAGCATTTCAAGTTTCATTGTATTGAAGGTGTTACACTGTATCATTGGAACTGCATTGAGGAATTATTTAGCAATTTTTCTGGTGAATTTTCCTCTTAACAAACAAACAAAGAACTCATTTATTAATTTATAATCCAATTTCTTTTCTTTAAACGAGGAAAACAAAAGATTAAAATAGCAGAAATTCTTAGAAAACATTTAAAAATAACTGTCGCATTTCAAATTAAAAGTGTGACGATGTTAAAATAGTTGCCCATAGTTTTTGACAAAAAATAATATCACCGTCTTTTTTTCGAATTAAAATCTGTGTGCTGCCTTAATTGCGACTAAAGATTTAATCGAAGTATTTTCCCTATTTCAACTGCAGATTTCAGTTTGAAAGTTCAATATTTCGTTTTTTGAAAAATTATTAGTACAGAAATTGAACTTAATATTTAAAAAAAAGAAGTTTCTATAGTTCCAGCTTGATGAGAATTTTGTTTTTCATGCCATTTGCGAAAACTAAAAGTGTGGGATTACCTTTGTGCGACACTGCATTTCAATATATTATATGTAGCATATAGAGGTAAAACTACAATTGCAACAGTAACATACAAAGAAGCTTTTTGCAGAATGTTGTAGTTTTTCGTCCTCAGTTGTGTGGGGCAGTCAGTAATACTAATGAACAGAAGGGTAAGTTTCAACAAGCCAGGAAAGCAGTAAAGAGTGTCTTTAAAGTTTATGTAAATAATATCTAAATAAGGTAGTAAATAATGACTAAGATCATTATTCTACCAAACTGATTTCGCAGCTTACCGAATGTCCCGTGACAGGAATAAAGTTTTGAACAGTAATATTCCCAATGAAAATACGCCGAAGAACCCAGGATATAAACCCTATAAATTTCCCTTTTTTAGCTATGAACAACGAAGTTTCGAAAATCCAGTAAAAATGTAATAATGAATTCCGTTTGAAAAAATTTATAAACACTTAAAAATGTAGAAGTACACGCTGGTTAAAGACACCGTTATAAAATTTACACCACAATAAAAATTACCCTTATGTTATTAATATATACTACAAAAGTTTTTACAAAAAATAATAACAATAATAATATTTATTATTGTCGTTATTGAGACTCGAGGTGATAACATAATTGAAAATACGTAAACTGAAGTGGGGGGGGGGGATTTGTCTGTAATACAAGAGCATCATCTACGAAGGATTTTCCAAGAAAGGAATTGCATTTCATATTTTACAAATAAAATCGAAGAGGAATCCTTACATATTTCTGTTCCAGTTCAATCATATCTTTGCACGTCTTCCAATCGGCAACCGATCCATTCGATTTCCTGGCTAAAATGATAGAATAAACATGCTAGCATTAGAGGTGTAACAGTCAGAGGCGAAGTTTGTGTATATTATTGATAGATATGGTAATGCAGTTTTAACTTGTTAGAGTCTGATACAGATGTGCAGCTGACCAGAATCTCTACTGCGGCTGAAGCGATTCTCGTCAGTAACGAGGTTTTTCTCCCAAACTGTGCAGGTATCTAGTTTTTGTGCTCTTTGCACCACTATAGATGGTGACACCTATGGTCGCAGCGCACGGACCGGCGGCCAAACGGTCCAACTCTATGGAGTCGTCTGGACACAGCAATCCGCGAAACTTGGCATCTCTGCAACTGCATTTCAATGCCTGTTAGTGTCTGCCGACAATCTCTATCAGCCTGTTCAAAGATAAAGTGGTCATTTGTGGCATTTGTCAATCGCGGCCGACCACTACCAGTCCTTCGCACAGCTGAACCTGTCGTTTCGAAAGCTATCTATGTCTGCAAGACGACACTAGGGGTAACATTGGAATCTACGGCCATACCCCTCAAAATTCGGTCTTCCTCCATCTCCCCAATGATTCTACCTGATGCCAAATCACCAAAATCAGTCGTAGTGGTCATTTCGGAGTCTTCAATTCGGGATGAAACTCAATGAATGTTTGTCACAATCGTAAGCAACGAAATTTGGAGAGACTTTATTTTTTTCCCCATTTATTTGTCATGACAACACCTTTGATGTCACAATTCCAAAATTTGAATAATCTCCAGCTACGTACAGAATATCCTCCATTATGAATATGATTACAAGCAGTTTTGTTTAATTTTCAGGATGTAATATTTAAAAATAGGGGTAGTCCTTAAGTTTTGACCTCCAGTGTATATTTGATACAAATACTGAATCAATTGAAAATGTACTAGTGATCAACCACTCCAAAGGACTTTAAAAGAAATTAATTTTTTTTCGAAAATGCTTTTAAAAATCAATTATAAATTTATGTTTAAAAGTTTAATGAACCTTTTTTTTAAACCATATCTACAAAACATACTTCTCTTGAATATATCCAACTCGTCAATAAAATGATTTGAAAACCATCTTATAAGAAAATTTAACAGCTTAAATATACATTAAAACATAAAAAATCTTACAAGAGCATATTTCGATTTTCACTAGAAAAGACAGGTCCACTAACCGATGCAGAGGGGAGCCCCAGCTTCAGTATATCACAGAGTTTAGGATACAGCCCATTCACCGGGTAGTTTAGATGAATTCAGAATCTGATGGAACACTTCTGCCAGAATAAAAAAAATCAACGAACTGTGAAAAGAGAAAAATTATATATAAACTAGAAGGTAACCCGTCATTTTGACGTCATAATACTAATAATGACGTCATAATGGAAAAAGTATATGAAAGTTGAAAAATATCCCGAATTATCTAACAATATTGCATTTAATCCCCACCTTGTAAAAGCAAACCCTTTCATTATTTTTTATTTATTTAGTTTTTCATGCGATTGGAGAAGTAGACTGCCATCCAACCCGTCATTTTGACGTCATAATACTAATAATGACGTCATAATGGAAAAAGTATATGAAAGTTAAAAAATATCCCGAATTATCTAACAATATTGCATTTAATCCACACTTTGTAAAAGCAAACCCTTGCATTATTTTTTATTTATTTAGTTTTTCATGCGATTGTAGTAGTAGACTGCCATCCAGTTTTTTATAGCTCACTACGCGATATGAATACTTGAGCTACTTGATTCATTCACATTCAAGTTTGCTTACTTTCAGAATTCATCGCAAAAGTAAACAGATTTTTAAAAACTGTTAAATATACAGGTAAAAGCATCCAATTTTTTTTAGTTCGGAATGTTTTATAGAAAATTTGGCTGAACAAACGTGATTTGATGGAGAAGATATTAGTTTTTAGGTAAGAAAAAATTCTGATCCACATCTGAAATTTAAATTAAGCCTAACCGGATGTTTGTTTACTGAGGGCTTCAACTGAAAGATGAGTACAGCCCGGAAGTGTTATACAGAGACAACGGCTATTATATATATAATGTAACATAAATAAAAGTCAGCCATGAAAAACACTTTTTGACATTAGGCGTACCTTCATTTAAATGAAAAGGTTTTGTGAATATTAAGTTCGAAAGTGTTATCAGGTTTACGAATAAAGTAGGTTTGGAGCGAATGTGAATATATAGTATGCTTTAATTATATTTAAATATCAAGGCCTGATAAGTCTAATTTATCATTCATTCAGGTATTATCAATGATATTTATAAGAAAAAACATATATTTACAAAATACGCTCTATACTGAAATTAAATTTTTGCTAAAATTTTAATTACTCTTAAAAATATTGGTGTTAATTAATAGGTAAGTGACAAATGAATAAAAGCATCAGTCTAGAAAAATCTCTTTATCTTTCTTTTCCTTTACGAAGAACTCGCGCAATATTTCATACATTAATCGGTTCTGATACCACTGAATTCAACAACCACAACACGTCGCAATTTACTATATTTACATGTTTGTAAAAGTATGATGTGTAAATAATTTTTTTCATACAATTCTTTACAGTCAAACTGAAATAGTCTTTTTCTTCTCCTTGTAAACAATGTGATGTAACATGTGTATAAATATTATATCCCTTCAAACATAACTCAATTATTTAAAATTCCTTTAATAGTGTCGAAACAAAGGATTTAAACCAAATAACGATAAATTATATAGACTATACGTCACAAATCTATTGATAATAGTTGATTTATTACATATATATATATATGCAGAATTTACTAAACTGTTAAATAGCATCTTAAATGTATATTACGCGATATATCACTAAATTTAAAGCCTCTTAAGATGATAGCGTATCAAAGGTGTTTTAGATAATTTATACATACATTATTATTGGTATAACTACTACAGCAATAGTATCTCAGTTTGTATAAGAATGTTAATATAAAAGTTGAAAAGATAATAGTAATAAAAGGAATTATTCGATAATACACTAACTAAGAATAACATTGACTATCACTGACGTTCTTTACATCTATTCACTGGCTAATTGGATGTTAATACCTGTTAGAATTGGGAAAAACAGTAATATCACAGATGATAAAAGATAAGTTTGGAGTGACATTGTTAGGTAACATGTGCATGTCGTAAATTTTCTGGCCAACCTTCTTTCATCCCAAATCCGAATTGTGAATGAGAGAATTCAGTGAAAATGACTCACCAGAAAATATCCCCGAGTTTTTTACGAAGAAAACCGCTCATAGATACAGATTATAAAAGGAATTAACCGATAATACAAAACTAAGACTAACATTAACTATCACTGACGTTCTTTATATCTATTCACTGGCTAATAAAAGGCGTGGTGGCCTAGTTGGCAAGAGAAATCCACCTCCGTGTACGCTAATGGTGGCCGGGGCACGTAAAATAGGGCGTGACTGCAATGTCCTCCAAGTTCCCAAATTTACCTCTGGAGGTGCGGGGTCAAGTGTTCCGGTCTCGTCACTTGAATCGGATGAAAATTACGGGACCGGTCATTTAGCGAAGTCGGACTCCAACCCTTGTGGTGCTAATTCGAAACAGGAGCCGCACCTTCATCGCCCATAGCCTTCGGGACTTGATCTGATGTTGCTGTCGGTCAAGTGACATAAGCAACATCAACTGAATAACTGGACGTTAATACCTGTTAGAATTGGGAAAAAAACAATATGACAGATGATAAAAGATAAGTTTGGAGGGACAATACTAGGTAACATGTGCATGTCGTAAATTGTCTAGCCAACCTTCTTTCATCCCAAACCCGAATTGTAAATGTGAGCATTCAGTGAAAATGACTCACCGGATTTTTACTGTGAAAGCTGCTCATAGAGGGACTTAAGGTTTGTCCAGTGAATCTATTTTCGTAAATTTCGATTTTGGAGGGGATAAAAACTATTTCGTGACCCAATTGCGTTCAGGGGTCTTGAGCGCTGCGAAACATTGCACAGTAGTAATTAAATCTATGCACTACATTCGCTGGATATCTCCCCTTTGGAGTTAATCGTAGACTAATTCATCAGTAAAAGCGTTCACTATTATCAATTTTGCGAGGGGATCGGGTGGAAATAATTTTTGACGAGAACTCTGCTGTCAGCTGCATTTATAGAGGTGCCAAGTGTGGCTCTTGTTGATTCCCTCTACATAAGCTCATAACATTTGCAGGTACGAAGATATTGACTCAGGTGTGTGGATGAACTATATGAAAATCCTATCTGAAGATGTTTCTAGAAAGAATAGAATACTAACTATTAATATAAATTAATTTTAAAAATTTATGCTTCAGAAATAATTAAATGATTTGTCTCACCTTTCATCTGTTCCCATAATGTTTTGGAATAATTTTCAAACACCGGAAACACAGAAGGACCCAACTTTCGACCTCCGTATACTTGAGATGCAGAGCAAAGCACAGGTAGTAGGCAAGTGATTTTCAGCATTTCAGATTTTGTACAGTCCACACGATGCAAGGCACGTTGCTTATAGTATCAGTAAGAGAAATAGAATGTCCAGTAATCCTGTATCATAATATGTCGCAAATTTGAATAAATGTTTACCAATTGATAGTCGATAAATCTATGTTTAAACAAGGAAAGAAGGTTTTTGAATGCAAGAAAAGAAAGCAAAATTTGAAAAAAAGGGGCACAAAAGAGTTCAATATTTCCTCCACCATTTCATGTTTATTCAAACTGCGTGGAATGCAAGACAATGAAAAATCTTTTAATGAAGCTTGAATATTACGTTAACGCATGACGTCATTATGGAGATTGTCCCATTCATCAACTCAATGGTAGTTAAAAGAAAAGAAATTTTTGTACAACAGTTGAGAAGACTTGTGATGGATTTAATGGAGTCTATTCAGAGAAAATAGTATTATCTTTCTATCTATTCCTCGAAATGTGTAACCTGTTATTTACGAATTACCTTCTTCGGTATAATGAAGTGAATTTTATAAAATGAGAATCAAAAGGTACTGTGATAGTGCGACATCAAACTATGTTTTTAATTTGAAAGCATTGGCCTGGTGCTGGCTGTGGGGTGTTGTGGCTTGCTCCCAGGGCTCCAAGGTTCGTTGTGAGAACCAAGGCGCTGGTAACTGAGAGTCTCTTTGGGGAGTGGGATTCTCTGAGGGAGTCGCTGTATCACCATCTTAGCGACGGTTGTCTCCACTTCCGTGTAGTCCGGTTGGAAACTGGGCGATCGTCCAGGCTAAGAGAGACAATAGCCATTTGGGACGATTGTCTCTTTTGTGGCATTTTATTGGAACGATGAAAATCAGAAACGTATAGAAGAGTACGAACAAAAGGGAATAGCACTTACGGTACCCCTTGTAAATACAAGGTGCGCCCATAAAGTAAACGGACAATGTTTTATAAATAAGAAAAATATTACTCACCGTCAAGTAAATTTATCCCCTTAAAAATAATTGCCAAAGGAGTCTATATAATTTTTCCAACGTTTCTTGAAGTCATAGAAACACTGTTTATAGGCGTTGGTACTAACCGTTCGCAAAATACGCGTAACATTTGATTTAATATCCCAGACGTTTTCAAATCTCTGTCCTTTCATGGATTTTGCATTTTTTTTATTACAAAGGATTTGTTCACCACGAATTTGTACCTGAAAATCAAACAATTAATCAGTATTTTTACAAGGAGGTGCTTTTTTCTATTAAGAAACGGGATAAGGCGAGTTGGGAAGGAACTGTTTGATTCTGGGCAATGGTTTCTTTACACGATAATGCTAGGCCCCATACAGCAATTTCTGTACAACAATATCTTGCATTCAATTACAGTGATAAATCACCCACCATGTTCTCCCGACTTATCGCCAACTGATTTTTTTCCTTCTCCCGAAGCTGAAGATGGCCATGAAAGGAGAAATTTGAAAATGTCTTGGATATTAAATCAAATGTTATGCGTATTTTGCGAATGGTTAATTCCAGCGCCTATAAACAGTGTTCCGATGACTTGAAGAAATGTTGGAAAAATTGTACAAACTCCTTATTATTTGCGATTATTTTGAAGGAGATAAATTTATTTGAAGGTGAGTAATATTTTTCTTATTTATAAATAAAATGTCCGGTTACTTTATGGGCGCACCTTGTATGTCGTAATTTGACATTTTATATTATTGTTTAATTTAAAATGCTGTGGCTAATAATTTAGTACTACATATCTAATATCTATGAGGCTCTCTTAGGCAATTTTTTTTCATTTCTTTTAATGGATCAATCATAGGTGCTGGTCAACCCCATTTTTGAAATTTTGTTTGTCCATATGATGTTATTCTGATTGAAGATAATTTAAGATTTGGTTACATACTCGTATACAGGGTGTTCGTAAACTGTGTTGACAAAATAAGAGGGGTTATATTACTCATCAAGATGAACAAAATATACACTGCTGGCCACCTAAATTGCAACACCAAGAAAGACAAGAGATATCACAATAAAATTTATTTTGTAGATAACATGTTGACCAAGTATCAAATGATTAAATTTATAGACTTCTGTGAAGTGTGGTTCCTGCCAAAATCAGTAGCCAGAGTAGCCGCCATTGTTGGAGATCACCACTGCCACACGCCTCGGCAGACCAAGCAGCTTCCACACGTTGCCAAAGTTGATCTGCTGTGGCAGCTGGGGATAGAATCTGGGTCAATCGTAGAGCAACCATGGACCACATGTTTTCTATCGGCGAAAGATCCGGAGAGCGAGGCGGCCAGGGAAGCAATTCAATCTGGCGATTGACGAAGGACCGTTGGACAATGCGTGCCACGTGTGGTCACGCATAATCCTATTGAAATATGGCTGTGGGCAAGCCCTGAAGGTAAAGAAGGACAACTGGCTCCAACACCTGGGAGATGCAGCGCTGGCTGTTTAAAGTACCGGCAATGCGTACTACAGGTGTGCGAGTGATATCCAATACCGCTCCATACCATAATACCCAGTGCAGGACTACTGTGGCGGTGCATAACGCAGCTGTTCAGCATCCTTTCTTCACGGTGTCTCCAGACTCGAATGCGACCATCGTGGTGTTGCAGACAGAAGCGTGACTGGTCAGTAAAGGCAATTTCATTCCATTCTGCCGTCCACATCCTTCTGTCATCGCACCATTGGCGGCGGAGACGTCTGTGGTTCTGCGTCAAGGGTAGACAAAGCAATGGACGTCTTGCGGACAGACCACTCTGCTGTAAACGGCGTCGAATAGTACGCGCAGGCACTGGATGATGCGTTACAGACTGCATGTGCTGTGCTATGGTTCGTGATGTGACTGAGTGATCCGTCACTGCCATGCGCACAATTTGCCTATCATCACGTGAAGTGGTGCGCTGAGGTGGATGCGATCGAACACGCCGGTCCGTCGTACCCTCCTGAATCCAGCGATCACATATCCGCATTACAGTTGTTTGGTTTCGTCCAACACGACTACCGATTTCCCTGAAAGATAATCCACAATCTCGGTAGGCCACTATCCTTCCTCTGTCGAACTCGGATACTTGATCAAAAAATGATCGTTGTTTTCGACGAGGCATAATTGATCGTTTTTTTTTTAAAAACCACAGGAAAAACACAATTGCCGAACTTGAAATCGTCGAAATCTCCAAGCCTTAAATAGTGCTTTGAAGTGGCGCCACATGCGCGCGTGATGTGCGTCTGCGCTGAAATTCTAATCATTTGCATATCTCACCTCCGCTAATGCATGTTGTAAATTTCATGTTATTTGCATGTTTCCTTCAGGGTGTTGCATTTACAGTGGCCAGCAGTGTACAATGCAACCTAGAGCCGCATTCCACTTAGTGTGTTAGAAAAGCGTAAAGTTCAATCCCCAAGTTGAACTTTAATAAAATGTGAATTAACTCAATCATATGTTGCACAATCATCAAGGTAATCCCCACGCTACCTCCCCTCTTAAACACCAGCAGAAATTTTCAGTGAATATCTAGGTAGGTATCGTCGGTGATTTGCTGGCAGGACGGTATCGTGTGCCATAACGTCCGAACAGCGCAGCATACCGTGTCTTTCTGGAGCAAGTGCTTCCTGGTTTCTTGCAAGCTCTTACTCTAACCACACAGAGGGACATGTGGTTTATGAATGAAGGAGTACCACCACACTTAAGAACAGCCGTACGCTTCATCCTGAATTCCATATATTCTGGATGGTGGATTGAACGTGGAGGACCTGTGGCTGGGCCTCCAAGCTCACCGAACCTAAATCCATTAGGCTTCTTCTTTTGGGAATGCAAGAAATCATTGGTGTACGAGAAATCTGTGGAGTCCGAGGAAGATCTCGTTTTGAGAATCGTTGTTGCAGAGGACAAGATTAACCAGGAGTGCACCACTCTTTCCTTCGTCAGTGTCAATTGTGCAATGACAACCTTGACAGTATCTTGAGCCTCTACTTTGAGTCTCTCTCTGATTTAAAAGGGATTGTGCAACTCAGGATTTGGTTAATTCTAATTTTTTTCCAATGACGAAAGTTGAACTTGGACACAGAACTGTACGCTTTTCTGAAACACCGAGTGGAATGCTGCCCTAGGTAAGTTGTTTTTGTAAATATTGTTCGTCTTTATTTGTCCTATCACCCTTATTATTTTCTCGACACATTCTCGATTCAATAAAAGATATAAAAGCAGAAGATACATGTTTTTTCTGAACATTATTAACTTAAATCTTGCAATTATACTGTCGATAACTCACATTTGCATCAAAAGTTGGTACCGCATGGACCTGGGCTCGAATGGATTTTGGCCTTAGCATGGACCATTCTGTACTGACCCCTCAGAGCCCGAGAGGGAGCAACGTTGGTTAATCTACTGGGTGTTCCTATAAAGAAGTAGCTGTTAAAGCTCGCTAAATGAATTTTGAAACTTCCTTCAGGATAGCTTCTTGCCCATTTCGAACAGTAAGAACAAACAACAACAAATAAAACTGATGAGAAAGTCTACTCCTGACTGCGTTTGTTTTGTTGTTGTTGTTTCTAATGCCCCCTGTATGGAAGATTCATACCAGGTCCACACAGGCTACGGACTGCCGTGTGAGGCTCCGGTTTATATAGTACCACAAAGTTCGGAGTCCGTCTTAGCTAGCTGCCACCTCAATTTTAACCAAGCACGCCCGAGCGTGACATCTGGTGAGTCCGTACCCTCTCTCACCTCGTAGAGGGACTTCCTGGTCTACGGATTTAACGTGCCTGAATCCGACCTAGATATGGAGGTATTTAATGGCGCGCGTACGGATTCGATCCGAGCACCCTAAGCATCAAAAGCCACAAGCTACTACAAGGCCATATCGAGCCCTATATTTGTTTTAAATTATGTGTAATTGATTTAATCTGTCATAATTTGTTTTCATTTGTTGTAATTTTGACTAACGGGAAGTCAGGCCTCACACCGAGGAAACGCATGTTTCGGACAGAATGTCGCTGGTTCTACCTCCAGCGGCGGCAATTCCACACGTCCGTCAGATGTCACTTTTATCCACACATTGAAGCGACGGGCTGCTTATACGCACATATGCGCTGTAGCGCCGAATTGTGTTATAGAAAACGTGATGGCTGTATGGCCAAAGCTAACCGAGTTATTTTCGAATGAAGACCCGAAATTATATTAATGTATCTCATGAATGAAATTCAAACGTCAAAAAAGAAAACATTGTGTTCATCTGTTAAATTTGATAAAGGAAGAACTAAATACATAACAAATAACAAGTTCAGTGCATTTTTTATTACAAAAAATAATAAAAAGAAAAGTAAAATTACTTCAATTTCTTCCATTTCCTCGAGTATATATTCCACTAACTTAAGTAGTAAATTATTGAAATCGAAACTTAGCTTTCCTTTATTGGGTTCAGGAATAATTCATGAGCTTTTTTTCAAATTTAAAAATGCTCTCAGAAATAAAACGATAGTCAAAATGTTTTATGTTGTTTGAAAAAGAATGCTTTTCCCTAGAAGATAGCTTTTTTTATTTATTATTTTTTTTTAAACTTTTAATTTTGTGTATTTTCAGATCATTAAATTGGAATGTCAATTGGATAAAACTGATCATTTTCGACACTATTTGCTTTTTGCATTTTGCATTTAATCGAGCTGCATTTAATCGCTGAAGTTGCTCGAAGCGGCATTCTTTTCGCTGCTTCATATCGACGTAAAGGTACAATATTTGATCGCCAATCAAACTGCGGTAAAGAAAACGCTGTTTATGGCCGTGCAAACAAACCGGCGGCGATTCTGAAACGTTGATTTTTGTTGTTTTCGCTCAAAGTGTGTGGAACCCAAGAGCCGAGTTTCTGAACCTTGTCCATTCAGTGAAGTTGGTTCACTACAGTTTTTTTTACTGTGTACTGAAACACAAAGCGACCATCCCAATATTTATACGAGGCTTTCAGTCAATTGGAAATGACCTAGAATTTCTCAGAATCAATATAATTTTGTTACAGTTAAATTTCGATTACATTTATTAGTAGTATTGTTAATATTGAGATCTCATTTTCTAAATAGCTGTGTGTGAACCCTTTGCTTGCGTTTTAACCACTGGGAATCTCAACGTATTTTTAAAAAGCAAAGAAACTGTTCAGAGCTGTTGAGAGGCTTGTGGACAAATGACTTGATAGCCAACGACCTAAATTTGTCTAAAATAGCATTTTGTCGTTGTTGGATTTTGCATAAACTTTGTAAAATTGTTCCTAAATTTCAATTTTAAAGAAGTATAAAAGAAGACTGTAATATTCCTAAATCTTCCATTCTACGTTTTCGCAACAAATGTAATAGTTATGAAAAATATCTGAAAGTTTAAATATATAATTAAGTACTTTCTTGATATTCCGAAAATGGATTTATTCACATTTTGAAATCCACTAATTCGAAAAATAATTTTCTTTAACAAATCTGAATTCATTTAGAAAAGCCTGGTATTTTGTTATATACCGACGTGTGTCACTAAAAATAAGTGGAATGGTTTATCATACGTTTTAGGAAAATGCTTCTGTTTGTTGAATAATTGATGTGACTGATTTGAGTTCTACTATTTAAATTATAATATGGTTAGTATTTATATTATTACTATACAAACATAAATACCCAAGGGTACATATTTTTGTAATATTTTCCATGGAAATGACAATGTTTAAAGACAAAATTTCAGTTTACAAACGGAACATAATTTAAGGTAAAGAATATAAAAAAGTACTTTGTCTGTATATATGTAGAATTTAGATAAAAACATGTAGCTTAAAATTTTCTTTTCTCAGATTTTATATTTTATAAGTTATACTCCCTATTTGCTGACATAATATTTACTAACGTATATTTCTATATAACTTGACACCTTTACTAAATTTTGAATTTTTATGGCTACATACTTTGTTTTAGATGACATAAAGAAAAACTATGCAAACAAAAAGGAAAAGAAAATTTAATAAGGAAAATTTTAAAAAATTAAAATTATTTTGCAAAAAAATTATTTGAATCAGAGCATATTTTTTATCTCAAAAATAAAATTTACTACTTCCCAAATTTTTTTAATGCAAGTAATGCACCTGTATGAACATTTACTTTTTTAATTAAAATATATTTCTACCGGTAATATTATTAAAATTTCAAAGATATATTCATTTTGTGTTTTAAACTCAAATAGTTCTTTTCTGTATGAAAAACTTCAAAATGATCAAGTACTTTTTATTTATAATATTTCCTTTTTATAAAATCTTAAAGTATATGAGACTTTTTTTCCTTACTTTCAGTATTTGTGATGGATTATTTCCTCCTCTATTTGGTAATCAAAAGTGTCTGTAATGAATTTTGAAGCATTTAAATATCAAACTAGACGATGAAATAATTCCCCAGAACCTTTTCCAGCTGAAAGATAGTGATAGATTAAAATGTCTAAAACTCTTAGAAGGTAAAGGCAGATATGATTTTAAAAATCATACCGAAATACGAATAATTAAAAAAAATAAACTTTGTGTATTGGACCCCCATTAAAGAGTTCATCGACTTTTGCAAGAGAAAAGTCGCGCGTAAAAATAGTGCAGTTAATTTAGATGAAAGATAATTCAGTTTATAGGAACTCAGATAAACAAGACTATTGTCTATATATGTAAAACAATTCCGTAAATGACTGACTGACTGAATGACTGACAAACCAAACCGGTGGACATAAAGGGCTGAAATTTTGCATGGCGATTCTTCTTATACTGTATGGGGGCACTAAGAGAGATTTTTGAAAAATTCTTCTTAGATTTTTTAAAATTAAATTTTTAAGCTGTTTTATAATATTCTTTAAAGTTTGCATTTAAAAAAATAATACTAGGGTTATAAAATTTAAAACACGAGAAAGATCACAAAAATTCCTTTAAAATGAAAGCTTTTTCGAATCTTTACCTCCATTTTCTGATTTTAGAGGAATTTTTAAAGATTAATTTTTAGAATTTAATTTATTAGATGCTGATCACGTGGTTTCTTTTCTTTTAATTTTGCGTCACGAGCATAACAAAGAAATAGACAAAAAGAATTTCTTGCTAATGAGGCAGGCGATTGGACATTATCAAAACAATTTTTAACATACAGTAAAAGAAATTTCCCTCAAACTGTACTATATTAAATATACTATATTATGTAGTATGTTCTATTAGATTTAATTTGAATATTTTCTTCTACATTATTTTGTCTATAAAAATATCCGTTACGATTTTTTTATAAATATATTTTTTTTGTTTTTTACATCAATTGCATAC
>OU015498.1:27539772-27609772 GCA_907164885.2 Dolomedes plantarius | reverse complement strand
AATATATGTCAATGATGTGTTGAGTATAATTTGTGTATTATTACATTTATTTACTATCTAGCCGTCATGTCAATGGCGGCTCCAGGGGAGGGGGGCAGTAAGGCAAATGCCTCGCCCCCCTCAAAAAAAAAGACCGGAATTTTTTTTTTTATAGCCAGAAATTATATTATCGTAGACGTAATACTAAATGAGTTTAAATTTAAAAGGAGACGATGTTTATTTCTTATATATAAATATATATATATATATATATATATATATATATATATATGTATGTATGTATGTATGTATGTATGTATGTATGTATGAAACCCTAAGAGCCAATGTTGCCCCCCCACCTCCCCAAAACTCTTGACTGGAGCCGACCCTGCGTCATGTTTTGACGGGTACGAACTAGTACCTCATTTACTCCTAATATTGACACTGTCGAGATATAAAAATTTGGTAGTTCAGATCTTGAAACCTTTTACCTCTTAGATAATTTTATCTTTATCTTTATCAAAATTTAACTTTATGTATGGAATGACTAATTGATAGATTTTAAGAAATGATAATTCAAATTAGTTCTTCATTGTATGTAGATAATTTCAGGATAATGAGGAAGTAGCAAAATTGAAGAAAAGTGGTAATCTTCTTACATGAAAAATAAAAAAACAATTTTTTCATGCGTATTATGCAATTTTATTCCATCATGTTGACATTGATTTATACGTACGTTAGGAGAAATATCAGAACAAAATTCACAACTCTAGAGACCGAATTTCAAATATGAAAAGAAAATGTTCTCAATAAAACGAAAATCTCATTTAAATGGCGTATAAATATATAATGTTCTAATAAGTTTTATTATACTATATTAAAACCAATGTACATTAACTCAAGTCCTTGTTACTTCGAATCATTTAAAAATTTCTGGACATGAGTAAAAGGTAAGTTAAAATTGAAACAAAAATTAAATTCAATAATGAAATTTAAGAGAAAATGAAAAATCAGAGCCCAAAATCAAAAACTTTGAAATCGAAATCAAAATCAATTTCAAAACTAGTGATTCTGTCACGGTAAAGTCAATATCAAGTACATAGTAACAAAATTTACGACTTAATAGATAGTTAAATAAAGATTCTCAGTGAAATTAACTAGTGAAAACAGTAAATGGAAAAAGCTTTCCAAGTAGCTAGCTACTTTTCTATATATATATATATATAAAACTGTACCGTGAGTGACTGAATGACTGACTGACTGACTGACAGATAACGCACAGACCAAATCGTTGAACCTAAAGGGCTGAAATCTTTCAGGGCGATTTTTCTTATAGTGTAGGGGTGCAATAAGAAAGATATCTGAGAAATTCTTCTTAGATTTTTTACAATTAAATTTTTAAGCTGCTTTTGTAACTTTTTTTAAGTTTGCATTTAAAATAATAATCTGAGGGTTACAAAATTTATATCACGAGAAAGATAAAAAAAATTCATTTAAAATTAAAATTCTTTCGAATCTTTACCTACATTTTCTGATTTTTGATGAATTTTTAAATATTAATTTTTAGAATTTAATTTAATAATTGCTGATCACATGGTTTCTTTTCTATTTGTGTTACTTAATTTTGAGTCACGTGCATAACAACGAAAGAAATTGACAAAAAAATATTAAAATACGATAATAGATAAAATTTAACCACTAGACTCATTGAAAAGGAAGTTTTTTAAGAATTTAATTCAAATTAGTGTTTTATGAATATTAAACATACAAATTAATTGCATACATTGACCGTTTTATTTAATTCGAATGTACCACTTGCAGGTATTCAGCTAGTTCATATATATATATATATATATATATATATATACTTATATATATAAATGTCAAGGCTCTTTCACCGCGCACCCATATAAAACACTCTAAGTACTCTAAATGCAGTCATCAAACAGTAGGCCGGTGGAAGTACTAATACTGAAATAACATATACAGACTCCTTTATTGATTAACATTAATCAAAAACCCAATTAATCACAGCCCACTCGACAGACGCGCATCTTTACTCTATCCAAGATTTCCCTAAACTGCGTAATTTATTTCTCTTCCGTTATATAAGTCCCATAAGGCGTGGGCCCTCTTCCAGAGCCCCTTTTCGAACATCCGATGGTTATGCAAGATAACGCGCGTACGAGCGATTCGATGACCCTGAAATCTTCGCCGCGAAACACAGTCTACGTCCTGAATTGGAGATCACACTAGGACTTTAATAATAAATTACCGTTTAACGCTCATTAATATAATTAAATATAGCTTATGCTTTTATCATCACACATATATATATATATACATACACATATAATCATAGTTAAATTTAAGACTGCCGTATCAGAAATGAAATTGTTCTGCCCAAGTTACAACTTACTCTTCATTGTTTTTCCAAATGCCTTGTCATATTCCTCGCATCCGGGAACATTCATACCAGGTGGTGGGCCACGTCCACGTTCCCTTCCACGTTCTTTTCCCTTTCCTTTTGCATCTACGATAGCAACATATGCCAGGCAGAGCAGGAAAAGGGTTGCGATTTTCAGGTCCATGTTGGTCTCTTCACTTGAACTGTGATCTATGCTATCCTCCCCAACCCACTTTTATAGCTCTAGCGGCATGTGATAATCTGCAATCCGAACAGCATTTGAAATATCCATGAATCACGTGATAATGTTTTAGTTTTTCAGCCAGCAAGGAAAATCCGGGTCAAATATAATCAAAGGATTATTATCTCTTTCAGTTAAAATGAAAAAAATGTATTTCGAAAATTATTGAATTTATTGTGTTATATATAAAAAACATAAATATTCATTTTAAAAATTCCGTTTCCATGCCAGTCCCTTATGTATATGAATGGATGGATATAGTAGCGTGACTATTAGAAATATATTTGCCGTGATTTTCCCGTATGAATTTTTATTCTAATGCATGTGAGAACAATAACTGTGTATATCCGTGTTCAGTTGAAGAAGTGTCTCTAAATATTTCTTTCATAGCTATGACGTTCATTGTAACTCAGTACAAAGAGATAAAAACGTGTTTTTTTTTAATATTTTATTTAGTTAGGACGCAAAAATGCAACATTGTTTGCCTCTCTGTCACATTTTGGACCGTCTGTATCTCTTTTTCTTGCTAGTATAAACACTATTTTCGCATTCCCTTTTGTTAAAGGCATATAAAACTTGCATCACGAGGTTTACTAACTATTCTCTGAAGCTAATGATAGCAACGATATAAAATGCGGATATTCATCATAGTCACGAGGATTTTTCAAATAAAGACTGCGGAATATGAAGTTGGTATTTATAACACTCATTCATCCCTGTTGTTAACTAAAATTTAATAAAATTTTATCTTTCTTGTCAGTTCTACAAATTTTCCATAAACCGTGTGCATTTTACAGCCGAGACGTAATAAAAAAGTTATCAACAACATGTCTATATGAAAGTGTAACGTATTTATTACACGGACTGTTAGGAAAACGTATGTGAGAGGCTTTATTTTAATGGATCATCCAGGAGCGAATACCCAATCAGATTTAATGGAGTTACTAAACTCAACCGAGATCACCAGTCGAATGCACTATATAGCCTTGAATGCTAGACTAGGAGAAAAGTTGAACGTTTCTTGGAGAAATTAGTTTGGGGAGGTTAGTGGTGTTTGAAATCGTGATCAGCAGTTGAGGTATTTTAGAATTGCAAGATCTGGGTTGTTGCAGTGTCCTTGTCGATACATTTGCACTTATAATATACTAGCATTATTGCCCGGCGTTGCCCGGGTAGATATATAGATATACAATTTTTGATGCATTCCATCAAAAAAATACTGAGCTGCACCCCAGCTCTTCATGTTCATCTGGCTAGACGGCTAGACAGATTGCGCTTAGCGCGTTTCTATAAAATGATATACAAACAATAAGAAAGAAAGAAACTTTGAACCAGCGGACCTTCGTCTGATTATACGTGTGATTTTATTGAGAATTAATAACACAGTGTTGCGTGATTCGCACGTTTGGATTGAATAAGTTTACTGTTTAATTATATTTGTTAGATACTATTTAATTAGATTAAATTAGATTTGTTTGATCCACCGTTTAATTAGAAATAAGTTTTATAATTTACATTTGCCCCTTATTATTTATTTTTCCCTTAAAAGCTCATTTTTTTCCACATCATCCAAGAGACGCTCTTTTTTCCACATCACCCAAGAGGTAAAGTGCAAGATGCATTATCCCCTTTATTTATTCAAAATAACGCGGGATTCCGCATGAAGCCAATTTTCCTTACTTTGGTGATTCGGTTTTTTATTGTCGACAGGCCAAAAACCGTATAGGTTTTTAATTTTCCCAAGGCCAAAACCGTAGAAAAAGCAAATTGTAAATCTGTTCAAGCGATGAGAAAAACTGCAAATAACAAAGGACACAAAGCAGAGCCGGGAAAGTTGTGTTAAAACATACTAATTTGAACAGTATTCTTAAAAAACTCCCATCTCAGTTAGTCTAGTGGTTAAATTTTATCTTTTACCGCATTTTAATATTTCTTTTGTCAATTTATTTCGTTATTATGCACGTGACGCAAAATTAATTTAAATTATCACAAAAAGAAAAGAAACCACGTGATCAACATTTCATGAATTAAATTCTAAAAATTTATCTTTAAAAATTCACCAAAAATCAGAAAAGGGAGGTAAAGATTCGAAAAAGATTTCGTTTTAAAGGAATTTTTAGGATCTTTCTCTTGATATAAATTTTATAACCCTCGGATTATAATTTTAAATGCAAACTTAAAAAATTAGAAAAATAGCTTAAAAATTTAATTTTAAAAAATCGAAGAAGAATTTTTCAAAAATCTTTATCAGTGCACCCCTCCACTATAGACCCCGTTATAGAAGAATCGCCATGCAAAATCTCAGCTCTTTATGTCCAACAGTTTGGACTGTGCGTTATCTCTCAGTCAGTCAGTCAGTTAGGCAGGGTCAAAGATTATTTCCATGAAGAGCTTCATGGTTATTTCCAACCCCTCTTCCCCCGCGCGGGGGAAGAGGAGTTGGTAATGACCGCGCGGGGGATAAGTTTGGGATTTCACTGATAACATGTTGTGCGGAAAGGTCTGTATCCACGGGGGTTCCCGCACCTCTTAGGAGCACAAAAATCATTAAAAAATTAATTTAGAAAAACTATTTCATCCCCAAACTTCGTTTTTGTTGCGCTAGATTTCTCGGGTACTAAACATTAACTGTGCTGAATTTGGTCCCGGTGAGTGAAACAGTCTATGATTCTATAGCGGACAAGAAAACAGAGGAGTTCTTATATATATATATATATATATATATATATATATATATATATATATATATATATATATATATATATATATTTCATCTATATTTTACGTTTATTTCAAGTAGCAATAAATTGCATTTCTAATTTCAGACTACCGTAAGTTGACCACTATAAGTCAGTTAACTAGAATCAAGAAATAAGAGATTTTTTTTCCAACAGTCATGAAGTAATTCTAAAAAATTGTTGTTATTGACCCTTGGTGTAAGAAAAAGTGTGTACAAAAGGCTAACTGGGATTTCAAATAGCGTCTCGGCCTTGCCATCAGTTATATAATTGTGTTAAAAATGGGACAGTATAAGGATAAATTAAAACAATTTTGAAATATGATTTTGAGAAAACAGCTCTCTCCCCACCCTCAAGATAATTTTTTCTTTGACATTGATTATGATTTATAATAGCGAAATTCTCAGGCAGAAAACAGTCTTATTTGAGTATATGATTATTTGTTCGTCCGACTCTGATTTAATTCATGCCCTGTTTTGTCTTTCCTTTTGAAACACTACAAATTATGTTCACCACTATTACACCTCACATTTTCCTTTTAATTTTGATTCTCTTCACATTATATCCACATCTCTTACATTGTTTTCCCAACGCGTATAAGAAAGCGATAAAAATTTGTAGCCTCAGTATTGTCAAGTTTGCTTCAAGTCTAGTTTGAGAAGCATAAATTTGAGCATTGTGTTCAATAAATTACAGTAAAATCGCTGAAGAGATCGATAGAAAGCAAATCATACAGGCTATTTAT
Organism: Dolomedes plantarius; assembly: GCA_907164885.2. Lineage (NCBI taxonomy): Eukaryota > Metazoa > Arthropoda > Arachnida > Araneae > Dolomedidae > Dolomedes > Dolomedes plantarius. The sequence continues at coordinate 27,603,662 of OU015498.1, read as the reverse complement.
TTGAATAAATATTTTTTTTTTAGATTTGTTTTAGATTTCGATCTAAAAATTTTTAAAAGTTCTAAAGTTTTCTAAAATTTTCTAAATTTTTTTAAATTTAAGCAAACATTTAAAAAAAATTTCCTTGAAGATACAAGTTGCGCCCATAAAGTAACCGGACAATTTTTTATAAATAAGAAAAATATTACTCACCTTCAAATAAATTTATCTCCTTCAAAATAATCGCCAAAGGAGTCTATACAATTTTTCTAACGTTTCTTCAACTCATTGAAACACTTTTATAGGCGTTGGAATTAACCGTTCGCAAAATACGCGTAACATTTGATTTAATATCCGAGACGTTTTCAAATCTCTGTCCTTTGAAGGATTTTGCATTTTTTTATTACAAAGGACTTATTCACCACGAATTTGTTCCTGAAAATTCAACAATTAATCAGTATTTTTACAAAGAGGGGCTTTTTCTATTAATAAACAGGATAAGGCGAGTTAGGAAGGAACTGTTTGATTCTGTGCAATGGTTTCTTTCACACGATAGTGCAAGGCCTCGTACAACAATTTCTGTACAACAATATCTTGCTAAACATTCAATTACAGTGATAAATTACCCACCATATTCTCCCGACTTATCGCCAGCTGATTTTTTCCTTTTTCCGAAGGTTAAGAAAGGACAGAGATCTGAAAACATCTCGAATGTTAAATCAAAAGTTACGCGTATTTTGCGAACGGTCAGTTCCAACGCCTATAAACAGTGTTTCGATAACTTGAAGAAGCGTTGGAAAAATTGTATAGACTCCTTTGGCGATTATTTTGATGGAGATAAATTTATTTGAAGGTGAGTAATATTTTTCTTATTTATAAAAAAATTTCTAAAGTTTTCTAAAGTTTTCTAAAATTTTGTAAATTTTTTTTTTAATTTTAGGCAAGCATTTTTAAAAAAAAATTACTTGAAGATTTATCGTGTCAATGCATTTTAGGTTTCAACTAATAGCGTTTATAAATTTACGAAATTAATCAATATATACTTTGGGCTTGAACTCTTGCAGATCTTCTCTTGCTGCTCCAGGAGACGCTAAATATGCCAGAGATCTTGCTGTTGCCAGTTGATCACGAAGGCTCCTTTTTCATTCCAATAAGACTGTATGATGTTTGTATTTCAATTTTATTTCTAGATTGTAATATAAGTCCACGTGGACTCGAAAACTCTTGTAATTGTGACTTGGCTTAAAAGACAAAGGAAGTGTTCATCGCTATTGGGAAGGTCATGTTAGGTTCATTGCAAATGACCTACCATTTTTTACAGTCACTATTATTTTTAACTTAAAATTTTGCGTACACTTAATTATTGTCAGTATTGTGTTCTCATTACTTGAAATGAAGCGTCTAATGCCCCTAATCTTTTGTTTCCTAACGGTAGCTACAAGTACTCAAAATCGTTCGTCATACACTGAAAAGCATTCGAACTGTTCAGTGCTCAAGAGAAAATCGAGTTTCGTTAGAATTGACTTAGTAATTTACCAACATCAACATTATATTATTACAGCTGGGAGCCATTCATTAATGCTAGAACTACGGACAATTTAGATATATGTAATTCAACCAATGCTAGAAACTAGGGATTCCCAAAGGGGTCCAGGTGGACCCCTTAGGGGTCGATGGATGTTTAAAAAGTTTCTATAGTATTCCATGGGTCTATTGGGGGTCTATGATAAATTTTCCTGTTTTAAAATGTAATTTATTTTTTTACGAATGTGATTATTAGATAATAAAATCCGTTTTAATATGTATAAATACAGATTTGCATAGGGCGGGCTGATCCACCTATCTGAAGTAGAATGTCATGACGCTTTTGTATATGTGTCGAATGAAATTATATTATAATTACATTTAAGTCAGTAAAATTGTTTAATAAAATATATATTTATATTCGTTATGTTAGTTATTGCGACTATACGATGATAAGCAATTTCATGTCAAACATTAAAATACTTGTATCAATGCATTCCTAATTGTACTTTTTTCAAACACCAACATTGATTCCTAAGAAGGGACAATGTATAGAAGCGTATTAACTTTATTCGGAATTCGAACCTAAGCCCAATGAGTGGAAACTCCCGACGCTATCCACCACATAATGTGTGGGTTTAAGAAAGTTCCTTGTATTAAAATTACTATAAAAAATATGTAGTTACTGATATAAGATTGGATTTAAAGACATTGTTAGAATAATGTAATTCTAGCATTACATTGCGTCATCCTATTCTAATGTCATTTAATTGTTTGCTTTATTGTGATTGGTTCTTTTAGTTATTATGTTTCTTTTACGTCCGCGCATTTTCTCAGATAATCCTGGAAACTCTAGAAATGTATGTTAAATGTTCTGTTTGAGTTCAGTTGTTTTTGTACTGTTTATGCAGCTCTCATTAAATTATATTCGATACTGCCTCAATGTTTATTGATTTTAATAGAAATCAAAACAATTTTTATTCCTTTTCATGATAGGTATTTTTCCTTATCATTTTCCATTAACGATAACAATGTATGACTGAAAGATCAGGATAAACCTGTAGACTTTTAGGTCCATGCTTCTCTCCTCAGTTTTTATAGCTCTAACTCATTTTTTTATAACTCTAAAGCAAGTTATTATTTGTCATCTAGACAGCAATTAAATATAAATGAATTTTGTTATACAAAATTGGAAAACAGGACACAGAAAATGATTTAATTTTCTCAGTTGTATCTAAAAATATTTCATGCTAAACACGTGTTTGAAAAATGTTATTTGAAGGCCACCATTAATTGCTAAGCATCTGTGGTGTAGGGAGTTTTAGAAAGGTTTGAAAGGATTTTCCCGTAGGAATTTCTGTTGCCATTGCCCCATACCGTGCGGGAATTTTTGCGACAACAATATCTACTTTATGCGTGTTTAATCTAAACGTAATCCCCTTTCCTTAATATTTGTTTCAGTGTTATGAATCTGAGTGCAAGAGAAGAATAATGCATGTTATTAGCTTACTTTAATATCAACATGCATCGACAGAGTTATTTGCCTCTCTGGTGCAATTTTCCAACGAGTATACCTCTTCTTCTTGTTACAACAATCACATTTTTTCATTTTCTCTTTGTATTACGGTTAAAGGAATAAAATCTTGGATCATGAGGTTTACACGATTACTGATGATCATCATTATCATCACTTTCTGCTTTAACTGCATGATTATGTTTTCTTCCCGCTCTGATGTAATTCCTGCTCTATTTTGTCTTACCTACTATATCAATATAAATTATTCTTACCCAAATTACACTTCATATTTGTCTTAATATATTTTTATGTATCTGTTTGATATATTCTGTTTAATATATTCTGTTTGAAAAATTACAGTAAAATCACTGCAGTAACAGATAGAAGTAAAAGATAAAGTTTTTTTATTTTGATAAAAATCTACTTATCAGATTTGTTTTAGATTTCACTCTAATTTTATAAAAAAGTTATCTCTTTCCTGGAGATATATTTTGCCAATGTATTTTAGGTTTTAAGTGATAACATTAGGTTTTAAGTGTTAGAGGCCTTGAATTTATACAAGCCTCTATCTGGCACATGAGTGTAAACAATTCCTCAAAGGTGAGAATACTGGATTTACTCACTTTCAGTAGATGATTTTTAGTCAGTTTTACTACCGCTTCCCATATACCACCAACATGAGGGGAATAGGAAGGGATAAAATGCCAAGTAATAGAATTGCTAGAAATGAAATCCTGGATTTCTCTCTGTCGAAGAATTTCAAAGAGCTCCTTTAAATATTTGGAGACACCCACAAAATTCCTTCCGTTATCTGAGTAGATATCAGTAGGAAGGCCACGACGTCCAATGAATCGTCGAGCAGCGAGAAGAGCCTGGGAAGATGGATCAGTCACCACTTCAATGTGTACTGCCTTCGTACACATACAAATGAAAACACTAATGTATGATTTGATTCTCAGTTTACTCCTAGCGGCGTTTGGCCTGGTTAAGAAAGGTCCAGTGAAATCGATGCCCACCTTTGAGAAATGTCGTACTTGGGTAATTCTGTCAACAGGCAAGTTTCCCATTAGTTGGTGGCATGAACTTGCCTTAAGTGTTTTGCATGTAAGGCATTTGTTGATTTCGAGGCGAACAGTAGACCTTCCACTCACAAACCAATATTTTTGTCGGAGTAATGGGAGCACTAATTGCGCACCCGCATGCAAATTTTTCTCGTGAAAATGCCTAATGAGCATTCTCGTGAAAGCATGGTGTTTTGGCAATAGCATGGGGTTATGATCAAATGTCAAGGATTGATGCCGTGAGAGGAGCCCACCAACACGAATTATACCATCAGCATCAAGAAAAACGTTTAGGGATAGAAATTTATGATTTGTGGGCAATGGTTTGTTCTGTTTGAGAAGATTTACTTCTTTCGAATATTCATGATGTTGGATGATTTTTACAATATTATTAATAGATTGTGAAATCTCCTTTGAAGTTAGACATCCTGAGATTTTGTCATTAGAAGGGTTTGAATTGTTTATGAATCGCTTACACCATGCCATAACTCTGGATAGTTTCATAAAGGATGAAAATTTCAGAAAAAATTCAGGAATATTGTTGACGTTTGTCACTTGAATGGCGCTATCTGATTCGGTATAATTATTTGGAGGAGTGGGTTCTATTACAAAATGTGTAATGGTTTGAGGCTCCTTCAGCCAAGTGGGACCACTCCACCAAAGTTTACGTGTTAGCAGTTGTGCAGGTAGGATGCCTCTGGATGCTCAGTCCGCGGGGTTCATAGTTCCAGAAATATGATGCCACCTAGCCTCTGGAACATGACTTTTAATTTTTTTCTCACGATTTAAAGCAAAGTGGTTTCCCTTTGAAGGAGGAGCATAAATCCAGCTCAAAGCAATTTGAGAATCTGTCCAGAGATAGATGTCATGAACTGTGATGGGTAGAGATTCCAAGACTGCACAGCACAATTGAGCAAGTAGAAGAGCTGAACAGAGCTCGATTCGTGGCAACGTTATTGGTTTGATGGTATTTACTCTAGTCTTTGCAGCGACAAAGTTGACTGAGATTTCACCAGTGTCTGAAATTACTTTAAGATATATTACAGCAGCATAGGCCTTACCCGAACCTTCGCAGAAACCATGCAGTTGAATCAGGTGATCTGTATAGTAGACTGTGTTCATGAATCTGGGTATTTTAACGTCCTTCGAGATTTCCATTTGAGAGTGAAGTTCATGACATGAATGCAGAAGTTGGCTTGGGATCTGGTCATCCCAACCACATTTTCCCCTCCAAAGATCTTGCATCATTATTTTCAAGATAATTATAGTAGGAGATAAAATTCGCAAAGGATCGAATATAAGTGCCACAACAGACAACAATTCTCGTTTTGTGTGGACATTGGACAGCTGGGTGATTTTCAGCTGGAGCATGTCACTGGCCGTATTCCAAACTAAACCCAATAACTTCACCGTCTCGTCTTCTTGAATTTCGATATCTGAATTGTTGTATCGTTTTTCTTTGGGTAGGGCTGAAATGGCATCTGGCATATTTGAAGACCATTTCCTTAGGGAAAATCCACCACTCTCCATGACTTCATTTAAGTTAGAGATGAGACTCCTGGCATCTTCTAGGGACTGGGCACCACAAAGGAGATCGTCCATAAAGAAGTTTTCAGTTATCACCTTGAAGACTCCAGGGAACTGATTTTTGTTGTCTTCAGCCAATTTCCGCAAGGTTATAATAGCGAGGAAAGGCGCTGAGGCAGTTCCATAAGTTACGGTCAGTGACCTATATGTAGAAATAGGCTGTGATTCTTCGAATCGCCACAAAATACGTTGGTAGTCTGTGTGCTTTGGATTTACTAAAATTTGCCGAAGCATTTTGTCAATATCGGCTGAGAAGCCCACTTTAAAGGACCGAAATTGTATTAAAATATTGAATTTGTTCTGGAAGAAGTTTTGGACCAATCTCGAGGAAATCGTTGAGAGAACGGCCTTTTGAGTCCTTTGAAGAGGCATCAAAAACTACCCGTAATTTTGTAGTTGTACTATCCTCTCTCAAAACTCCGAAATGAGGAAGATAATATTTGCCTGTATTTTCCTCTGAAACGGGAACCAGCTCCATATGATTTAATGAGAGATATTCACTCATAAATTCTGCATATTGTCTTTTGTAATTGAAATCTGTGCGAAATTTAGATTCCAAAAAAATGAATCTCTTCAAGGCTTCAAATTTTGTTTCACTTAGTGTGGGTTCAGATGTAAACGGTAAGTCCATGATGTATCGCCCAGAGGAGTCGCGACTGACATTTTTCACGTAACTGTCCTCACAAGAATCTTTGGTTAATGACTCTGGAACAGACTCCACTTGCCAGAATTTTTGAAGCGATGAGTTGAGTTCAGAGTCTATAACAGCATGGCAATTAACGACAAATGACTGCGCATTTTCAGAATAAATGGGGCCCGAAAGGAGCCACCCCAATCTAGAATTTATTGCACCTGGAGGACCGATTATCCCTTTAGGACCGATTATTGTTTCTCCCGAAATTAGACTAATGTACAAATCCGCACCTTTAAGGACATCGATAGGTTTGGTATGTTGAATTGCGAATCTGCCAAATTGAAGCATTCTAAATGAGGCCACATGGTTTGAAATAAAAAAAAGTTCGGCAGATTCATAGTGATTTTCTTTACGACTAAGGCGTCTATTTCAAATTGTTCATAATTAAAGTGAGGTTTCGCCTTTACCTTGACTTCTTTAAGTGAAGTCTCTGCAATGTTACTATTGATGCCTCTAATTTTATGAGTATTTTTTGTAGTAGGCAGATTTAAACGTTTCATTAAGGCATTTGAAATGAGGCATCTCTGAGAGGCACTGTCTATTAATGCCCGACAATTTATCCATTGACCTTCATTAGATCGGATTTGTATTAGAGAAGTGCTTAATAAAGATTTTGTAGAATAACTGCTATTAGCAAGATAAGTTGTTTCATTTGTAACATCACACGTAATTTGTTTATCATCTGAATTTTGATTTTTTGTACTGTTATGAATAAGGCTATGGTGCTTCTTAGAACACTGTCGGCACCGTGCCGAACTTAAACGATTATTAATAGTATGATTATTATGAAAGCAATTCACACAAAGCTTATTATTTCTTATAAATTTCCATCGCATATCAACAGACATTTTGTTAAATTCTGGACATTTATGAATCGGGTGCATTTGTTTACAAATTAAACAATCAATTTGAGGCCTTACAATTTTATTAGCGTTATTATTCACTAAAGAATTATTCACTAGAGATTTGTGGGACATTTGCCGTTTAGGAATAGAATTTGATTTTGAATCTTTCACATTTGTTTCTTTTATGTTCTGAATGCTTCTAGCTTGTTTTTCCAAGAAGGAAGTCAATTCAGTCAACTTAGGAAATGATTGGCTATGCAACGTTAGCTCCCACTGAGTGCGTAAATTATCATCCAATTTATCTTGAATGATATAAATAAAAATCAATTCCACTAGTGAGTTTATCACGAATCCTAAGATTTCAAGATGACGCACCGATTCATTGATCGTGTCCAGAGCATACAAAATAGATTTGTAAGTACACACTTTTTGAACCTTAACATTAAACAATTTATTCAACTGGTTATATAACAACGCTCTTTTGTTATCATATGTTAATGACAGAGCATCCCAAGCTTGCTTATAGTAATCACCTGACACGGGATAACCTTTTAAGAGTGTCGCTGCTTCGGATTTACATGAGCTTGCAAGATATTGAAATTTTTGTAAATCCGTAAGGCTATTAAAAAATTGGTAAATTACTATTAATAAGGCTATTTAAATTGGTAAATTGCTTTCTAGATTTTTAAGAATTTTTGGAATAATTTATTTATACATTTATTGTTTTGAACCGAATAGAACTTTTATTATTTATTCTCTAATTGTAAAAAAAAAGGACCGATGCATTCTAGGTATTTTGAATGCGGTTTGATTTTTAGATGTTCTATCTAGGCTTGATGGAAATAGACTTAACTTAAACAATTATTAACAAAATGATTATTGCGAAAGCAATTCACACAAAGCTTATTATTTCTTATAAATTCCCATCGCATATCAACAGACATTTTGTTAAATTCTGTACATTTATGAATCGGGTGGATTTGTTTACAAATTAAACAATCAATAATAATAATTAATGCTGTAATTTTGTAGTAAAAAAAAGGACTTATATTATCTACCGATTTATTTTATCTAGATGATAGTGATAAAATATATCACTATCATCTACGAGTTCATAAAAGCTATCAATAGCAAAAAGGAAAATTTCCTTGAAAGATAACCATTCATCGAGCTTGCCAAAGAACGGTTGCAGTTCAAATTTCGGAAGATTTAAATTGCTTCCAGACTTTTCTTTAGATGGTGAATCAGAAAATCCCGTTTTATTACATGCGTCATGGTTTTCTACATATTCCTGAATCTTTGCCGAAGCAAGTAATACCCTATCTTTAGCAGTTACATATGCATCATAAAATATATCACTATTATTTATGAGTTCATAAAAGAATGTTTCCAAATTTTTATTTAAATTAGTTAATTCAGCTTTAATTTCTTTTAACAATGAATATTTACTGTCATCAAAAATTAACTCATCTACTCTTTTGCAATTCCTATCTATTTCTTTAATAGTTAAATGAAATTTACGATCTGCAATACTCCGTTTTGATTTTGTTGGCATTTTGGATTCAGCCAAAAACGACGCCAAAAAAAGCAGATGAAAAACGAAGATTAAATCGGCAATTAGAACTCAGGCAAAAACTCAGCCAAAAAAACGACGCCAAAACCTAAGATGAAAACGCATCTTGAACTCATCCAAAAAAAAAACGACGCGAAACATAGATGCCAAAAAACGAAGTAAAAAAAAATGAAGATTAAAACCGAAAATTAAATCTACGCAGTTCGAATTAAAAGAACACACTGGTTATTAAACCATCAGGCATTCTCCGGCTCTGACGGACCAACTTTGTATGATCATTAAGAATATTTAATAGAGAAAATAAAATAAAAAGAACAATATTTAAGAATAGAGAAAAATAGAACTGACATAAAGAATAGAGAAAAGAACAAAGCACAAAACTTTTCTATTAGTTAAAACATATTTATTTTGTTAATGAAAACTTATAATAATATAACTGCGATGCCATGGGAATTCATTTTTAAATAATAAGCAGAATTTACTTACCAAAATATGGTGTGGTTGAATATTAGGAAATCCATAGTTATTTGCTATAAATATGTTTTAGAATAAAATGCAATAATGTGATTTTAGCAGTTAACCTGGATGTTCCGATTTTTAAATAAATAATTGGAATTTTTCAAAAAATAGATTGAATAGAATAACAGAAATAATAGCAACAGCGTTTTCAAGAGAAAATTCCATAAAGCCTAGAACAACTAAAAAAAAAACCGCATTCAAAATACCCACCATGCATCGGTCCTTTTTTTTACAATTAGAGAATAAATAATAGAAGTTCTATTAGGTTCAAAGCAATAAATGTATAAATAAATTATTCCAAAAATCTTAAAAATCTAGAAAGTAATTTACCAATTTAAATATTAATCTTCAAGCTATTAATTCTAAAAAAATTATAAATAATTTTTAAGCAAACAAACAAAACAATTTTACATGCTCTGCCATCTTTTGGCAGAGAGGTGAAGCAATGCTGAACACTCTATATATGTAGAATTTAGATAAAAACATGTAACTTAAAATTTTCTTTTCTCAGATTTTTTTATAAATATATTTTTTCGTTTTTTTACAGCAATTGCATACATTCATTGTTGTATTTATTATTAATATATTTATACATATTTTTGGCATTAATTGCATAAATTTACCGTTGATTTAATTTGAATGTACTCTGTATCGAAGTAAGGGTTTTCAGCTAGTATGTGGATAAAAATGCAACTATTTGAAAACCATATATGCTCATACTGGAAGTCGTAATATATAATGCCTTTAAAAATTATAGAATAACTTGACTGGAATGTTTTATTATTAGAGTCACTAGGAAAAATAGAGAAGCTGAACAAGTTCAACACAATTGTCTGATTTTAACAAAACTGGCATTATAGGGAGCTATTTGAAGGAAAAGAGAAAATAATCTTAAGGAGATAAAATAGCATCATTCTGAATTTTATTTTTTTGCATGATTTACATCGCGTTGACATTCGTTAGTCTGGAACAGACAAGTGGTCGGCGATTTTCAGGCAGTTTCCACAATTATCGGACGTTATTATATGCCATAAATTGTGGTAATCTGTTCTTTACACTCATCCGAGGCTTCCTCCGTCATCGCTTCCTTAACCATCAACATGTCATCCCACCTGCATGTCTAAAAATATTAAATGAAAAACATGTTACGCACCAAAAATATTTCATCGGAAATATGAAAAAAATAACAGTATTCATATCTCCATTTAAGAGCAACTGAACAAATTTCTCATCAGTATTAAAAAATTATGACAACCAATTTCATGTAGCTAACCATTTTCATGTAGCTAAGCATTTCATGTAGCTAAGCATGTACGTAATGTCATTGATGATGATTCTTGTGCATTTTCCTTATCTACAGTTCTTGTGCTGAATAAAGTGTCAATCTCATGCATTACATTTGGACTAAGATCCTCCCAAATTAACAACAATCTCTTTATTCTAAAAAAAAGTAACTCCCGCTGCCGTCAAATTCTTGTCACGCTATCTCCTCCGAAATCGCTTTGGGTATGGGGTCGAGAGCGATACCAATGGATGCAGAAAACTGGGGGGACCAAAGTGAGACATGTCTCCTCTTCCTCGGACTTTAATTTTTTTTTTGCTTTGTGTTTTGGGGCAAAATATTGACTTTTCATCTTCAGATTACGATAACTCGCCAAAAAATGATCGTAGAATTTTGAACTTTAAACAAACGATGACTATGGAAATTTCTCTTTCTAACTTGACCTCATTTGTTTAAAAATATTTTAAAACAGACTAATATTTTCATCAAAAAATGAAACACAGCTTTTCAAGAAATATCGTCCCATATAAGGATGTAATATTGATGCTCCACGAGATTTTATCTTACAAAGAAAATATTTACATCATCTGGAAGCTGAAAGCTTTCTTATTCATATAAAACTTCATTTCACGTCTTTATCTTAAAATTTTGATTTTTAATTGAATTTTAAAGCTGATTATTCAACAGTGATAAAAAGCTCTTCGCATAAGGATGACAACGGTAAATAGATCGAATCTGTTACATTGCCCGAGAACCACCCCTATGTATTTCGCTATTAGCCTTAAGCCTAATTAGGGGCCTTTTACTAGTAAAATATTCCTTTTTAAGCCTTAAAAAGGAAAAACTCGTAAAAAGGCTTAAGCCTTTTTACGAGTAAGCCTTATTATGGGCCGAAGGTCCCGTACGAAAAGCGAGCGTAGCGAGCCTAGGGGCGAAGCTCCTAGTTCACCAACGAAAATAATCTTCTTCAAGTCAACAGAAATTTTACTAAGAAAAGTGACAATTTTATTAATTCGGTAACGCAGCTCTATATGCTTTTTGGACAAGGAGAAAGAAAAACGGATGGGAATTATGAATGATGGCAAGTACATTAAAAATATATTGTTATAAAAAGTGTATAAGAAATCAAAATGGTAAGTTCTCGAAATAATTAGATATTTTACAAAAGGGAAACAGCACACCTTACCAGGGGTAGACAATTTTAAATATATGACTACGTGACCGGAACGCAGGTTGTCTATATATTTGTAATTAGTAAGAGTCATTTTCTGTCATCGTATAATGAATAACATGATTAGATTGAAATATTTTATATAAAAATAAACCTTTATTTCGGTGCATATTGGTACGCGGTGGAATTAAAAAGGAAATATGAATACTTATAGGTCCTCTTCTAGAAGTAAGACCTCATGGCATATGATGAAGTACAGGAAAAAATATTAGAGTGCCAATTAATTGATAGTTCCTTAGACGTCCACTGAAGGACAGAAAGTGTTGTTCAGGGGATACTAACCCCGTATTACAACTAATTTTTGATTCTAGTACTATATCGAGAGTCCCTGTAATTTTCAATAGCCTCCGACCATAGAAAATTAAAATATATAAGAATTGGATTACAGCGTATATTCCTCTAACTTTAAATTGTGGAAAACACTGAATAATCTTACATTTCAAGTGTAAAGTTACTAGCAAAGTATCCATATTCATATTAACATGTTATGGGTTACAAAGGAATGTCCATCTGTTACTGTTGTTGCTTATGTCACTTGACTGACAGCAACATCAGATCAAGTCCCGAAGGCTATGGGCGGTGAAGGTGCAGCTCCTGTTTTGACTGGCACCAAAAGGGTCGGAGTCCAACTTGTCCAAAAGACCAGTCCCGTTATTTTAAACTGATTCGAGTGACAACACCAGTACACTTAACTCCGCACTTCCAGAGGTACTTTTGAGAACATGGAGGACATTGCAGCCACGACAGATATTACGTGCATCCGCCGCCATTAGTGTACACGGCAGTGGCTTTGTCAGCGACGGGCACCGAAGCAGTGACTTTTAGAACACTGCTTCGGTGTTCTAAATATCGGTGTTCAGATATATATATATATATATATATATATATATATATATATATATATATATTCATTCCTGGGCCCGTATTCTTGGGATACATGCTATCCCATCCAGTAAGGAAAAGTTTTAAGGCTTTATGGTGGATGTAGCATAACTGAACTCTTTATCTTATGCACATTTTTATTCCTTTATTAAGATTTAAAAATACTTACTTCACGATCTCCACTTTCACAATTCTCGGGACCTATTTTCTTTTCTTCCATAAGACCTAGGAAGAATTTGATGTTTAACATTTCTTATATACTGTAACTGTGGTTATGCTGTAAAGAAGAACAAACAATCTCTTCAAATGGCAGATTACATCACCCTTTAATGATTCCTTATTAATTTAAAATTGAAAGCATAACCGTATAGTACGCAAAAAATCCAATATTTCCCCCACGCCAATTTTATTTCCATCACACGTTTTTCAATAGGACCCCTTGTGGTATTTAAAAACAACAGCAGCAACGTTAATCGCAATTCTCGATCCTTTTATGGGTATTTTAACCCCTCCTCAGTACTTGATTAGCCCGCTGATCGATATTTATGTACGATTGCTGGACGACTTTTGTTAGCTGAAAGTGAATTCACATTAAAAGTGTGACAAACCAAATTTCAACGTAAATTCTCTTTCTAAACATTGCAGACATTATCATTATATTTCCAGTGCCAAGGTGTGAGATATCCTAAGAATCAAAGCTATAATAACTAATAATCTATATATTTAAGTTGCTGAGCCGACTTTTTGGGCAGTCCGAGACAGTGGCGAAGCGAGGGAGGGGCAAGGGGGTCTATTATGCAACGGGCGCCACTCGCAGAGGGGCGCCAAATGGTCTATCTTTTTAACTAATTATATATATTATATAACTAAAGTTTTTCGAGGAAGGAAGGCACCTAAAAGGTATCATGCCCCGGGCGCCAATTATGGTCGCTACGTCACTGGTCCGTGACAGAAAACTACGGCATCAGTTTACTTCATTTTGGTCTTAAACAAATTATTGTAATCTGTAGATTTGACGAATTTGGTTTTTGTAACCGCAATTTCTATTAATGAGTAATAAATTACAATAGTAATAAATTACAATTAAAATTTGATTTCTGCGCATGCTCAGTAGCATGTTTAAATCTGGTTTTAGAAAATAACTGTTTCTGCGTATGCTCAGTGAAATATTTTAATGATAAAAACGTTTATTCCGAGGTGTCTCTCTAGATCTCTCTCTGCCATTTTTATTTTTATGATAATTATGTTTGTGAAATATAAGATTAAACCTCACGGTAATTGTTTATTTTGCACTGTTTAATCAGCGATAATTTACAATTAAAAAAAATTTCTCTCTCCGCATGCTCAGTAACATTTTCAAATATGGCTTTAGATACTCACTAAGCACGAGGCCGCTTAAACACATTAATTTGTTTCTGCGCATTATTATGATTTTCAATATATGTCAATGATGTGTTGAGTATAATTTGTGTATTATTACATTTATTTACTATCTAGCCGTCATGTCAATGGCGGCTCCAGGGAAGGGAACAGTAGGGGCAAATTCCCTCCCCTCCCCCCTGCAAAAAAAAGACCGGCATATTTTTTTTTATAGCCAGAAATTATATAATCGTAGACCTAATACTAATTGAGTTTAAATTTAAAAGGAGACGATGTTTTTTTCTTATATATATATATATATATATATATATATATATATATATATATATTGTCACATCGTGGACATCGGCACTCCTTATTTCGACTCAGCCGGTGGAATTGATGAGTTTTCCACATGTGTTGCAGGCACATCAAAAGGAACGCTAATGTGCAAAAGTCGCCAAATAACCTTTCTTTTCTTCTTCCCGCAGTCTGCACATATGTTGCCGATCAGCGGCGGCATCTATTAAACTAACAATGAAGTATGTCCCGGGCCCAAATGGATTTCAGGTTTCCTTGAAAGGGTCGGCACGAGCGGAAGTGACCTCCATCGGCCCGGAAGTCCAGGTTGTTCCAGCAATTTGTGGAGTCTTCTGGATTCTTCTAGAAAATTGGAAGAAAAGGATAAAAGGACTCCCCTTCTTTGTCTGGGGGGCTTTTTAGCTGATCGACTGGTGTGAGACCGACAGCGCTGGAGTGCGCCGGGTCTGTGATTAATCTTATGAGAGATTGCACGGGTTTGCTCGGAACAGAGACCGTGGATAAGGATATTTGGCTTGTGTTAGCCAGGGAAATTCTTGTAATAAATGATGTTTTGTAAATATATTAAGGTTTAATAAAACCTTTGTACATATGTAAACAAGTTTCCTTCTCAAATTATTCCGTTTCGTGTTTTAACTTGTTTCACGAAGTTGGTTATGGATCGCTATGGGCCACATTACCATAGCTGGTGGCAGTCCGTTGGGAGTATTCCACAATAAATTGGAATTTGAGTCCACGTAGGACGGTGCGTCTGCAGTTCCAGAGGATCGAGAAGTGGAGTCTTCACTGATCGGGGAGCAGCACGGAGACTAGGATAGAAGCAAGACCGAGCAGCCTAAAAAGAGGACACCTTGGAGAGAAAGTCAATCAGCGGGTCGAGCTGGATGCAACGAATAAGAAGGTGAGTCCATTCGAAAATCTTTTTAGAGAGGTCTGAGTTTAAGTCGCCAGGCGCGTGAAATAAAAAATTAGTTTGGGAAAACTAAAAATCCCTTAGGGGAAGATAGAATTTTGATTAGTGGTAATCAAGGTATGTGTGAGTAATCCATACGGAATCTCACAGCACGTTTGTGCAGAAAGAGAAAAACGGTACTCAGTTTGGGAGACGTTGTTTGAATTGTGCTATAAAAATATTTATAGGTGTATAGTGTAATATATGTTCTAGTGTGATATATGTGCTAGTGTGATTTTGGTTCTATATTTTAGACGTATTGGTAGAAGGTGATATATGCCTAAATTTTTAAAGTGCTAGGATATTGTATATGTGTAGCTAGTGTATTCTAGACCGGGAAAATTGTGTTACGGTACTAGGGGTGACCGGTTAGGTTAATACAAAAAAAAAATAAAAATGGAAGCTTTTCTGTGCAAACAGACTAAAAATGTTCTCTTGGCTTTGGCCGAGGAATTTGATACTGAGGTTTCGGTAAACGACAAAAAGTTAGCGCTTGCAAAAAAAATTATGGGGGCATCCGATTTCAAAGAAAATGTAATTGAAGCATTTATAGAATCGATAATAGAACAGCAAGAGGCTCATAGGCGTCGTGAGAAAGAACAGCAAGAGGCTGATAGGCGTCGTGAGAAAGAACAGCAAGAGGCTTATAGGCAACAGCTGGAGGATGATAGGCGGTTTGAGTTGGAAAAAATGCGCATCCAGGGTACTGTCGAAACGAGCAGTGTAAGCTCGAACGACTCTAACTTAGAGACAGATAGAGGTTTTCGAACCAGTTTGAGAGATTTGGTCCCCAAATTTGACCCCCTCTCAGGAGATATAACGCTGTTCCTTATGCTTTTCGAAAGACAAGCGGAAAAAACAAAGGTGCCCTCTATCCATTGGGTCAGTCAATTGATCCCGCTATTACCGGTTGAAATATCAGAAATTATTGTGAAGGAACCGGGAGAAAAAGGGGATGATTACCCTCACATAAAATCGCTGTTATTAAAACGGTTCAGACTAGGCACGGGTGCTTTGCGTGCCAAGTTCCTAACCCATCAAAGGAAACCGGGAGCATTGTGGTCCGACCTAGCTTATGAGTTAAAAGGATATTTGGAAAATTGGCTTGAGTCAGTGAACGTTAGCGATTTCGAGGCTTTGAAAGAGCTAATGGTCACGGAACAAATTAAAAAACGCGTCCCGATGGAAATTAGGGAAAAATATGTAGAAGATTGGGACGAGTTGAGGAATGTATCTATAATCACGGATAAGTGCGACAAATATGAAAGCGTACACTATAATGGAAAAAAACAAGACGAAAGGTTATGGGGAAAAAAACCGGGCCAGGAAAAAACAAAAGGTCAGACTTACGGCAAAAATAAAGACGAGAGTAAATCTAAATCAGAGGTAGGAAATAAAAATGAGGAAACGAGTAACACGAATTGGCGAAAAGAGCAGTCATATGAGAGGAAGAAGGTTTTGACTTGTTATTTTTGCGGGGAAACTGGGCATTTCAAGAATGAGTGCCCGAAATACCAAAAAAATTCAAAGAAAGGCGAAGTAATTAACCATGTCGTGACGGGGGTAGATCTAAGCAGTTGCTTTAATCCTTACTTGAAAAAGGCGATAATCAACGGTGTACCCAGACAATATTTGAGGGACACGGGGGCGGAAATTGATCTATGTGATAGGTCATGGGTGACGAATAAGGACCTGATAGGAGAAGGCATTTGGGTAAGACAACCTCTGGACGATAAATGTATTCGTTTGCCTTTGGCTTGGGTTCAAATTGAGAGTGATTTTGGGAGCGTCTGGACAAAAGCGGCGGTCAAACCGAACGGGGTTGACCAGGGTTATTATCTGCTGGGAAACAAGACCGCTGAGTTAATTGAGAAAAAATTAAATAGTGCTCCAATAAATGCGGTTTTTACGCGGAGCCCAGCTAAAGAGACTGAACAAAACATGGTCAAAGCGAGCCCGACAATAGAGGAGTCTAAACCCGAAGTTTTTCTAAACGGCCCCTATTCAGAGTCTCCGTTAGTTGAAATCCCCGAGGATTTAGCGCGGGAACAAGAGGAATGTCACACGTTAGCCGTCATACGAGAAAAGGTGAAGACAGGTGACTCGGAGGAATTCCCGAGGGAGAATGGTAGACTCGCGCGGGTTACAAAGTCGAAACAGGGGGACTCGGAGGAATTATTAGAAAAATTCTGGCAGTTTGGTCTGGTTAAAATGAATGTAGAAAATAGAAGGACAGCGAGCCTGATTAGATACAGTTGGACAGGGAGGTTACCCAAGGTTGGGAAACTCAGGGCTAATGGACTAAAACGGGAATTACTTCTGGTAGCATTTAGGACGCCGAATTGCGTAAGGCATAGAAAAAAGGCGGGAAGCCAGGGTTTTGTAAAATTTAAGAGGAAATTTAGGGGAAGAAAGTATTCCGTTAAATTCAAAATAAAAACGTGTAAGAAATACTCGGGAAGGCAACCTAGAAATTTCGGAAGACTGAGACAAAACCGAAAATTGAAAATTTTCGCGAGGGCGAAGATTATTGGACTCTGGACATTGGGAGATTCTGGACAGGTTGATTTTAGGAGGCCGAATGAAAGGGTTTCCATGAAACCCTTTCATTCATGGAAGCGTAAGCTCATTCATGGTACAGCGTAAGCGAGATGCTTCGAGGAGGATTAATTCCAAAATTAAAGGAATAAAATTGTGTGAAAATCATGAACCGAGTCAGTCATCTCGGGAAATCGAACGTTAAGTTCAGAGAGTTATCTGAATATTATGTATGTACATATTTTTGGTATGAAATGTGAGTTATAATTGTATGAAATTGGGTATTGTTGTAATTGCATAATTTAGAAAATTAATGTTATTAAATTATAGTGATGAAATGTATTAAATTGGTTGTGAGTGTGAATACCTAGTTAAGAATTGAATGTGTTCTATTGTAATGAAGTGCATTACGTTAGGTATGATGGTAAATTCGTAACCTAAGAATGGAGAAATTAATCCATTGTGATGAAATCTTAGTAATTAATTTTTAATTTGTTTGTGCATCCATAAGTAAGTGGACCAATTAATTTTGATTATTTGATTATGGAAATTATTTAAAGATTTGTATTGCGTTTCACAGTGAAAATTAGTTAAGGTTTTTTTTTTTATTTGTTAGTATGTTAGGTCTAATAGTATGATTGTTTCTGTTCCGTGAATAGAATGTGAGGCGGTTTTGCCTATTGTCATGTCTGGTTCAGGTTGAACGGACAAAGGAAAGTCCAAATGAATTGTGTAAATTCTGGTGGTTGAGTCAGTTGTGAACCAACGACTAAATGGAAAAATTTAAGAAAACTGTGAGTCGTTTGACGAGCAGGTTGTAAGTTATCATTGTGTTGAATTTTTAAGGTGAAGTTTTAAGTACTATTGTTAAAGGTGCTAAGTTGTAAACTGATTATGTGTAAAATGATTGGAATTTTTAGCATGTCAATAAGTGTAAAGTGACTGTATGTTTTTATATAAGTATGGTAGCGGTGTTTTAATCTCATGTTCTAAGAAGTTGTGAGTAGAAATTATTTCAGTGTATAATTGTGTTTATTCTTTTTGTAACCGCTATAAAATGTTTCTGATGTGTCAACATAATGTGTAGAGACGAAGGTTTGACTGGTAGGCTCTCGAACTGAGTACTAAGAAGGGTTTGTTGTTAGAGTTTCGAGTACGCGGTAGGTCTGGTATTAAGCCATTAAGATAGGGCTCAAATAAGTCATTGTGTGAAAGACCTCTCCGAAGGATTACCTCGTTTGGACGTACACCTGTGACCTTAGTCTTTTTAAAATATAAAAAGACTTGATGGGAGGAGGAGCTGTCACATCGTGGACATCGGCACTCCTTATTTCGACTCAGCCGGTGGAATTGATGAGTTTTCCACATGTGTTGCAGGCACATCAAAAGGAACGCTAATGTGCAAAAGTCGCCAAATAACCTTTCTTTTCTTCTTCCCGCAGTCTGCACATATGTTGCCGATCAGCGGCGGCATCTATTAAACTAACAATGAAGTATGTCCCGGGCCCAAATGGATTTCAGGTTTCCTTGAAAGGGTCGGCACGAGCGGAAGTGACCTCCATCGGCCCGGAAGTCCAGGTTGTTCCAGCAATTTGTGGAGTCTTCTGGATTCTTCTAGAAAATTGGAAGAAAAGGATAAAAGGACTCCCCTTCTTTGTCTGGGGGGCTTTTTAGCTGATCGACTGGTGTGAGACCGACAGCGCTGGAGTGCGCCGGGTCTGTGATTAATCTTATGAGAGATTGCACGGGTTTGCTCGGAACAGAGACCGTGGATAAGGATATTTGGCTTGTGTTAGCCAGGGAAATTCTTGTAATAAATGATGTTTTGTAAATATATTAAGGTTTAATAAAACCTTTGTACATATGTAAACAAGTTTCCTTCTCAAATTATTCCGTTTCGTGTTTTAACTTGTTTCACGAAGTTGGTTATGGATCGCTATGGGCCACATTACCATAATATATATATATATATATATATATATATATATATATATATATATATATATATGTATGTATTTATGAAACCCGAAGGATCAACGTTGCCCTCCCCCCCCAAAAAAAAACTCTTGACTGGAGCCGACCCGGCGTCATTTTTTGAAGGTTACGAACTAATACCTCATTTACTCCTAATATTGACACTGTCGAGATATAAAAATTTGGTAGTTCAGAGCTTGAAACCTTTTACCTCTTAGATAAATTTATCTTTATCTTTATCAAAATTTACCTTTATTTTTATGTATGGAATGACTAATTGATAGATTTTAAGAAATGATAATTCAAATTAGCTCTTCATTGTATGTAGATAATTTCATGATAATGAGGAAGCAGCAAAATTGAATAAAAGTGGTAATCTTCTTACATGAAAAATGCAAAAATAATTTTTTCATGCATATTACGCAATTTTATTCCATGATGTTGACATTGATTTATACGTACGTTAGGAGAAATATCAGAACAAAATTCCCACTTCTAGAGAGCGAATTTCAAATATGAAAAGAAAATGTTCTCAAAAAAAAGAAAATCTCATTTAAATGGCGTATAAATCTACAATGTTCTAATAAGTTTTACTATACTATATTAAAACCAATGTACATTAACTCAAGTCCTTATTACTTCGAATCATTTAAAAATTACTGTACGTGAGTAAAAGGTAAGTTAAAATTGAAACAAAAATTAAATTCAATAATGAAATTTAAGTGAAAATGAAAAATCAGACCCCAAAATCAAAAAACTTCGATATAGAAATCAAAATCAATTTCAAAACTAGTGATTCTGTCACGGTAAAGTAAATATCAAGTACATAGTAACAAAATTTACGACTTAATAGTTAGTTAAATAAAGATTCTCAGTGAAATTAACTAGTGAATACAGTAAATGGAAATAGCTTTCCAAGTAGCTTTCTATATATGAATGCTTATCTATATATATATATAAAACTGTACCGTGACTGACTGAATGACTGACTGACTGTCTGACTGACTGACAAATAACGCCCGGACCAAATCGTTGAACCTAAAGGGCTGAAATCTTTCAGGGCGATTCTTCTTATAGTGTAGGGGTACAATAAGAAATATATCTGAGAAATTCTTCTTAGATTTTTTAAAATTAAATTTTTAAGCTGCTTTTGTAACATTTTTAAAGTTTGCATTTAAAATAATAATCTGAGGGTTACAAAATTTATATTACGAGAAAGATAAAAAAATTGACCGTTTTATTTAATTCGAATGTACCGCTTGCAGGTATTCAGCTAGTCCACACATATATATATATGTCATGTCACGGCTCTTTCGCCACGCACCCATCTAAAACACTCGAATTACTCTAAATGCAGTCATCAAACAGTAGGCCGGTGGAAGAACTAATACTGAAATAACATTTACAGACTCCGTTATTAATTAACATTAATCAAAAACCCAATTAATCCAGCTAAATCGCCATATTCCATCATCTCACAGACCACGCGATAGACGCGCGTCTTGACTCTATCAAATAATTTCCTAAACTGCGCAATTTCTTTCTCTTCCGTTATATAAGTCACATAAGGCGTAGGCCCTCTTCCAGAGCCCCTTTTCGAACATCCGATGGTTATGCAAGATAACGCGCGTGCAAGCGATTCGATGACCCTGAAATCTTCTCCGCGAAACACAGTCTACTTCCTGAATTGGAGATCACACTAGGACTTTAATAGTAAATTACCGTTTAAAGCTATATTAATATAATTAAATGTAGCTTATGCTCTTATCATCACGTATATATATATATACATACACATATAAGTCATAGTTAAATTTAAGACTGCCGTTTCAGAAATAAAATTGTTCCGCTCAAGTTAAAACTTACTCCTCATTGTTTTTCCAAATGCCTTGTCATATTCCTCGCATGCGGGAACATTCATACCAGGTGGTGGGCCACGTCCACGTTCTCTTCCACGTTCTTTTCCCTTTCCTTTTGCATCTACGATAGCAACATATGCCAGACAGAGCAGGAAAAAGGTTGCGATTTTCAGATCCATGTTGGTCTCTTCACTTGAACTGAGATCTATGCTATCCTCCCCAACCCACTTTTATAGCTCTGGCGGCATCTGATAATCTGTAACCCGAACAGTATTTGAAATATCCATGAATCACGTGATAATGTTTTAGTTTTTCAGCCAGCAAGGAAAATCCGGGTGAAATATAATCAAAGGATTATTATCTCTTTCAGTTAAAATGAAAAAAATGTATTTCGAAAATTATTGAATTTATTGTGTTATATATAGAAAAACATAAATATTCATTTTAAAAATTCCGTTTGCATGCCAGTCCCTTATGTATATGAATGGATGGATATAGTAGCGTGACTATTAGAAATATATTTGCCGTGATTTTCCCGTATGAATTTTTATTCTAATGCATGTGAGAACAATAACTGTGTATATCCGTGTTCAGTTGAAGAAGTGTCTCTAAATATTTCTTTCATAGCTATGACGTTCATTGTAACTCAGTACAAAGAGATAAAAACGTGTTTTTTTTAATATTTCATTTAGTTAGGACGCAAAAATGCAACATTGTTTGCCTCTCTGTCACATTTTGGACCGTTTGTATCTCTTTTTCTTGATAGTATAAACACTATTTTCGCATTCCCTTTTGTTAAAGGCATATAAAACTTTCATCACGAGGTTTACTAACTATTCTCTGAAGCTAATGATAGCAACGATATAAAATGCGGATATTCATCATAGTCACGAGGATTTTTCAAATAAAGACTGCGGAATATGAAGTTGGTATTCATAACACTCATTCATCCCTGTTGTTAACTAAAATTTAGTAAAATTTTATCATTCTTGTCAGTTCTACAAATTTTCCATAAACCGTGTGCATTTTACAGCCGAGACGTAATAAAAAAGTTATCAAAAAATATGTCTATATGAAAGTGTAACGTATTTATTACACGGACTGTTAGGAAAACGTATGTGAGAGGCGTTATTTTAATGGATCATCCAGGAGCGAATACCCAATCAGGTTTAATGGAGTTACTAAACTCAACCGAGATCACCAGTCGAATGCACTATATAGCCTTGAATGCTAGACTAGGAGAAAAGTTGAACGTTTCTTGGAGAAATTAGTTTGGGGAGGTTAGTGCTGTTTGAAATCGTGATCAGCAGTTGAGGTGTTTTAGAATTGCAAGTTCTGGGTTGTTGCAGTGTCCTAGTCGATACATTTGAACTTATAATATACTAGCATTATTGCCCGGCGTTGCCCGGGTAGATATATAGATATACAATTTTTGATGCATTCCATCAAAAAAATACTGAGCTGCACCCCAGCTCTTCATGTTCATCTGGCTAGACGGCTAGGCAGATTGCGCTTAGCGCGTTTCTATAAAATGATATACAAACAATAAGAAAGAAAGAAACTTTGAACCAGTGGACCTTCGTCTGATTATACGTGTGATTTTATTGAGAATTAATAACACAGTGTTGCGTGATTCGCACGTTTGTATTGAATAAGTTTACTGTTTAATTATATTTGTTAGATACTATTTAATTAGATTAAATTAGATTTGTTTGATCCACCGTTTAATTAGAAATAAGTTTTATAATTTACATTTGCCTTTATTATTTATTTTTCCCTTAAAAGCTCATTTTTTTCCACATCATCCAAGAGACGCACTTTTTTCCACATCACCCAAGAGGTAAAGTGCAAGATGCATTATCCCCTTTATTTATTCAAAATAAGGCGGGATTCCGCATGAAGCCAATTTTCCTTACTTTGGTGATTCGGTTTTTTATTGTCGACAGGCCAAAAACCGTATAGGTTTTTAATTTTCCCAAGGCCAAAACCGTAGAAAAAGCAAATTGTAAATCTGTTCAAGCGATGAGAAAAACTGCAAATAACAAAGGACACAAAGCAGAGCCGGGAAAGTTGTGTTAAAACATACTAATTTGAACAGTATTCTTAAAAAACTCCCATCTCAGTTAGTCTAGTGGTTAAATTTTATCTTTTACCGCATTTTAATATTTCTTTTGTCAATTTATTTCGTTATTATGCACGTGACGCAAAATTAATTTAAATTATCACAAAAAGAAAAGAAACCACGTGATCAACATTTCATGAATTAAATTCTAAAAATTTATCTTTAAAAATTCACCAAAAATCAGAAAAGGGAGGTAAAGATTCGAAAAAGATTTCGTTTTAAAGGAATTTTTAGGATCTTTCTCTTGATATAAATTTTATAACCCTCGGATTATTATTTTAAATGTAAACTTAAAAAATTAGAAAAATAGCTTAAAAATTTAATTTTAAAAAACCGAAGAAGAATTTTTCAAAAATCTTTATCAGTGCACCCCTCCACTATAGACCCCGTTATAGAAGAATCGCCATGCAAAATTTCAGCTCTTTATGTCCAACGGTTTGGACTGTGCGTTATCTCTCAGTCAGTCAGTCAGTTAGGCAGGGCCAAAGGTTATTTCCATGAAGATCTGTAGCTCCATAGTTATTTCCAATCCCTCTTCAACCCGCGCGGGGGAAGAGGAGTTGGTAATGACCGCTCAGGGGATAGGTTTGGGATTTCACTGATAACATGTTGTGCGGAACGGTCTGTATCCACAGGGGGTACCCACACCTCTTAGGGGCACAATAATCCTTAAAAATTTAATTTAGAAGAACTAATTTAGCCCCAAACTTCGTTTTTGCGGAGCTAAGGTTCTCGGGTACTAAACATTAACTGTGCCGAATTTGGTCTCGGTGAGTGAAACAGTCTATGATTCTATAGCGGACAAACAAACAGTCTAGCTCTTTTATATATATAGATTTTTCATCTATATTTTACGTTTATTTCAAGTAGCAATAAATTGCATTTCTAATTTCAGACTACCGTAAGTTGACCACTATAAGTCAGTTAACTAGAATCAAGAAATAAGAGATTTTTTTATCAACAGACATGAAGTAATTCTAAAAAATTGTTCTTATTATCCCTTGGTGTAAGAAAAAGTGTGCATAAAAGGCTAACTGGGATTTCAAATAGCGTCTCGGCCTTGCCGTCAGTTAAAGACTTGGGTTAAAAATGGGAGAGTATTAGGATAAATTTAAACAATTTTGAAATATGATTTTGAGAAAACAGCTCTCTCCCCACCCTCAAGATAATTTTTTCATTCACCAATGAATATGATTTATAATAGCAAAATTCTCAGGCATTATTTGAGTATATGATTATTTGTTCGTCCGGCTCTGATTTAGTCCATGCTCTGTTTTGTCTTTCCTTTTGAAACACTACAAATTATGTTCAACACTATTACACCTCACATTTTCCTTTTATTTTTGATTCTCTTCACATTGTATCCACATCTCTTACATTGTTTTCCCAACGCGTATTAGAAAGGGATAAAAATTTTTAGAAGTTTGAGAAGCATAAATTTGAGCATTGTGTTCAATAAATTACAGTAAAATCGCTGAAGAGATCGATAGAAAGCAAATCATAAAGGCTATTTATTTGAATAAATATTTTTTTTTTTAGATTTGTTTTAGATTTCGATCTAAAAATTTTTAAAAGTTCTAAAGTTTTCTAAAATTTTCTAAATTTTTTAAAATTTAAGCAAACATTTTAAAAAAATTTCCTTGAAGATACAAGTTGCACCCATAAAGTAACCGGATAATTTTTTATAAATAAGAAAAATATTTCTCACCTTCAAATAAATTTATCTCCTTCAAAATAATCGCCAAAGGAGTCTATACAATTTTTCTAACGTTTCTTCAACTCATTGAAAAACTTTTATAGGCGTTGGAATTAACCGTTCGCAAAATACACGTAACATTTGAT
This sequence comes from Dolomedes plantarius, assembly GCA_907164885.2. Taxonomy (NCBI): domain Eukaryota; kingdom Metazoa; phylum Arthropoda; class Arachnida; order Araneae; family Dolomedidae; genus Dolomedes; species Dolomedes plantarius. Next base: position 27,578,002 of record OU015498.1, on the reverse strand, counting down.
TTAATATCCCAGACGTTTTCAAATCTCTGTCCTTTGAAGGATTTTGCATTTTTTTATTACAAAGGACTTATTCACAACGAATTTGTTCCTGAAAATCCAACAATTAATCAGTATTTTTACAAAGAGGGGCTTTTTCTATTAAGAAACAGGATAAGGCGAGTGAGGAAGGAACTGTTTGATTCTGTGCAATGGTTTCTTTCACACGATAGTGCAAGGCCTCGTACAACAATTTCTGTACAACAATATCTTGCTAAACATTCAATTACAGTGATAAATTACCCACCATATTCTCCCGACTTATCGCCAGCTGATTTTTTCCTTTTTCCGAAGGTTAAGAAAGGACAGAGATCTGAAAACGTCTCGGATGTTAAATCAAATGTTACGCGTATTTTGCGAACGGTCAGTTCCAACGCCTATAAACAGTGTTTCGATGACTTGAAGAAGCGTTGGAAAAATTGTATAGACTCCTTTGGCGATTATTTTGAAGTAGATAAATTTATTTGAAGGTGAGTAATATTTCTCTTATTTATAAAAAAATTTCTAAAGTTTTCTAAAGTTTTCTAAAATTTTCTAAATTTTTTTTCAATTTTAGGCAAGCATTTTTAAAAAAAAATTACTTGAAGATTTATCGTGTCAATGCATTTTAGGTTTCAACTAATAGCGTTTATAAATTTACGAAGTTAATCGATATGTACTTTGGGCTTGAATTCTTGCAGATCTTCTCTTGGTGCTCCAGGAGACGCTAAATATGCCACAGATCTTGCTGTTGCCAGTTGATCACGAAGGCTCCTTTTTCATTCCAATAAGACTGTATGTTGTTTGTATTTCAATTTTATTTCTAGATTGTAATATAAGTCCACGTGGACTCGAAAACTCTTGTAATTGTGACTTGGCCTAAAAGACAAAGGAAGTGTTCATCGCTATTGGGAAGCTCATGTTAGGTTCATTGCAAATGACCTACCATTTTTTACAGTCACTATTATTTTTAACTTAAAATTTTGCGTACACTTAATTATTGTCAGTATTGTGTTCTCATTACTTGAAATGAAGCGTGCAATGCCCCTAATCTTTTGTTTCCTAACGGTAGCTACAAGTACTCGAAATCGTTCGTCATGCACTGAAAAGCATTCGAACTGTTCAGTGCTCAAGAGAAAATAGAGTTTCGTTAGAATTGACTTAGTAATTTACCAACATCAACAGTATATTATTACAGCTGGGAGACATTCATTAATGCTAGAACTACGGACAATTTAGATATATGTAATTCAACCAATGCTAGAAACCAGGGATTCCCAAAGGGGTCCAGGTGGACCCCTTAGGGGTCGATGGATGTTTAAAAAGTTTCTATAGTATTCCATGGGTCTATTGGGGGTCTATGATAAATTTTCCTGTTTTAAAATGTAATTTATTTTTTTACGAATGTAATTATTAGATAATAAAATCCGTTTTAATATGTATAAATACAGATTTGCATAGGGCGGGCTGATCCACATATCTGAAGTAGAATGTCATGACGCTTTTGTATATGTGTCGAATGAAATTATATTATAATTACATTTAAGTCAGTAAAATTGTTTAATAAAATATATATTTATATTCGTTATGTTAGTTATTGCGACTATACGATGATAAGCAATTTCATGTCAAACATTAAAATACATGTATCAATGCATTCCTAATTGTACTTTTTTCAAACACCAACATTGATTCCTAAGAAGGGACAATGTATAGAAGCGTATTAACTTTATTCGGAATTCGAACCTAAGCCCAATGAGGGGAAACTCCCGACGCTATCCACCACATAATGTGTGGGTTTAAGAAAGTTCCTTGTATTAAAATTACTATAAAACATATGTAGTTACTGATATAAGATTGGATTTAAAGACATTGTTAGAATAATGTAATTCTAGCATTACATTACGGCATCCTATTCTAATGTCATTTAATTGTTTGCTTTATTGTGATTGGTTCTTTTAGTTATTATGTTTCTTTTACGTCCGCGCATTTTCTCAGATAATCCTGGAAACTCTAGAAATGTATGTTAAATGTTCTGTTTGAGTTCAGTTGTTTTTGTACTGTTTATGCAGCTCTCATTAAATTATATTCGATACTGCCTCAATGTTTATTGATTTTAATAGAAATCAAAACAATTTTTATTTCTTTTCATGATAGGTATTTTTCTTTATCATTTTCCATTAACGATAACAATGTATGCCTGACAGATCAGGATAAACCTGTAGACTTTTAGGTCCATGCTTCTCTCCTCAGTTTTTATAGCTCTAACTCATTTTTTATAACTCTAAAGCAAGTTATTATTTGTCATCTAGACAGCAATTGAATATCAATGAATTTTGTTATACAAAATTGGAAAACATGACACGGAAAATGATTTAATTTTCTCAGTTGTATCAAAAAATCTTTCGTGCTAAACAATTTTATGTGCTTGAAAAATGTGATTTTAAAGGCTACCATTAGTTGTTAAGCATTTGTGGTATAGGGAGTTTTAGAAAGGTTTGAAAGGATTTTCCCGTAGGAATTTCTGTTGCCATTGTCCCATACCGTGCGGGAATTTTTGCGACAACAATATCTACTTTATGCGTGTTTAATCTAAACGTAATCCTCTTTCCTTAATATTTGTTTCATTGTTATGAATGTGAGTGCAAGAGAAGATTAATGCATGTTTTTAGTTTACTTTAATATCAACATGCATCGACAGAGTTATTTGCCTCTCTGTGCAATTTTCCAACGAGTATACCTCTTCTTCTTGTTACAACAATCACATTTTTTTATTTTATCTTTGTATTACGGTTAAAGGAATAAAATCTTGGATCATGAGGTTTACACGATTATTGATGATCATCATTATCATCACTTTCTGCTTTAACTGCATGGTAATTTTTTCTTTCCTCTCTGATGTAATTCCTGCTCTAATTTGTCTTACCTACTACAGCAATATAAATTATTCTTACCCAAATTACACTTCATATTTGTCTTAATATATTTTTAATTATCTGTTTGATATATTCTGTTTAATATATTCTGTTTGAAAAATTACAGTAAAATCACTGCAATAACAGATAGAAAGGAAAAGATAAAGGTTTTTTATTTTGATAAAAATCTACTTATCAGATTTGTTTTAGATTTCACTCTAATTTTATAAAAAAGTTATCTCTTTCCTGGAGATATATTTTGCCAATGAATTTCAGGTTTTAAGTGATAACATTATTAAAAGGAAGAAATAAGTTTTATCCCGGGTCTTAAGTAAGTAAATTTATTTTATAAATCTGAGTACATTTTTGAGTTGAACTGATGTAAACTTGCTAATGGTGCTCTAACGGTGCTCCTAAGGGCTATAATAGAGATCTTATCGTCACCTATTGGCTGCCTTGGTCTCTCATTACATCCGAATAAGACTGTGTGATGCCTCTATATCTAATTTATTTCTACAAGGTAAATAAATACACAGACTCAAGAATGCTTGCACCCGTGACGAAGCATAAAACGCCAAAGGATGGTCAACGGTGTTAGAAAGCTCCTAGTCATTTCATTGATAATGACATAGCATTCATTATAAACAACATCATTTTATTGTTAAAATTCTGTATATATTTATTAATATTCTTGTTAATATTCTGCTCTCATCCCTTCTGAAAGAGATGGTGCGATGCCTCTACTTCGGTTTTAGTTCGCAAGGGAAACCACAGGGAGTCGAAAAACATTTGTACATGCACTGAAACACAAAGGGATCTTCCCAATGTTTATAGGATGCTCTTGGTTAATTGGAAATGACCCAGAATACCTCAGCATCAATATAATCTTGTTACAGTTAAATTTCGATTACATTTATTAGTAGTTTTGTTAATACTGAGATCTCATTTTCTAAATAGCTGTGTGTGAACTCCTTGCTTGCGTTTTGGCCACTGGGAATCGCAATGTATTTTAAAAAGCAAAAAAAAACTGTTCAGTGTCGTGGAGACACGACACGTGTTCAGAAAAAGGGGCAATAGAGAATATAATTCAAGGAGGCAGACAAAGAAGTGCCTTGACCGGCGGGGTAATATGCTGCGGAGGCGAAACGAAAGGGGAGAGATGACAATTTGAGAGGGGACAATTGAAATGAAAAACTTGAAAACGGTCTACAGCTGCTTTTAACGAACGGATTGGAGTTAAGATGGAAAATTTTGAGATCAGAGGGAAGAGAATTTTGACAGTAAAAGGGGCCCAGCTGGTTTTAATGATCTAAGGGAAGTCTGAAAATGGAGTCATAGTTAGGAAGAAGAAAAGGGGGGAGGCAGTTTACGATGTTGGACCACAGGAGAAACACCACAGGAGGCCGGAGAAGAGCGTGAGAAGTTGGGAGTGTAAGAAACCCCAGACATGTGCAAGGGTGGACGCCCCCTTCAACGTTGATTGGAGTAAAGTTTAATATAAAATAGGTAGTCGGCCAATGAAGGGGCCCCGGATCGACCTATAGGGCAGAAGATGGCCACCAATGAAGGCCTGAATAGATAATGATAGAAGTTGAGCTGAGTAGGAAAGTTTTTAGAAAAGAAGCAGAATAATTTGAGAATTCTCAAGAGGCACACATAAACCCCCGTATCCGACGAAGGAGGAGAGAAGGAGATGACGGGCTACTGACCTAATACGGGAGAAACAGACCAAGTCCCCGGTACCCGAACAGCTGACGGATGACAGTTAAGCTGTAGAAGTAGACGCAAGTCCTCGGTACCCGAATAGCTGACCGATGACATTTAGGCTGGAGAAGTAGACGCAAGTCCCCGGTACCCGAATAGCTGACCGATGACAGTTAAGCTGGAGAAGTAGACGCAAGTCCTCGGTACCCGAATCGCTGACCGCTGACAGTTAGGCCGGAGAATTAGATGCAAAGCCCCGTACCGGAGAGGCGACAGACTAACCTGCCGTTCATCAAGAGAGGAACGGACCTACCGATTGACCAACGCTCCCCCGAAGCGATTGTGTATCTACGGAGATGTGCGCCCTGAGTCAGCCGCCAGCAGATAGTTACAGCCGTTACTCTGGACCAGAAAGTCCGATGACTCCCAGCCAGGCTTGTGATGACTGAGTGTCTTCAGATAAGGTAGGAGAGTACCTTGGCTTGTCTTAACAATACCCAATACGTACTAGAGATCACAGATAATTAGATGGGGGCCGATTAATGTGAAATCTTACTATATATACATAGATATCTATCATAGAATATTGATTGTTTATGTCCGTATTAATTGGATTAGTAAGTTGTAATGATTTAGCAATGTGTTTATGTGTATCGATTAAGAGCGTAGGATAATCAGAGTATGTTAGGGAATAATAAATAATGTGAGTCTTTGGTATTGATGAGAATGAAGAGTGTATTAATGAGAATAATTAATGTATTGATATGATATAGGAAGAAGGATAATTTGAAATGCATATATATATATTGTGTTAATGAGATAGAGAATTCGGAAGTCTGCAATGAATAGTATTGTTTGTATATGTATTATAATTAGGTTTAATAAATTGATTTGTATCTATACATATGAACATCACTCTATAATTAATCACACTAACCACTATTAATAAAATAATTACGGTGACATTCAGAGCTGTTGAGCGGCTTGTGGATAAATGACTTTATAGCCAACGACCTAAATTTGTCTAAAACTGTATTTTGTCGCTGTTAGATTTTGCATAAATTTTGAAAAATTGTTTCTAAATTTCAATTTCAAAGAAGTATAAAAGAAGACTGTAACATTCCTAGATCTTCTATTCTACGTTTTCACAACAAATGTAATAGTTATAAAAACTATCTGAAAGTTTAAATATGTAATTAAGTCCTTTCTTGATATTCCGAAAATGGATTTATTCACATTTCGAAATCCACTAATTCAAAAAAAAAAAAAATCTGTTTAACAGATCTGACTTAATTTAGAAAAGCCTGGTATTTTTTATATACCGTCATGTGTCACGATAAATAAGTGGAATGAGTTATCAAACACTTTAGGAAAATCCTTCTGTTTCCTTAATAACTGATGTAAATGATTTGAGTTCTACTATTTAAATTATAATATGGTTAGCGTTTATAATATTACTATACAAACATAAATACCCAAGTGTACGTATTTTTGTAATATTTTCCATGGAAATGACAATGTTTAAAGACAGAATTTCAGTTTCTAAACGAAACATAATTTAAGGTAAATAATATAAAAAGTACTTTGTCTCTATGTACGATAATTCAGAATATTTAATAGAGAAAATAACATAAAAAGAACAATATTTAAGAATAGAGAAAAATAGAACTGACATAAAGAATAGAGAAAAGAAAAATACACAAAACTTTTCTATTAGTTAAAACATATTTATTTTGTTAATGAAAATTTATAATAATATAACTGCGATGCCATGGGAATTCATTTTTAAATAATAAGCAGAATTTACTTACCAAAAAATGGTGTGGTTGAATATTAAGAAATCCATAGTTATTTGCTATAAATATGTTTTAGAATAAAATGCAATAATGTGATTTTAGCAGTTTACCTGGATGTTCCGATTTTTAAATAAATAATTGGAATTTCTCAAAAAATAGAGTGAATAGAATAACAGAAATAATAGCAACAGCGTTTTCAAGAGAAAATTCCATCAAGCCTAGAACAACTAAAAATCAAACCACATTCAAAATACCCAACATGAATCGATCCTTTTTTTTACAATTAGAGAATAAATAATAAAAGTTCTATTAGGTTCAAAGCAATAAATGTATAAATAAATTATTCCAAAAATTCTTAAAAATCTAGAAAGTAATTTACCAATTTAAATATTAATCTTCAAGCTATTAATTCTAAAAAAATAATAAATAATTTTTAAATAAACAAACAAAACAATTTTACACGTGCTGCCATCTTTTGGCAGAAAGGTGAAGCAATGTTGAACACTCTATATATGTAGAATTTAGATAAAAACATGTAACTTAAAATTTTCTTTTCTCAGATTTTTTAATAAATATATTTTTTCGTTTTTTTACAGCAATTGCATACATTGATTGTTGTATTTATTATTAATATATTTATACATATTTTTGGAATTAATTGCATAAATTTACCGTTGATTTAATTTGAATGTACTCTGTATCGAAGTAAGGGTTTTCAGCTAGTATGTGGATAAAAATGCAACTATTTGAAAACCATATATGCTCATACTGGAAGTCGTAATATATAATGCCTTTAAAAATTATAGAATAACTTGACTGGAATGTTTTATTATTAGAGTCACTAGGAAAAAGAGACAAGCTGAACAAGTTCAACACAATTGTCTGATTTTAACAAAACTGGCATTATAGGGAGCTATTTGAAGAAAAAGAGAAAAAAATCTTAAAGAGATAAAATAGCATCATTCTGAATTTTATTTTTTTGCATGATTTACATCGCGTTGACATTTGTTAGTCTGGAACAGACAAGTCGTCGCCGATTTTCAGGCAGTTTCCACAATTATCGGACCTTATTATATGCCATAAATTGTGGTAATCTGTTCTTTACACTCATCCGAGGCTTCCTCCGTCATCGCTTCTTTAACCATCAACATGTCATCCCACCTGCATGTCTAAAAATATTAAATGAAAAACATGTTACGCACCAAAAATATTTCATCGGAAATATGAAAAAAATAACAGTATTCATATCTCCATTTAAGAGCAACTGAACAAATTTCTCATCAGCATTAAAAAATTACGACAACCAATTTCATGTAGCTAAGCATTTTCATGTAGCTAAGCATTTCATGTAGCTAAGCATGTAGGTAATGCCATTTATGATGATTGTTCTACATTTTCCTTATCTACAGTTCTTGTGCTGAATAATGTGTCAATCTCATGCATTACATTTGGACTAAGTTCCTCCCAAATTAACAACAATCTCTTTATTCTAAAACAAAGTAACTCCCGCTGCCGTCAAATTCTTGTCACGCTATCTCCTCCGAAATCGCTGGGGGTATGGGGTCGAGAGCGATACCAATGGATGCAGAAAACTGGGGGGACCAAAGTAAGACATGTCTCCTCTTCCTCGGACTTTAAGTTTGGAAATTTCTCTTTCTAACTTGACCTCATTTGTTTCAAAATACTTTAAAACAGACTAATATTTTCATCAAAAAATGAAACACAGTTTTTCAAGAAATATCGTCCCATATAAGGATGTAATATCGATGCTCCACGAGATTTTATCTTACAAAGAAAATATTTACATCATCTGGAAGCTGAAAGCTTTCTTATTCATATAAAACCTCATTTCATGTTTTTATCTTAAAATTTTGATTTTTAATTGAATTTTAAAGCTGATAATTCAACAGTGATAAAAAGCTCTTCGCATAAGGATGACAACAGTAAATAGATGGAAGCTGTTACATTGCCCGAGAACCACCCCTATGTATTTCGCTATTAGCCTTAAGCCTAATTAGGGGCCTTTTACTAGTAAAATATTCCTTTTTAAGCCTTAAAAAGGAAAAACTCGTAAAAAGGCTTAAGCCTTTTTACGAGTAAGCCTTATTATGGGTCGTAGGTCCCGTACGAAAAGCGAGCGTAGCGAGCCTAGGGGCGAAGCTCCTAGTTCACCAACAAAAATAATCTTCTTCAAGTCAACAGAAATTTTACTAAGAAAAGTGACAATTTTATTAATTCGGTAACGCAGCTCTACGCAGCTCTATATGCTTTTTGGACAAGGAGAAAGAAAAACGGATGGGAATTCTGAATGATGGCAAGTACATTAAAAATATATTGTTATAAAAAGTGTATAAGAAATCAAAATGGTAAGTTCTCGAAAGAATTAGATATTTTACAAAAGGAAAACAGCACACCTTACCAGGGGTAGACAATTTTAAATATATTACTACGTGCCCGGAACGCAGGTTGTCTATATATTTGTAATTAGTAAGAGTCATTTTCTGTCCTCGTATAATGAATAACATGATTAGATTGAAATATTTTATATAAAAATAAACATTTATTTCGGTGCATATTGGTACTCGGAGGAATTAAAAAGGATATATGAATACTTATAGGTTCTCTTCTAGAAGTAAGACCTCATGGCATAAGATGAAGTACAGGAAAAAAATATTAGAGTGCCAATTAATTGATAGTTACTTAGACGTCCACTGAAGGACAGAAAGTGTTGTTCAGGGGATACTAACCCCGTATTACAACTAATTTTTGATTCTAGTACTATATCGAGAGTCCCTGTAATTTTCAATAGCCTCCGACCATAGAAAATTAAAATATATAAGCATTGGATTACAGCGTATATTCCTCTAACTTTAAATTGTGTCAAACCCTGAAAAACCTTACATTTGAAGTGTAAACGTACTAGCAAAGTATCCATATTCATATTAACATGTTATGGGCTACAAAGGAATGCCCATCCGTCACTGTTTTTCCTTATGCCACTTAACCGACACTAAGATCGAATTAAATCCCGAAGACTATGAGCGGTGCAAGTGCGACTCCTGTTTTGACTGGCACCACAAGGGTCGGAGTCTGAATTGGCCATAGGGCCAGTCCCGTAATTTTGAACCAAGTCAAGTGACGAGACCAGCACACTTGACCCCGCACTTCCAGAGGTATTTTTGAAAACTGGAAACTATTTTGAAAACTGGAAACTTTTGAAAACTATTTTAGAAAATTAAAATATATAAGCATTGGATTACAGCGTATATTCCTCTAACTTTAAATTGTGTAAAACACTGAAAAATCTTACATTTGAAGTGTAAAGTTACTAGCAAAGTATCCATATTCATATTAACATGTTATGGGTTACAAAGGAATGTCCATCTGTTACTGTTGTTGCTTATATCACTTGACTGACAGCAACATCAGATCAAGTCCCGAAGGCTATGGGTGGTGAAGGTGCGGCTTCTGTTTTGACTGGCACCAAAAGGGTCGGAGTCCAACTTGTCCAAAAGACCAGTCCCGTTATTTTAAACTGAGTCGAGTGACAACACCAGTACACTTAACTCCGCACTTCCAGAGGTACTTATGAGAACATGGAGGACATTGCAGCCACGACAGATATTACGTGCATCAGCCGCCATTAGTGTACACGGCAGTGGCTTTGTCAGCGACGGGCACCGAAGCAGTGACTTTTAGAACACTAGCTCGCTGCCCTTGCCAACTGGGCCACTGTGACCCCGGAATATTCCCTTTGTACATATATATATATATATATATATGTATATGTATATATATATATATATATATATATATATATATATATATATATATATATGTATATGTATATATATATATGTATATGTATATATATATATGTATATGTATATATATATATATATATATATATATATGTATATGTATATATATATATGTATATGTATATATATATATATGTATATGTATATATATATATGTATATATATATATATATATATATATATATATGTATATGTATATATATATATGTATATGTATATATATATATGTATATGTATATATATATATATATATATATATATGTATCTGTATATATATATATGTATATGTATATATATATATATAAATATATATATATATATATACATATATATATATATATATATATATATATATATATATATATATATATATATATATATATATATATATATATATATATATATATATATATATATATATATATGTATGTACATATATATATATGTATATATATATATATATGTACATATATATATATATGTATATATATATATGTATATATATATATATATATGTATATATATATATATATATATATATATATATATGTATATATATATGTATGTATATATATATATATATATATATATATATATATATAAATAAATATATATATATATATATATATATATATAAATAAATATATATATATATATATATATATATATATATATATATATATATATATATATATATATATATATATATATATATATATATATATATACAGTCGAACCTCTATATATCGAAGTAGCAAAATGCCGGAAAAAAATTCGATATATAGAAATTTCGATATATAGAATTGATCTTAGTTTTATCATAATTCTCCTAAAACATTAAAATTAAAGCTAATTTTCGTATACGAAACTCCATTTCCAATTTATATGTGAATCACATTAAATGAAAGTTAATAACTAAAAAATGAATTAATGTGAAAGATTTATTGAGTACTATATAACTTTAAAAAAAAGCAATAATCCAGACAGTGGTTACAGTAATCACAGTTACATTCTTTAAAAAAAAAACTACGAATATCTTGCGAACAACCACTTTTGCGGAAAGTTCATCAAAGAATTGCTCGCATTTATTCAGTCCATTAAAAATTTCATCAGGGACGTTTTCCACGAATTGAAGTTCACGAAGTATTGTTTCAAACGCCAAAAAATCGGAGATTTTATTCTAAAGTGGAATAAAATATTCTAATATGTCGTGAAAAAACTTCGATATATAGAGATTTTTTCGATATATAGAAACAGTTTTTTTATGTAATGAACACAGAGATTTGCTAGGAGTTCGATATATAGAAAATTTCGATATAGGGAAGTTCGATATATGGAGGTTCGACTGTATATATATATGTATATATATATATATATATATATCCATTCCTGGGCCCGTATTCTTGGGATTCATGCTATCCCATCCAGTAAGGAAAAGTTTAAAGGCTTTATGGTGGATGTAGCATAACTGAACTCTCTATCTTATGCACATTTTTATTCCTTTATTAAGATTTAAAAATACTTACTTCACGATCTCCACTTTCGCAATTCTCGGGACCTATTTTCTTTTCTTCCATAAGACCTAGGAAGAATTTGATGTTTAACATTTCTTATATACTGTAACTGTGGTTATGCTGTAAAGAAGAACAAACAATCTCTTCAAATGGCAGATTACATCACCCTTTAATGATTCCTTATTAATTTAAAATTGAAAGCATAACCGTATATTACGCAAAAAATCCAATATTTCCCCCACGCCAATTTTATTTCCATCACACGCTTTTCAATATGACCCCTTGTGGTATTTAAAAACAACAGCAGCAACGTTAATCGCAATTCCCGTTTCTTTTATGGGTATTTTAACTCCTCCTCGGTACTTGATAAGCCCGCTGATCGATATTTATGTACGATTGCTGGACGACTTTTGTTAGCTGAAAGTGAATTCACATTAAAAGTGTGACAAACAGAATTTCAACGTAAATTCTCTTTCTAAACATTGCAGACATTATCATTATATTTCCAGTGCCAAGGTGTGAGATATCCTAAGAATCAAAGATATAATAACTAATAATCTATATGTTTAAGTTGCTGAGCCGACTTTTTGGGCAGTCCGAGACAGTGGCGAAGCGAGGGAGGGGCAAGGGGGTCTATCATGCCCCGGGCGCCACTCGCAGAGGGGCGCCAAATGGTCTATCTTTTTAACTAATTATATATATTATATAACTAAAGTTTTTCGAGGAAGGAAGGCACCTAAAAGGTATCATGCCCCGGGCGCCAGTTATGGTCGCTACGTCACTGGTCCGTGACAAAAAACTACGGCATCAGTTTACTTCATTTTGGTCTTAAACAAATGATTGTAATCTGTAGATTTGACGAATTTGGTTTTTGTAACCGCAATTTCTATTAATGAGCGATAAATTACAATTAAAATTTGATTTCTGCGCATGCTCAGTAGCATGTTTAAATCTGGTTTTAGAAAATAACTGTTTCTTCGTATGCTCAGTGACATGTTTTAATGATAAACACGTTTATTCCGAGGAGTCTCTCTAGATCTCTCTCTGCCATTTTTATTTTTATGATAATTATGTTTGTGAAATATAAGATTAAACCTCATGGAAATTGTTTATTTTGCACTGTTTAATCAGCGATAATTTACAATTAAAAATAATTTCTCTCTTCGCATGCTCAGTAACATTTTCAAATCTGGCTTTAGATACTCACTAAGCACGAGGCCGCTTAAACACATTAATTTGTTTCTGCGCATTATTATGATTTTCAATATTTGTCAATGATGTGTTGAGTATAATTTGTGTATTATTACATTTATTTACTATCTAGCCGTCATGTCAATGGCGGCTCCAGGGAAGGGAACAGTAGGGGCAAATTCCCTCCCCTCCCCCCTGCAAAAAAAAGACCGGCATATTTTTTTTTATAGCCAGAAATTATATAATCGTAGACCTAATACTAATTGAGTTTAAATTTAAAAGGAGACGATGTTTTTTTCTTATATATATATATATATATATATATATACTAGCGGACCCGACAGACGTTGTCCTGTTCAAACGTTGTAATTCTAGCTGAAGTACCCGGTGATGGCCGGAATTTTAAGAATATTTGTCAACCAAAATCAATTTAAAACTAAACACAGTATAAGTCACATAGAAAAGATTTACCCTTTATCATTGGAGCAAAAAATTCTGAAAAGTAAAACATAAAATATATAGATTTATAATAAACCTATAAAAATCCATTAAAAAACTAAACGCAGTATAAATAACATAGAAAAAAAGCATACGAAATGTTATACATATTAATAATATGAAAACCCAATTAAAAGTATATAAATGCATAATAAACTCCTCAGATTTCAGCTATATTCGGTATTTCATCATAAAAAAGCTGAAAAAAATATAAATAAATAAAAATAATAATTTTAAAAAATCATAAAATAAAATTAAAATTAAAATAAAAAAATAATAAAATAAAATAAAATAATAATTAAAAAAATAATAAAATAAAAGCTGAAATAAAAAAGCCTTAAAAAAAAGCTAAAATAACAGGTCTAGCAAAAGGTACACAACTCTGGATTCGAACACGGGTCGAAAGCACGGTACTTTCCGAATGGGCGACCTTCCGAATGCGCCACGATTACACGGCGTTTTACTGAGTAAAGTGAAACATATTCGCTATTGGAAAGTTGTTGTGGGCTAGTGATTATACATTTCAGAGGAGTTTTTACTCAGAAATAAGTTAGCAAGATAGAATCTTATTCTTTAGCTCTTCAATAGGCACAAATATATAGGCGAGGGGGACTGCAGTTGCGATTAAAAAAGATCTCGTGTCACTTAGTGTGGTTGATTCGAATTTTCCATCGCGTGTCGAGAATATCAATATGCCGTTGGATCTGATCTATTTTAGAGTATAAAATCTGACTTCAAAGATTATTATTTTCATTTATTATTCTGGTTTAATATATGACTTGAAACTTTTTGATTTTCTTTATTTTTATCTTTTCGCTCGCTGTTTACTAACTAAACCTAACGTGGACGCCATTATCCAGAGGGGTGATTCCACAAACTGTAACAGTTTCCATTTACCGGACGCACCCCCTCATAAATTGTTGGATTTTTATTAATTAATTAAAAATATAAAAACATTTTCTATCGGATCAAATTGTGAATCTAAACCATTCTCGAATCAACTTAATCGCACACACAAAATTTCATAAAAATCAGTCCAGTCGTTTAGGAGGAGTTCAGTTACATACACACGGACAGAAGAAATATATATATAAGATGTATGTATTTATGAAACCCGAAGAGTCAACGTTGCCCTCCCCCCAAAAAAAAACTCTGGACTGGAGCCGACCCTGCGTCATGTTTTGAAGGTTACGAACTAGTACCTCATTTACTCCTAATATTGACACTGTCGAGATATAAAAATTTGGTAGTTCAGATCTTGAAACCTTTTACCTCTTAGATAAATTTATCTTTATCTTTATCAAAATTTACCTTTATTTTTATGTATGGAATGACTAATTGATAGATTTTAAGAAATGATAATTCAAATTAGCTCTTCATTGTATGTAGATAATTTCATGATAATGAGGAAGCAGCAAAATTGAAGAAAAGTGGTAATCTTCTTACATGAAAAATGCAAAAATAATTTTTTCATGCGTATTACGCAATTTTATTCCATCATGTTGACATTGATTTATATGTACGTTAGGAGAAATATCAGAACAAAATTCACAACTCTAGAGAGCGAATTTCAAATATGAAAAGAAAATGTTCTCAAAAAAAAGAAAATCTCATTTAAATGGCGTATAAATCTATAATGTTTTAATAAGTTTTACTATACTATATTAAAACCAATGTACATTAACTCAAGTCCTTATTACTTCGAATCATTTAAAAATTACTGGACGTGAGTAAAAGGTAAGTTAAAATTGAAAAAAAAATTAAATTCAATAATGAAATTTAAGTGAAAATGAAAAATCAGAGCCCAAAATCAAAAAACTTCGATATAGAAATCAAAATCAATTTCAAAACTAGTGATTCTGTCACGGTAAAGTCAATATCAAGTACATAGTAACAAAATTTACGACTTAATAGTTAGTTAAATAAAGATTCTCAGTGAAATTAACTAGTGAATACAGTAAATGGAAATAGCTTTCCAAGTAGCTTTCTATATATGAATGCTTATCTATATATATATATAAAACTGTACCGTGACTGACTGAATGACTGACTGACTGTCTGACTGACTGACAAATAACGCCCAGACCAAATCGTTGAACCTAAAGGGCTGAAATCTTTCAGGGCGATTCTTCTTATAGTGTAGGGGTACAATAAGAAATATATCTGAGAAATTCTTCTTAGATTTTTTAAAATTAAATTTTTAAGCTGCTTTTGTAACATTTTTAAAGTTTGCATTTAAAATAATAATCTGAGGGTTACAAAATTTATATTACGAGAAAGATAAAAAAATTGACCGTTTTATTTAATTCGAATGTACCGCTTGCAGGTATTCAGCTAGTCTACACATATATATATATGTCATGTCACGGCTCTTTCGCCACGCACCCATCTAAAACACTCGAATTACTCTAAATGCAGTCATCAAACAGTAGGCCGGTGGAAGAACTAATACTGAAATAACATTTACAGACTCCGTTATTAGTTAACATTAATCAAAAACCCAATTAATCCAGCTAAATCGCCATATTCCATCATCTCACAGACCACGCGATAGACGCGCGTCTTGACTCTATCAAATAATTTCCTAAACTGCGTAATTTCTTTCTCTTCCGTTATATAAGTCACATAAGGCGTAGGCCCTCTTCCAGAGCCCCTTTTCGAACATCCGATGGTTATGCAAGATAACGCGCGTGCAAGCGATTCGATGACCCTGAAATCTTCTCCGCGAAACACAGTCTACTTCCTGAATTGGAGATCACACTAGGACTTTAATAGTAAATTACCGTTTAAAGCTATATTAATATAATTAAATATAGCTT
The DNA here is from genome assembly GCA_907164885.2 of Dolomedes plantarius. Taxonomy (NCBI): domain Eukaryota; kingdom Metazoa; phylum Arthropoda; class Arachnida; order Araneae; family Dolomedidae; genus Dolomedes; species Dolomedes plantarius. The sequence continues at coordinate 27,561,729 of OU015498.1, read as the reverse complement.
ATGCTCTTATCATCACGTATATATATATATATACATACACATATAAGTCATAGTTAAATTTAAGACTGCCGTTTCAGAAATAAAATTGTTCCGCTCAAGTTAAAACTTACTCCTCATTGTTTTTCCAAATGCTTTGTCATATTCCTCGCATGCGGGAACATTCATACCAGGTGGTGGGCCACGTCCACGTTCCCTTCCACGTTCTTTTCCCTTTCCTTTTGCATCTACGATAGCAACATATGCCAGACAGAGCAGGAAAAAGGTTGCGATTTTCAGATCCATGTTGGTCTCTTCACTTGAACTGTGATCTATGCTATCCTCCCCAACCCACTTTTATAGCTCTGGCGGCATCTGATAATCTGTAACCCGAACAGCATTTGAAATATCCATGAATCACGTGATAATGTTTTAGTTTTTCAGCCAGCAAGGAAAATCCGGGTCAAATATAATCAAAGGATTATTATCTCTTTCAGTTAAAATGAAAAAAAATGTATTTCGAAAATTATTGAATTTATTGTGTTATATATAGAAAAACATAAATATTCATTTTAAAAATTCCGTTTGCATGCCAGTCCCTTATGTATATGAATGGATGGATATAGTAGCGTGACTATTAGAAATATATTTGCCGTGATTTTCCCGTATGAATTTTTATTCTAATGCATGTGAGAACAATAACTGTGTATATCCGTGTTCAGTTGAAGAAGTGTCTCTAAATATTTCTTTCATAGCTATGACGTTCATTGTAACTCAGTACAAAGAGATAAAAACGTGTTTTTTTTAATATTTCATTTAGTTAGGACGCAAAAATGCAACATTGTTTGCCTCTCTGTCACATTTTGGACCGTCTGTATCTCTTTTTCTTGCTAGTATAAACACTATTTTCGCATTCCCTTTTGTTAAAGGCATATAAAACTTGCATCACGAGGTTTACTAACTATTCTCTGAAGCTAATGATAGCAACGATATAAAATGCGGATATTCATCATAGTCACGAGGATTTTTCAAATAAAGACTGCGGAATATGAAGTTGGTATTCATAACACTCATTCATCCCTGTTGTTAACTAAAATTTAGTAAAATTTTATCATTCTTGTCAGTTCTACAAATTTTCCATAAACTGTGTGCATTTTACAGCCGAGACGTAATAAAAAAGTTATCAACAATATGTCTATATGAAAGTGTAACGTATTTATTACACGGATTGTTAGGAAAACGTATGTGAGAGGCGTTATTTTAATGGATCATCCAGGAGCGAATACCCAATCAGGTTTAATGGAGTTACTAAACTCAACCAAGATCACCAGTCGAATGCACTATATAGCCTTGAATGCTAGACTAGGAGAAAAGTTTAACGTTTCTTGGCGAATTAGTTTGGGGAGGTTAGTGGTGTTTGAAATCGTGATCAGCAGTTGAGGTGTTTTAGAATCGCAAGATCTGGGTTGAAGCAGTGTCCTAGTCGATACATTTGCACTTATAATATACTAGCATTATTGCCCGGCGTTGCCCGGGTAGATATATAGATATAAAATTTTTGATGCATTCCATAAAAAAAATACTCGGCTGCACCCCCGCTCTTCATGTTCATCTGGCTAGAGGCTAGACAGATTGCGCTTAGCGCGTTTCAATAAAATGATATACAAACAATAAGAAAGAAAGAAACTTTGAACCTGTGGACCGAAAGAAAGAAACTTTGAACCTGTGGACCTTCGTCTGATTATACGCGTGAATTTATTGAGAATTAATAACACAGTGTTGCGTGATTCGCACGCTTGGATTGAATAAGTTTACTGTTTAATTATATTTGTTAGATACTATTTAATTAGATTAAATTAGATATTATTTATTTTTCCCTTAAAAGCTCAGTTTTTCCCCATCATCCAAGATACGCACTTTTTTCCACATCACCCAAGAGGTAAAGTGCAAGATGCATTATCCCCTTTATTTATTGAAAGTAAGGCGGGATTCCGCATGAAGTCAATTTTCCTTACTTTGGTGATTCGGTTTTTTACTGTCGACAGCCAAAAACCGTATCGATTTTTAATTTTCCCAAGGCCAAAAACCGTTGAAAAAGCGAATTGTAATGCGGTTTTTAATTTTCTTAAGGCCAAAAACCGTAGAAAAAGCAAATTGTAAATCGGTTCAAGCGATGAGAAAAACTGCAAATAACAAAGGACACAAAGAAGAACCGGGAAAGTTGTGTTAAAACATACTAATTTGAACTGTATTCTTAAAAAACTCCCATCTCAGTTAGTCTACTGATTAAATTTTATCTTTTACCGTATTTTAATATTTCTTTTGTCAATTTATTTCGTTGTTATGCACGTGACGCAAAATTAATTTAAAGTATCACAAAAAGAAAAGAAACCCCGTGATCAATATTTCATAAATTAAATTCTAAAAATTAATCTTTAAAAATTCACCAAAAATCAGAAAAGGGAGGTAAAGATTCGAAAAAGATTTCGTTTTAAAGGAATTTTTAGGATCTTTCTCTTGATATAAATTTTATAACCCTCGGATTATAATTTTAAATGCAAACTTAAAAAATTAGAAAAATAGCTTAAAAATTTAATTTTAAAAAATCGAAGAAGAATTTTTCAAAAATCTTTATCAGTGCACCCCTCCACTATAGACCCCGTTATAGAAAAATCGAATTTTTTCATTCACCAATGAATATGATTTATAATAGCAAAATTCTCAGGCAGAAAACAGTCTTATTTGAGTATATGATTATTTGTTCGTCCGGCTCTGATTTAGTCCATGCTCTGTTTTGTCTTTCCTTTTGAAACACTACAAATTATGTTCAACACTATTACACCTCACATTTTCCTTTTATTTTTGATTCTCTTCACATTGTATCCACATCTCTTACATTGTTTTCCCAACGCGTATTAGAAAGGGATAAAAATTTTTAGAAGTTTGAGAAGCATAAATTTGAGCATTGTGTTCAATAAATTACAGTAAAATCGCTGAAGAGATCGATAGAAAGCAAATCATAAAGGCTATTTATTTGAATAAATATTTTTTTTAGATTTGTTTTAGATTTCGATCTAAAAATTTTTAAAAGTTCTAAAGTTTTCTAAAATTTTCTAAATTTTTTTAAATTTAAGCAAACATTTAAAAAAAATTTCCTTGAAGATACAAGTTGCGCCCATAAAGTAACCGGACAATTTTTTATAAATAAGAAAAATATTACTCACCTTCAAATAAATTTATCTCCTTCAAAATAATCGCCAAAGGAGTCTATACAATTTTTCTAACGTTTCTTCAACTCATTGAAACACTTTTATAGGCGTTGGAATTAGCCGTTCGCAAAATACGCGTAACATTTGATTTAATATCCGAGACGTTTTCAAATCTCTGTCCTTTGAAGGATTTTGTATTTTTTTATTACAAAGGACTTATTCACCACGAATTTGTTCCTGAAAATCCAACAATTAATCAGTATTTTTACAAAGAGGGGCTTTTTCTATTAAGAAACAGGATAAGGCGAGTAGGGCCAAAGGTTATTTCCATGAAGCTCTGTAGCTCCATAGTTATTTCCAATCCCTCTTCAACCCGCGCGGGGGAAGAGGAGTTGGTAATGACCGCGCAGGGTATAGGTTTGGGATTTCACTGATAACATGATTGTGCGGAACGGTCTGTATCCACAGGGTGTACCCGCACATCTTAGGGGCACAATAATCATTAAAAAATTAATTTAGAAAAACTAATTTAGCCCCAAACTTCGTTTTTGCTGAGCTAAGTTTCTCGGGTACTAAACATTAACTGTGCCGAATTTGGTCCCGGTGAGTGAAACAGTCTATGATTCTATAGCAGACAAACAAACAGACAAGCTCTTTTATATATATAGATTTTTCATCTATATTTTACGTTTATTTCAAGTAGCAATAAATTGCATTTCTAATTTCAGACTACCGTAAGTTGACCACTAAAAGTCAGTTAACTAGAATCAAGAAATAAGAGATTTTTTTCCAATAGTCATGAAGTAATTCTAAAAAATTGTTGTTATTGACCCTTGGTGTAAGAAAAAGTGTGTATAAAAGACTAACTGGGATTTCAAATAACGTCTCGGCCTTGCCGTCAGTTGCCGTCAGACTTGGGTTAAAAATGGGAGAGTATTAGGATAAATTAAAACAATTTTGAAATATGATTTTGAGAAAACAGCTCTCTCCCCATCCTCAAGATAATTTTTTCTTCCACCAATGAATATGATTTATAATAGCAAAATTCTTAGGCAGAAAACAGTCTTATTTGAGTGTATGATTATTTGTTCGTCCGGCTCTGATTTAATTCATGCTCTGTTTTGTCTTTCCTTTTGAAACACTACAAATTATGTTCACCACTATTACACCTCACATTTTCCTTTTATTTTTGATTTTCTTCACAGTGTATCCACATCTCTTACATTGTTTGCCCAACGCGTATTAGCAAGGGATAAAAACTTTTAGCCTCAGTATTGTCAAGTTTGCTTCACGTCTAGTTTGAGAAGCATAAATTTGAGCATTGTGTTCAATAAATTACAGTAAAATCTTTGAAGAGATCGATAGAAAGCAAATCATAAAGGCTATTTATTTGAATAAATATCTTTTTTTTATAGATTTGTTTTAGATTTCGATCTAAAAATTTTTAACAGTTCTAAAGTTTTCTAAAATTAAAAATTTTTTTTTTTTGAATTTTAGGCAAGCATTTAAAAAATGTTTTCTTGAAGATAGATCGTGTCAATGCATTTTAAGTTTCAACTAATAACGTTTATAAATTTACGAAGTTTATCGATATGTACTTTGGGCTTTGTTGCAACAATTGTTGCAGACATTCTATTGGTGCTCCAGGAGACGCTAAATATGCCAGAGATCTTGCTGTTGCCAGGTGGTCACGAAGGCTCCGCTTTCATCCGAATAAGACTGTATGATGTTTGTATTTTAATTTTATTTCTAGATTGTAATGTAAGTCCACGTGGACTCGAAAACTCTTGTAATTGTGACTTGGCCTAAAAGACAAAGGAAGTGTTCATCGCTATTGGGAAGCTCATGTTAGGTTCATTGCAAATGACCTACCATTTTTCACAGTCACCATTATTTTAACGTCTTAAAATTTTGCGTACACTTAATTATTGTCAGTATTGTGTTCTCATTACTTGAAATGAAGCGTGCAATGCCCCTAATCTTTTGTTACCTAACGGTAGCTATAAGTACTCGAAATCGTTTGTCATGCACTGAAAAGCATTCAAACTGTTCAGCGCTCGAGAGAAAATCGAGTTTCATTAGAAATGACCTAGTAATTTACCAACATCAACAGTATATTATTACAGCTGGGAGACATTCAGTAATGGTAGAACTACGGACAATTTAGATATACGTAATTCAACCAATGCTATAAACCAGGGATTCCCAAAGGGGTCCAGATGGACCCCTTAGGGGTCGATGGTTGTTTAAAAAGTGTCTATAGTATTCCATGGGTCTATTGGGGATCTATGATAAATTTTCCTGTTCCAAAATGTAATTTATTTTTTTACGAATATAATTATTAGATAATAAAATCCGTTTTAATATGTATAAATACAGATTTTCATAGGGCGGACTGATCCACCTATCTGAAGTAGAATGTTATGACGCTTTTGTATATGTGTCGAATGAAATTATATTATAATTACCTTTAAGTCAGTAAAATTGTTTAATAAAATATATATTTATATTCGTTATGTTAGTTATTGCGTCTATACGATGATAAGCAATTTCATGTCAAACATTAAAAAACTTGTATCAATACATTCCTAATTGTACTTGTATCAAACACCAATTGGGTGAGCCAACATTGATTCCTAAGAAGGGACAATGTATAGAAGCGTATTAACTTTATTCGGAATTCGAACCTAAGCCCCATGAGTGGAAACTCCCGACGCTATCCACCACATAATGTGTGGGTTTAAGAAAGTTCCTTGTATTAAAATTAAGATAAAAAATATGTAGTTACTGATATAAGATTGGATTTAAAGACATTGTTAGAATAATGTAATTCTAGCATTACATTGCGTCATCCTATTCTAATGTCATTTAATTGTTTTCTTTATTGTGATTGGTTCCTTTAGTTATTATGTTTCTTTTACGTCCGCGCAATTTCTCAGATAATCCTGGAAACTCTAGAAATGTATGTTAAATGTTCTGTTTGAGTTCAGTTGTTTTTGTACTGTTTATGCAGCTCTCATTAAATTATATTTGATCCTGCCTCAATGTTTATTCATTTTAATAGAAATCAAAACAATTTTTATTCCTTTTCATGATAGGTATTTTTCCTTATCATTTTCCATTAACGATAACAATGTATGACTGACAGATCAAGAAAAACCTGGAGACTTTAAGGTCCATGCTTCTCTCCTCGGTTTTTATAGCTCTAACTCATTTTTTTATAACTCTAAAGCAAGTTATTATTTGTCATCTAGACAGTAAATGAATATCAGTGAATTTTGTTATACAAAATTGGAAAACAGGACACGGAAAATGATTTAATTTTCTCAGTTGATCTAAAAATATTTCATGCTAAACATGTGCTTGAAAAATGTGATTTGAAGGCCACAATTAATTGCTAAGCATCTGTGGTGTAGGGAGTTTTAGAAAGGTTTGAAAGGATTTTCCCGTAGGAATTTCTGTTGTCATTGCCCCATACCGTGCGGGAATTTTTGCGACAACAATATCTATACTTTATGCGTGTTTAATCTAAACGTAATCCTCTTTCCTTAATATTTGTTTCATTGTTATGAATCTGAGTGCAAGAGAAGATTAATGCATGTTTTTAGTTTACTTTAATATCAGCATGAATCGACAGAGTTATTTGCCTCTCTGGCGCAATTTTCCAACGAGTATACCTCTTCTTCTTGTTACAACAATAACATTTTTTTCATTTTCTCTTTCTATTACGGTAAAAGGAATAAAATCTTGGATCATGAGGTTTACACGATTACTGATGATCATCATTATCATCACTTTCTACTTTAACTGCATGATAATTTTTTCTTCCCGCTCTGATGTAATTCCTGCTCTATTTTGTCTTACCTACTATAGCAATATAAATTATTCTTACCCAAATTACACTTCATATTTGTCTTAATATATTTTTAATTATCTGTTTGATATATTCTGTTTAATATATTCTGTTTGAAAAAGTACAGTAAAATCCCTGCAGTAACAGATAGAAAGGAAAAGATAAAGGCTTTTTATTTTGATAAAAATCTACTTATCAGATTTGTTTTAGATTTCACTCTAATTTTATAAAAAAGTTATCTCTTTCCTGGAGATATATTTTGCCAATGTATTTCAGGTTTTAAGTGATAACATTATTAAAAGGAAGAAATTAGTTTTATCCCGGGTCTTAAGTAAGTAAATTTATTTTATAAATCTGAGTTCATTTTTGGGTTGAACTGATGGAAACTTTCTAATGGTTCTCTAATAGAGCTAAGGGCTCCTAAGGGCTATAATTGAGATCTTATCGTCTCCTATTGGCTAACTTGGTCTCTCATTACATCCGAATAAGACTGTACACAGATTTACGGACGCTTGTACCCGTTACTAAGCCTAAAACGCCAAAGGATGATCAGTGGTGTAAGGAAGTTCCTAGTCATTTTATTGATAATGACATAACATTCATTATAAACAACATAATTTAATTGTTAAAATTCTGTATATATTTATTAATATTCTTGTTAATATTCTGCTATCATCCCTTCTGAAAGAGATGGTACGATGCCTCTACTTCGGTTTTAGTTCGCAAGGGAAATCACAGGGACTCGAAAAACATTTGTACATGCACTGAAACACTAAATCATCCCAATGTTTATAGGAGGCTCTTGGTTAATTGGAAATGACCCAGAATTCCTCAGCATCAATATAATCTTGTTACAGTTAAATTTCGATTACATTTATTAGTAGTTTTGTTAATACTGAGATCTCATTTTCTAAATAGCTGTTTGTGAACTCCTTGCTTGCGTTTTGGCCACTGGGAATTGCAACGTATTTTAAAAAGCAAAGAATCTCATCAGAGCTGTTGGGAGGCTTGTGGATAAATGACTTTATAGCCAACGACCTAAATTTGTCTAAAACTGCATTTTGTCGCTGTTAGATTTTGCATAAAATTTGAAAAATTGTTCCTAAATTTCAATTTTAAAGAAGTATAAAAGAAGACTGTAATATTCCTAGATCTTCTACTCTACCTTTTCAAAACAAATGTAATAGTTATGAAAACTATCTGAAAGTTTAAATATGTAATTAAGTCCTTCCTTGATATTCTGAAAATGGATTTATTCACATTTCGAAATCCACTAATTCAAAAAAAAAAAAAAAAAAAAAAAAAAAAAACAGATCTGAATTAATTTAGAAAAGCCTGGTATTATTTATATATCGACATATGTCACGAAAAATAAGTGGAATGGTTAATCATACATTTTAGGAAAATCCTTCTGTTTCCTTAATAACTGATGTAACTGATTTGAGTTCTATTATTTAAATTATAATATGGTTAGTGTTTATATTATTACTATACAAACATAAATACCCAAGGGTACATATTTTTGTAATATTTTCCATGGAAATGAAAATGTTTAAAGACAACATTTCAGTTTCTAAACGGAACATAATTTAAGATAAAGAATATAAAAAGTACTTTGTCTCTATGTACGATCATTTAGAATATTTAATAGAGAAAATAAAATAAAATGAACAATATTTAAGAATAGAGAAAAATAGAACTGACATAAAGAATAGAGAAAAGAACAATACACAAAACTTTTCTATGAGTTAAAACATATTTATTTTGTTAATGAAAATTTATAATAATATAACTGCGATGCCATGGGAATTCATTTTTAATTAATAGGCAGAATTTACTTACCAAAAAATGGTGTGGTTGAATATTAGGAAATCCATAGTTATTTGTTATAAATATGTTTTAGAATAAAATGCAATAATGTGATTTTAGCAGTTAAACTGGATGTTCCGATTTTTAAATAAATAATTGTAATTTCTCAAATAATAGAGTGAATAGAATAACAGAAATAATAGCAACAGCGTTTTCAAGAGAAAATTCCATCAATCCTAGAACAACTAAAAATCAAACCGCATTCAAAATACCCAGCATGCATCGGTCCTTTTTTTTTACAATTAGAGAATAAATAATAAAAGTTCTATTAGGTTCAAAGCAATAAATGTGTAAATAAATTATTCCAAAAATTCTTAAAAATCTAGAAAGAAATTTACCAATTTAAATATTAATCTTCAAGCTATTAATTCTAAAAAAATAATAAATAATTTTTAAACAAACAAACAAAACAATTTTACATGTGCTGCCATCTTTTGGCAGAAAGGTGAAGCAACGCTGAGCACTCTATATATGTAGAATTTAGATAAAAACATGTAACTTAAAATTTTCTTTTCTCAGATTTTTTTATAAATATATTTTTTCGTATTTTTAAAGCAATTGCATACATTGATTGTTGTATTTATTATTAATATATTTATGCATATTTTTGGCTATAATTGCATACATTAACCGTTGTATTTAATTTGAATGCACTCTGTGTCGAAGTACGGGTTTTCAGCTAGTATGTGGATAAAAATGCAATTATTTGAAAACCATATATGCTCATACTGGAAGTCGTAATATATAATGCCTTTAAAAAATAAAGAATAACATGACTGGAATGTTTTATTATTATAGTCACTAGGAAATAGAGACAAGCTGAACAAGTTCAACACAATTGTCTGATTTTAACAAAACTGGCATTATAGGGAGCTATTTGAAGGAAAAGAGAAAAAAATCTTAAGGAGATAAAATAGCATCATTCTGAATTTTATTTTTTGCATGTTTTACATCGCGTTGACATTCGTTAGTCTGGAACAGACAAGTGGTTGGTGATTTTCAGGCAGTTTCCACAATTATCGGACCTTATTATATGCCATAAATTGTGGTAATCTGTTCTTTACACTCATCCGAGGCTTCCTCCGTCATCTCTTCTTTAACCATCAACATGTCATCCCACCTGCATGTCTAAAAATATCAAATGAAAAAATGTTACGCACCAAAAATATTTCATCAGAAATATGAAAAAAATAACAGAATTCATATCTCCATTTAAGAAAAACTGAACAAATTTCTCATCAGTATTAAAAAAAATGACAATACATTTCATGTAGCTAAGTATTTTCATGTAGCTAAGCATTTCATGTAGCTAAGCATGTAGGTAATGCCATTCATGATGATTCTTGTGCATTTTCCTTATCTAGAGTTCTTCTGCTGAATAAAGTGTCAATCTCATGCATTACATTCGGACTAAGTTCCCCACAAATTAACAACAATCTCTCAATTCTAAAGAAAAGTAACTTCCGCCGGCGTCAAAATCTTGTCACACTATCTCCTCCAAAATCGCTGGGGGTATGGGGTCGAGAGTGATACCAATGAATGCAGAAATATGGGGGGACCAAAGTAAGACACGTCTCCTCTTAGTCGGACTTTAAGTTTTTTTTTGCTTTGTATTTTGGGGAAAAATATTGATTTTCATCTTGAGATTACGATAAATCGCCAAAAAATGATCGTAGAATTTTGATCTTTATACAAACAATGTCTATGGGAATTTCTCTTTCAAACTTGACCTCATTTGTTTAAAAATATTTTAAAACTGACTAATATTTTCATCAAAAAATGAAACACAGTTTTTCAAGAAATATCGTCCCATATAAGGATTTAATATCGATGCTCCACGAGATTTTATCTTACAAAAAAAAAATATTTACATCATCTGGAAGCTGAAAGCTTTCTTATTCATATAAAACCTTATTTCCTGTTTTATCTTAAAATTTCGATTTTTAATTGAATTTTAAAGCTGATAATTCAACAGTGATAAAAAGCTCTTCGCATATGGGTGACAACAGTAAATGGATGGAAGCTGTTACATTGCCCGAGAACCACACCTATGTATTTCGCTATTAGCCTTAAGCCCTATTAGGTGTCTTTTACTAGTAAAATATTCCCTTTTAAGACTTATTAAGACTTTTTACAAGTAAGCCTTAATATGAGCCAAAGGTCCCGTACGAAAAGCGAGCGTAGCGAGCCTAGGGGCGAAGCTCCTAGTTTATCAACAAAAATAATCTTCTTCAAGTCAACAGATATTTAACTAAGAAAAGTGACAATTTTATTAATTCGGTAACGCAGCTCTATATGCTTTTTGGACAAGGAGAAAGAAAAACGGATGGGAATTCTGAATGATGGCAAGTAAATTAAAAAATTATTTTTATAAAAAGTGTATAAGAAATCAAAATGGTTAAGTTCTGGAAATACTTAGATATTTTACAAAAGGGAAACAGCACACCTTACTAGGGGTAGACAATTGCAAATATATTACTATGTGCCCGGAACGCAGGTTGTCTATATATTTGCAATTAGTAAGAGTCATTTCCTGTCCTCGTATAATGAATAACATGATTAGATTGAAATATTTTATATAAAAATAAACCTTTATTTCGATGCATATTGGTACGCGGTGGAATTAAAAAGGAAATATGAATACTTATAGGTCCTCTTCTAGAAGTAAGACCTCATGGCATATGATGAAGTTCAGGAAAAAATATTAGAGTGCCAATTAATTGATAGTTCCTTAGACGTCTACTGAAGTACAGCAAGTGTTGTTCAGGGGATACTAATTCCGTATTACAACTAATTTTTGATTCTAGTACTATATCGAGAGTCCCTGTAATTTTCAATAGCCTCCGACTGTAGAAAATTAAAATATATAAGCAGTGGATTACAGCGTAGATTCCTCTAACTTTAAATTGTGTCAATCCCTGAAAACTCTTACATTTGAAGTGTAAAAATACTAGCAAAGTATCCATATTCATATTATCATGTTATGGGCTACAAAGGAGTGTCCATCCGTCACAGTTGTTGTTCCTTATGCCACTTGACCGACTGCAAGATCGAATCAAATCCCGAAGACTATGGGCGGTGCAAGTGCGACTCCTGTTTTGACTGGCACCACACGGGTCGGAATCTGACTTGGCCATAGGGCCAATCCCGTAATTTTGAACCGAGTCAAGTGACGAGACCAGCACACTTGACCCCGCACCTCCAGAGGTACTTTTGAAAACTTGGAGGACATTGCAGTCAGGAGAGATTTTACGTGCATCAGCCGCCATACACGGAGGTGGATTTGTCAGCGACGGGCACCAAACCATTGACTTTCAGAACAGTAGCCCGCTGCCTTTGCCAACTGGACCACTGTGGCCACGGAATGTTCCCTTTATTAACTAACCATAATTGTTCATATCTACATGTCCTGAGTTTACATTAACCTCTGGCTTACGGGGACCATTTTTTCCGATTCCCTCTTTAGAACGGGAATTTTCATATATATATATATATATATATATATATATATAGTGATCAAGCTGGCCACTCCATGTGATGAATTGTTCCCTCCTCAAGATAGGCATCCAGGATGCGAGCCCTGTGCGGTCTCGCGTTATCGTCCTGTAGCACGAAAGTATCACCTATTGCCCCGGCATAAGGGCGCACACAAGCATCAAGGATATCATCTCTATAGGTGTGAGCTTTCACATTTCAACGGGGAAAGACATAGAGGTCTCTACTTCCACACCAAGCGATTCCACTCCAAACAAACAACTGCCTAATCCGTATGCACCTCTTTCACGGATATGTGATGCATGAAAACGAGTTCCAGGTTCTCTCCAAATCAACATACGCCTGCTATCGCTTTGGAGGCTAAAACTTTACTCATTCGTAAAGAGAACAGCCGTCCATTCATCACGCATCCAGACAACAAGTTGACGTGCCCACTGCAAACGTTCCAGCCTATGGCGTGACGTGAGCAGGACGCAAATCGTTGGTCGCCTCGCAAAAAGACCATCTTCGTGAAGCCTTCTACGCACGGTTGACGTTGATACCACCCGGAGTTTGCAGAGAGGGAGGTTTATCTCCGTCTGAGTTCAGACGGAGTTGTGGTTCCATTCTATCGTGCGCATAATCACAAATATCGGTCATAGGAACTTGGCGTAGCGTATGGCCGTCCTCGGCTGAACCTCCTGGATGTCGAATCCGTGGTTAGAAATTGTTGCCAAAGTCTATGAACCACAGACGGACTCACAGTTAGTCATCAGGCCACTTCTGTCTGAATTTTTCCTGCCTCTAATCTCTCTATAGGTTGCAATCGCAATTCTTCGGTCAAATGATGCCTGGATGTCATTGTTACAAATTGGCTATGCAGATGTCTCAGCCTAGCAGCAACAATTTCCGCCTCTCTCTGAAACATGTACTTTTATGCTCCTCGCAAATGATGTATTCCGACTGCAGCGCCACTATTTTGCATAATGTAGTATTGTCCAGCAAATTTTATTTAACAACATATTCAAATTTTAAACAGATTGGCCTAGTTTTGAACGTGTTATCCATCTTTTGTGATTTTTTCTTAATATTTGTATATATATATATATATATATATTATATATATATTTATTTATTTGTTTATTTATTTATTTATATATTCATTCTTGGGCCCATATTCTTTGAATATATGCTATCCAACCCCGTTAGGGAAAGGTTTAAGGCTTTATGGTCGATGTAACATAACTGGTCTCTCTCTTTTATGCACATTTTTATTCCTTTATTAAGATTTAAAAATACTTACTTCCTTCTCTCCACTTTCGCAATTATCGGGACCTATTTTCTTTTCTTTCATAAGACCTAGGAAAAATTTGATATTTAAAATTTCTGATAATAACTGGGGTTACGCTGTAAAGAAAATTAATAAATCTCTTCAAACGGCATATTACATCACCCTTTAATGATTCCTTATAAATTTAAAATTGCAAGCATAACCGCATATTACTCAAAAAATCTAATATTTCCAATTTTAGTTTCATCGCACGTGTTTCAATATAACCCCCTGTGGTATTTAAAAACAACAGCAGCAACGTTAATTGCAATTCCCGTTTCTTTTATGGGTATTTTAACTCCTTCTCGTTACTGGATCAGCCCGCTGATCGATATTTATGTATGATTGCTAGATGACTTTTGTTAGCTAAAAGTGAATTCGCATTAAAAGTGTGACAAAACAAATTTCAATGTAAATTGTCTTTCTAAACATTGCAAGCCTTATTATTATATTCTTAGTGCCGAGTTGTGAGTTATCATAAGAATAAAGATATCATAACCAATAATCTATATATTTAAGTTGCTAAGCCGACTGTCTGGGAAGTCCGTGAGAGATAACTACTGCTTCAGTTTACTTCATTTTGATCTCAAACGAAAGATCGTAATCTGTAGATTTGTCAAATTTGGTTTTTGTAACCGCAATTTTTATTAATGAGTGATAATTTACAATTAAAAATTGATTTCTGCGTACTCTCAGTGGCATGTTTAAATCTGGCTTTAGAAACTCACTGCTTCTGCGCATGCTAAGTGACATGTTTTAATGATAAACACGTTTGTTTCGAAAAGTCTCTCTAGATCTATCTCTGCCATTTTTATTTTTATGATAATTATGTTTGTGAAATATAAGATTGATTTTTTATTTCGGGCTGTTTGACTAGAGATAATTTACAATTAAAAAAAAATTGCTTTCTGCGCATGCTCGGTAACATTTTCAAATCTGGCATTAGATACATAGTAAGCACGAGGTCCCTTAAACACATTAATTTGTTTCTGCGCATTATTATGATTTTCAATATTTGGCAATGATGTGTTGAGTATAATTTTTGTATTATTACATTTATTTACTATCTAACCGTCATGTCAATAGCGGCGCATGGGAGGGGGGCAGTAGGACAAATTCCCCTCCCCCTTACAAAAAAAAACCCGGCGTATTTTTTTTCATAGGCTAAAATGTTATAACCGTAGACCTAATACTAAATGAGTTTAAATTTAAAATGAGACGATGCTTATTTCTTATATCTATATATGTCTATATACACACACACACAAACAAACAAACACACACACACACACACACACACATATCTATATATATATATATATATATATACAGTGCAATCTTTATCTATCGTTTTCGAAGGGACCGACTGAACTAAACGATGGATGCGGGAAAACGATAAATGCGGGAACATACAAAAAAGTATTAACATACCTTAAAGTTTGATATCCCTAAAATATATTTACTCATATATATATATATATATATATATACAGTGGAATCTTGATCTATCGTTTTCGAAGTGACTGACTGAACTAAACGATGGATGCTGGAAAACGATAGATTCGGGAACATACAAAAATGTATTAACTTACCTTAAAGTTTGATATCCCTAAAGTATATTTACTCATATATATATATATATATATATATATATATATATATATATATATATATATATACAGTGGAATCTTGATCTATCGTTTTCGAAGGGACTGACTGAACTAAACGATGGATGCGGGAAAACGATAGATTCGGGAACATACAAAAATGTATTAACTTACCTTAAAGTTTGATATCCCTAAAATATATTTACTCATATATATATATATATATATATATATATATATATATATATATATATATATATATATATATATATACAGTGGAATCTTGATCTATCGTTTCGAAGGGACCGACTGAACTAAACGATGGATGCGTGAAAACGATAGATGCGGGAACATACAAAAATGTATTAACTTACCTTAAAGTTTGATATCCCTAAAATATATTTACTCATATATATATATATATATATATATATATATATATATATATATATATATATATATATATATACAGTGGAATCTTGATCTATCGTTTTCGAAGGGACCGACTGAACTAAACGATGGATGCGTGAAAACGATAGATGCGGGAACATACAAATAAGTATTAACATACTTTAAAGTTTGATATCCCTAATATATATATATATATATATATATATATATATGGTCATTAGTTAAATTTAAGACTGCCGTATCAGAAATGAAATTCTTCTGCTCAAGTTAAAACTTACTCCTCATAGTTTCTCCAAATTTCTTGTCATATTCCTCGCAAGCGGGAACATTCATACCAGGTGGTGGGCCACGTCCACGTTCTCTTCCACGTTCTTTTCCCTTTCCTTTTGCATCTACGATAGCAACATATGCCAGACAGAGCAGGAAAAAGGTTGCGATTTTCAGATCCATGTTGGTCTCTTCACTTGAACTGTGATCTATGCTATCCTCCCCAACCGACTTTTATAGCTCTGGCGGCATGTGATAATCTGTAACCCGAACAGCATTTGAAATATCCATGAATCATGTGATAATTTTTTAGTTTTTCAGCCAGCAAGGAAAATCCGGGTTAAATATAATCAAAGGATTATTATCTTTTTGAGTTAAAATGAAATAAATGTATTTGGAAAAGGATTGAATTTACTGGGTTATATCTAGAAAAACGAAATCTATTTTCATTTTAAAAATTCCGGTTACATGCCAGTCCCTTATGTATATGAATGGATGGCTATAGTATCATGACTATTAGAAATATTTTCCATGATTTTCCTGCATGAATTTTTATTTTAATTCATGTGAGAACAATAAATGTGTATATCCGTGTTCAGTTGAAGCAGTGTCTCTAAATATTTCACAGCTATGACGTTCATTGTAACTCAGTACAAAGAGATAAAAAGTGTTTGTTTTTTTAATATTTCTTTTAGTTAGGACGCAAAAATGCACCGTTGTTTGCCTCTCATCCGCATTTTGGACTGTCTGTATCTCTTTTTCTTGCTTGTATAAACACTATTTTCGTATTCCCTTTTGTTAAAGGCATAAAAAACTTGCATCACGAGGTTTACTAACCATTCTCTGAAGTTGATGATAGAAACGATATAAAATGCGGATATTCATCATAGTCACGAGGATTTTTCAAATAAAGACTGTGGAATATGAAGTTTATATCCATAATATTATGTCTTATTAATTTCTGTTGTTAACTAAAATGTAATAAAATTTTATCATTCTTGTCAGTCTTGTACAAATTTTCCATAAACCGTGTGCATTTTTCAGCCGAGACGTATTAAAAAAAGTTTTCAACAATATGTCTATCTGAAAGCGTAACGTAATTATTACACGGACTGTTAGGAAAACGTATGAGAGGGGCGTTATTTTAATGGATCATCCAGGAGCGAATACCCAATCAGGTTTAAAGGAGTTACTAAAGTCAACCAAGATCACCAGTCGAATGCACTAGAGTTAAATGCTAGACTAGGAGCAAAGTTTTACGTTTCTTGCAGAAATTAGTTTGAAGGGGGTTAGTGGTGTTTGAGATCGCGATCACCACAGTGTGAGGTATTGAATCAAAATTAAACCCCCTGGTTTATATATAAATCGCCTTTTGAAGAAGAAGAAGCACCTTATGCAAATGAGCGCGCTTTTCTACTAGACGGGAATGTCCGCGGGTAGCGTACATGCTTGAAAGTGAGAGTAAAACACTACGAGGCGAGGTCGGACGGAGGCTAGCGGGGAACGAAAAACAGTTGAAGATCGCTTTGTCGTACAGCAGCCGGAATTATGAAGTTTACCGAAGGCGTTTTGAAGTTAGCTATCGCTCCAGCGACCTGGTGATAAAGTGAAGACAGAAAGCTTAGAGTGGCATATGTACAAGGAGCGACGTGACTAAATTCTGGTAGGGTTTTCGTAATATAAGTACCGGGATTAACATACACGATAGATAATTCCCCGTTGCCTCCTAAAATAGTTTAGTGTAGATAAATAGTTTAGTGTAGAAATCCTCAGTTCTAGTTAAAGGTGAGTTCATTGTTTTGAATATACATTACCTTAAGGGTAAAGGAAAGGGTAAAGGAAACAGTGAACTTCACAACTCTAGATTAAGGGTAAAGGAAACAGTGAACTTTACATCTCTAGATTTTTTAGAATTGCAAGATCTGGGTTGAAGCCGTGTCCTAGTCGGTACATTTGCATTTATAATATATTTTTCATCTATATTTTACGTTTATTTTAAGTAACAATAAAATGCATTTCTAATTTCCTACTATCGTAAGTTTACCACTAAAAGTCAGTTAACTAGAATCAAGAAATAGAGATATTTTTTTCCCAACAGTTGTGAAGTAATTCTGTAAAATTGTTGTTATTGACCCTTGGTGTAAGTAAAAGTGTGTATAAAATGCTAAGTGGGATTTCAAGTAGCGTTTCGTCCTTGCCGTCGATTAAAGACTAGGGTTAGAAATGGGAGAGTATAAGGATAAATTAAAACAATTTTGAAATATGATTTTGAGAAAACATCTCTCTCCCTACCCCTAAGATAATTTTTTCTTTGACATTGACTATGATTTATAATAGCAAAATTCTCAGGCAGAAAATTGTCTTATTTGAGTATATGATTATCTATTCGTCCTGCTCTGATTTATTTCATGCTCTGTTTTGTCTTTCCTTTTGAAACACTGCAAATTATGTTCACCACTATTACACCTCACATTTATCCTTTTATTTTTGATTCTCTTCACATTGCATCCACATCTCTTACATTTATTTCCCAATGCGTATTAGCAAGGGATAAACACTTTTAGCCTCAGTATGTCAAGTTTGCTTCAAGTCTAGTTTGCGAAGCATAAATTTGAGCATTGTGTTCAATAAATTACAGTAAAATCGCTGAAGAGATCGATAGAAAGCAAATCATAAAGGCTATTTATTTGAATAAATATCTTTTTTTTAGATTTGTTTTTGATTTCAATCTAAAATGTTTTAAAAGTTCTAAAGTTTTCTAAAATTTTCTAAATTTTTTTTTAATTTTAGGCAACCATTTAAAAAAAAAAATTCCTTGAAGATACAAGTTGCGCCCATAACGTAACCGGACAATTTTTTTATAAATAAGAAAAATATTACTCACCTTCAGATAAATTTATTTCCTTCAAAATAATCGCCAAAGGAGTCTATACAATTTTTTTGACTTTTCTTCAAGTCATCGAAACACTTTTTATAGGCGTTGAAACTGACCGTTCGAAAAATACGCGTAACATTTGATTTAATATCCGAGACGTTTTCAAATCTCTGTCCTTTCAAGGATTTTGCATTTTTTGATTACAAAGGACTTATTCACCACGAATTTGTTCCTGAAAATCCAACAATTAATCAGTATTTTTACAAGGAGGTGCTTTTTTCTATTAAGAAACGGGATAAGGCGAGTTAGGAAGGAACTGTTTGATTCTGTGCAATGGTTTTTTTCACACGATAATGATAGGCCTCGTACAGCAATTTCTGTACAACATTATCTTGCTAAGCATTCAATTACAGTGAAAAATTACCCACCATATTCTCCCGACTTATCGCCAGCTGATTTTTTCCTTTTTACGAAGCTTAAGAAGGAACAGAGATCTGATAACGTCTCGGATGTTAAATCAAATGTTACGCGTATTTTGCGAACGGTCAGTTCCAACGCCTATAAACAGTGTTTCGATGACTTGAAGAAGCGTTGGAAAAATTGTATAGACTCCTTTGGCGATTATTTTGAAGTAGATAAATTTATTTGAAGGTGAGTAATATTTTTCTTATTTATGAAAAATTGTCCGGTTACATTATAGGCGCACCTTGTATATCGTGTCAATGCATTTTATTTTTCAACTAATAAGGTTTATAAATTTGCGAAGTTTATCGATATGTACTTTGGGCTAGAATTGTTGCAGACCTTCTCTTAGTGCTCCAGGAGACCCTAAATATGCCAGAAATATTGCTGTTGCTAGTTGGTCACGAAGACTCCTCTTTCATCCGAATAAGACTGTATGATGTTTGTACTTCAATTTTATTTCTAGATTGTAATGTAAGTCCACTTGGACTCGAAAACTCTTATAATTGTCACTTGGCCTAAAAGACAAAGGAAGTGTTCTATTTGGAAGCTCAAGATAGGTTCATTGCAAATGACCTACCATTTTTCACAGTCACCATTATTTTAACGTCTTAAAATTTTGCGTACACTTAATTATTGTCAGTATTGTGTTCCCATTACTTGAAATGGAGCGTGTAATGCTCCTAATCTTTTATTTCCTAACATTAGCTACAAGTACTCGAAACCGTTTCTCATGCACTAAAAAGCACTGGAACTGAGAAAATTCAATTTCATTATAAATTTCCTAGTAATTTACCAACATCAACAGCATATTATTACAGCTTGGATACGTTCATTAATGCTAGAACTACGGACAGTTTAAATATACGTAATTCAACCATTGCTATAAGTATAAAAGATAATTTTTTCTGACTTCGTAGTTGTAGTATTAATAATATTGTTAAAATTGAGCACTCGTATTTGTAATAGAAATGTGTGAATTACTTGTGTTTCAACCACAAGGTTCTAAAAGGTGAAGATTTTGCTCGGTGCTTTTGAGAGGCTCGTAAGTAAATGGTTTTATAGCTAATGATCTGCATTTATTTGAAATATCATTTTATCTCAGTCCCATTTTGCATAAATTTTGTAATATAAAAGATAGATTTCAGTTTAATGCTAGCATAAAAGGAAACTTTAATACTGCTAAATCTTTTATTCTAGGTTTTCATAAGAAATAGAATATCTGTAAAAACTACCCGATAGGTTTAATATCTAAAATAATATAAACAAATCAAACTAACAAAAAATTAAAAAGCGAGCATAGACTGCCAAGCAAGTTAACTTAAAACCTACTCTAGCATTGAAACCATAAAACTTTTCAATAAAAGATTGCGCAGTTGCTTCATATCCTCATATTGAAAATGGACAACTATAACTAAAAATAAATAATCCAACAGAGCTAGTTAATTATAAGAAGAATGCAGACAAAAAACAAACAGAAATCAAGCACTCAGGGCTCCACGCACCAGAAGCAAGATTCTGTAGTAGTGCCGGAACTGAACCAGAAATCGAGGTAACAGACTGGTCTCGTCATCAGGGAGCCTAACCAAATTAGTTACCAAGGGGAACATTCTGAATAGGATGAAGGAGTAACAAAAAGACTTCCCAAGGCCCCGAGATATCCACTGAAACATTTAGTCACAAGAAAATGAAAAGACACGGACAACTTACAGTAAGGGCTCAAACCACCATACATCCAAGTACACATACAATTCTAATGAAAAGCCAAAGATGCATACGTACCCTAATTCCGTAAGTGACGGTTATGGCGAAACAGCAGCCAATTTTACCCTAGTAGTTATGTCTACTAGGGTCATTGGCTGCATGTTATTGACTGCTGTTTCGCCAGTTTGTAAAGAAACCATAATTTGTGAAAAATATCCTAAAATGTCCTTTTTTGCTATTTATGTATCAAATTTTTTAAATAAATTTTCTTAAAATTTTCATCACACAGAATATATATTTTGCCAATTATACTCTATTTATACTAACAGTAGATTTACTTATATGATTTTTTTATTGAACTTGACACTTTTACTTCATTTAAACTTTTTATTGTTTAGTTCAAAGTTTTTCTTATTATATGACAAACTGTACATAGTAAAGGAAGAATAAAACCTTATTTATTAAAGAAAATTTAAAATATTAAAATTCATTTGTAAATTACTTATTTGCATCAGATCATAACTTTATCTCAAAAACAAAATTTTCACCTCGCAATTTTTTTAAGGAAACTAATATACCTGTATAACATCATTGAATTTTTTTTATTAAAATATATTTCTAAATAATGTTATCATAAGTTAAAAACTTCATTATTTCTTCTGTCTTAGTTTCCTAATTTCTCTGATATTAATTACAATGGTTCAAAGTCTATATTGGTCAATCTCATCTTTCCAACTTCACTACGAAATTTATGTCTAAGATCATAGGTGTAAATATAATTTTTTGTGCGGACAAATTGCATTTTTCTGTTTGAAACTATGTGAAGATTTAATGGGACAATTTGTCCAACAACAAAAAATTATTCTTTTGAGCGACTCTTTAAACCGCAAGGCTATGATTTCTTTTAACAAAACCAGAAA
>OU015498.1:27312272-27534772 GCA_907164885.2 Dolomedes plantarius | reverse complement strand
TATAGTCATAAAATTCATCCCTTTCTTTGTTAGACATAACATAATAGTTTCCCCTTAAATGCTTTAGCACAGCATTGTCCTATTAGCTTGACCCGGGGGCATCTTTACCTGTCAGGGTCCGATTTCAATTTTCTCCACTGACAAACAAAAGTAGGGCCTCTTTTTTCCCACCTCCCACATCCTGGTTGCGGCTTCCTGGACCCTGAAGCCCATAAATATTCTGCGAAGTGTCCACTATCACTTAGTCAAACGTGACATTAGTAGATTCAGCACGTTATCAAACCGTAAAACGTAAGCTAGAAGGTGAATCTTCGTCTGAGACTATTAGTGTTGACAGAGGTATAAACAGCCTCCTGAAAACTTCATTACGTTAAACTAAAACAGAAAACTTTTTCTTGCTCCCTACCTGTAGTTGAAATGTTAAAACTGTTAAGCAGATATGTGGTGCCAAATATTGGATTTTTTTCTTCTCTTACTATAATTATGTGTATCTACTTATAGGACTAGAAATTAAGTTGTATTTTTAAAATTATAAAAAAATAATTTTAATAAAAGATAATTAACGTAAATTAAAGACTATTTTATGGTAAATTATCTAATATATGTATATATAGGTGTGTGTGTGCCTGTCCGAAAACTTTAATTTCGGCTTTAAGAATCAACCGCTTATAAGAATCAAATCAGAAATAACAAACGTGATTCTTATAAGCGGAAATCACTGTATTTCTACGGATAAAACATACCAGGTTGTCAACTCAGCATACCTGTATAAAAATATATCTAAATATATACTAATTTATTATATGTTGGTAAAAAATAATTAAAAGTTTATAATATTTAACCATGTTTTAGAAAAACTTTAAATTTTTCAAATTCTTAATTTTATTTTTAACCGTCAAAATGACGGCGTTCAGTCTCCTTAGTAAGAAAAAATTCCCGTCTTTCTAGTGTTAGTGAACCACTTGACTAAAATGTTTCTTTTATTAAAGTTAATCTAAATAACTGACTTATCGAGGTGAACGGGAAAGGAGTTGATTGATTATCTGATTATAACAAAACTGTCGTTATGCAGACAGCTATTGAACTTGGATAATCAGAGCGAGACATCTTGAAAAATAGACGAAAGTGCATTAATCAGAATTTTATTTTTGCATGTTTTACATCAATCTGATATTTGGTAGTTAGATGAAGACGAGATTCCGGTGATATCCAGGCAGTTTTTGTAATTATTGGACCTTATTATAAGCCATAAATTGTGGTAATTTGTTGTTTACACTCAGCCGAGGGTTCCTCCGTCATTGATTGTTTAACCGTCAACATGTCATTCCATCTGCATGCCTAAAAAGATTAAGCGAAAATTGATTACACGACAAAAATTTCATTGGTAATTTGAAAACAAATTACAGTATTCATGACTGTATTTAAGAGCAACTGAACATATTTCTCATCAGTGTAACAGCATTATATCTTTAATAATCAATTAATGTAGTAGGTAAGCATAATTTTCGTAGTTTATTCTATAAGACAGTGGTGCACAAACTTTTTTTGACTACTGCGACCCATTTTATTTGAATAAAATATCACTCGTGCCCTAAAGAACATTTTTCGGCAGTACCAAAATTTTTTTAAAGAATCTGCAAAAATTTCACAAAAAATATCGAAAAATTAGCAAATTTCGACAAACAATTTTTAAATACAATGAACTGTAGACTGTGAGTATGCATTTACTTTGCATAATAACAGTAAAAAAATGTTTTGCTTACCTTCTACTATGGTTTTTGTCAAATCTCCAAAAACAATTGTAGAAGGTACCAAAACTTCGTATTGTAATATTAAAATGTACTTTATTTATTTAGGGAAAAATTTACAAAAATTAAAATTTTGAAAACACAGGAAAAATAAAAAAAAATAAAAGGTTTCAAAATTATAAGCTACATATCAAAACATCGAATATACAAAAGCTTCCTTTATTTGTATAAAACTAAAATAGGAAAATAAACTAATTAAATGGGTGAGCCTACACCACGAAAAATATTTCTTGAAATATTTGAGAGTGCTACTGTTATATTACCCTCCGTATTAAGTTTTAAACGTTGTGTGGTTATTATAGCAACTAATTTTAAAAATCCAGTTTCACACAGAAGTAAACGGAAGCAATGTAAGCATAGCCTTGCAAGACTGTTTGACACCATCTATATAATAATACCATGCATTTTTTAACATATAAAAAAATAAATTAATTATTAAAATATATAATTATAGAAAATTTAAAGCATTTTTAATTGAATAAATTAATGATATAAATTTACACCACTCCTACACGGTATGGATTACTGATGTAATGAATAAGCATACACACATTCGGCTAGAATTTGTCCTTCAGCAAAAATTACTTGTGTTCTAGGTGGATAACGGGTAGCACAATTCATGCTGATTCTTGTGTATGTTTCTTCATCATCTTGGTATCTTACGCTGGATCTTTTTCAAGAGAAATACGATAATTTGTACTTTCTTAGCAACGATTAAAAGCAACTGAGTTTGATATTTTGAAAAAAAAATTATGAAAGAAAATAAACATTCTGCTTGTCTGTTTTGATGTCATTTTTAAGCTACTAAGAAATTCAGAGAATTTGTTTTTTTTCACAAAGAATACATTCTAATTATCTATCACATTTTCCACCAATACGCAAGCAGTCTAAGTACACAGATTGTTTATTTACCCGGCAGACAGATTGTTTATTTACCCGGCATATGTATGGAGTATGGGTCAAATGGAATTTCAGTATCACCTGATGACTTTTTTTTTTAAAATATCGCAACACAAAACATAAAAGGAAATTTTAACGAATCCTCCAAAGAGAGTGTATAAGATATGTGTCCAATCAGAGAAACAACAACAAAAACATAGCATAAATACTTGAATACATGTATTGCACATGAAGGCTTTATGGTTCATTAAGAGATTTGGGTTCAGTATTTTACGTACTTTCCGTTTATTAAGATTTTAAAATACTTACGGAATGATCTCCACTTGTGCAATTTTGAGGACCTATTTTCTTTTCTTTCATTAGACCTAGGGAGAATTAGAGATTTAAAATTGCTGGATTATAACTGTGGTTATGCTGTAAAGAAGACCAGAAGTCACTTCAATCAGGAGATTACAAGACACATTATTCATATCTTATCAATTAAAAAATTGGAAATATTATTTTCTATTACGGGAATAATGTAACTCTCACCAAACACCAATTTTATTGTCGTCAGAATTTAAATTTACTGAGGTATTTGCTGAGGTATTACTGAGGTATTTGTTTCATGTCATCGTTACTTACATTCTCCTCTATTTTATGAAGGGGAAAACACTAATACATATTATTGCTTAAATATGAAAGAGATGGCAGGAACCGCTAGCATGTAGTGTGATGTAAATTGAAATATATCACTATATTGTATGGAATTTGCCATTGATAGATTGTAGGAAATCAAATTTCAAGTTAGATCTTCATTTTTCATGTATAATTTCAGGATAAAAGATAAAAGAACAAAACAGAATTAAGTTTGCAATCCATTTGCATGTAGGGATGAAAAAAATAATTTTTTAATTTTCTTATTACACATATCCATGCCATCCTTTTGAAACTCATATATATTGAACGCAAGGAGAAATGTCCGAAACAAATTAGTCAATGTTCGAAAAGGAATTTATGATACGAGATAAAAATGTTTTCTATAAAATTTATATACATTTTAAAATGACGTATAATAGTATAATGTTTAAAAAAAGGTCATTCTACACTATGTCATACAATTTATGCATTAAATTTACTATTTATTACTTCGAATCATTTAAAAATCCCTGGACCTCAGTAAAATGTATATTAAAACTGAAAAAAAAATCAAATTTAGGCATAAATTTAAAATCGAAAACCCTGCACGGTAATGTAGATTTTAATAAAGTTCAGACCGTTAAACTTTTTTATAATTTTATTGTAGACATCACACAAAACATAAAAATGCAAATAACAAAGTTTCCGAATAACAAATCTAATCAGCTTTAACGTAGATCACGCACTCAATTTCGACTCCAAGGTCAAGGTAAAGCAAAGTTTTAATTGAAGAGTGCTTACTCTTTTTAAACCAAACAAACAGGCTCGCAGCGCTACGATCTTAACGTTACAGCAGCATTTTCTTCTTGTCGCTACAACCCCCAGAAATGAAAACTAATTTCGATTTCAAAAGTAGGAATTGTGTCAAAACAAATCAAATAATAAGTACATTTTAACGAATTTTATAACATCCTAAATGGTTAATTCAAGTTCTCCTTCTTGACGAACAAGCAAAAATCGTAAAGGGAGAAGGACGTTTTTACTTGCTTATCTGTTCGATGCGAACAGCTTGAAGCTGATAAAATAAGTCTGTAGTCTGCAGCTTATAAAATAAGACCACACATACAGTATACAAACACACACACACACACACACACATATATATATATATATATATATATATATATATATATATATATATATATATATATATATATATATATATATGTGTGTGTGTGTGTGTATGTATAATCATAGTTTAGTTTCAAGACCATCATGTCGGAATTGAAATTGTTCCCATCAAGGAATACAAAAAAAAAGTTAACACTCACTCTTCATTGTTTCTCCAAATTTGTTGACATATTCCTCGCATGCGGGAACATTAATACCATGGGGTGATCCATGCCTTCCATGTTCCCTTCCCTTTCCTTTTCCATTAACGGTAACAACATATGCCAGGCAGAGCAGGAAAAAGGTTGCGATTTTCAGATCCATGTTGGTCTCTTCAGTTAGACTGTGATCTAAACCATGCTCCCTAACTCACATTTATAGCTCTAACGACAAGTCAAAATTTGCAAAACAAACAATACTTCAATTTGCCATGAATTGTGCTAAAAAAATTTAATTTTTCTATTAGCAAAGAAAATTTGGAGGAAATTTTATGAAAAGATAATCATCTCTTTAAATTGAAATTCAAAAGATATACACGAAAATCGTTGAATTTGTCTGTTAAATCTAAAAAATAATTTCTATATGCTCTTTCAAAATGCCATTTGCATGCCTTTCTAATTTACATAAGCATAAATGGCTATGGTATCGTGACATTTAGTGATGTATCGTGACATTTAGTGATGTTGTATAATCCTTTTCCCGTTTGAGCTTCTATTCAAAATGTTGTGAGAGCAATATCTGTTTTATATCCGTGTTCTGCGGCGCCTCTAATCTAAATATCATCTTGTTCCCTTACCATTTGTTTAATAGCTATGACGCTCATTCACTTTGAGTACAAAGGTTATATAAACGTGTTTTTATTTTTAATTTCTTTTGATTTAGACCGCATGAGCACTGTCATTTGCCTTTTTGTCACTATTAGAGGACGTCTGTAACTCTTCTTCTTCCTACTGTAATCTCATTTTTCTCTTTCACATTGTCTTGCTGGTGAAAGGGGAAAAATCTTAAATCACGAATTTTACCAACTTTGAATTAAATCTGATGATCAACACAAATTTAAATTCGCTATGGTCAAAGACGAGAGTTATTAAGGGGACAGTGGACTTTCAAAATTGTGAAATTTGTCCAAAAATTCGATTTTTTTTATTTTATTGAATTGCGAAACTACAGAGGAGTAGGAATGTGTCGCAAAAAGAATTTTTAATTTCTGTGATTACTTTCCTAGTCATAGGCATTTGTATTTAATTCAGATATTATGTGGTTACTAATATCAATAACATTAAATGTATATTTCTCAAAATAAAAATTTTCGTGTCATACGAATATTCAAACTGCTCCGGGCGCATTTCTAATGATCGTATTGCTTTGAAATTTAAGTTTTATATACTTAACTGTATATCAAATAAATCTTATTTAAAACAATTATGCTTCGTAGCTCAGAATTTCTAAATTTTGTACTCGAAAAGATGATTTATAGGTATTTTGCGTCATAAAAAGGGTGTTTTCACCAATATTATTTTTTTCTTTTTCTATTTTTAATGAATGCTTAAAATAAGCAATAAGTTTCATTGTTAGTTCTATAAGGTATCCAGTAAATAAAAATTACCATATTATAGGCAAAAGAAATGCGCGTGGAACATTTTTAATGATGCCAATTTTTGGTATAATTAATAATTCATAATCCATAAATTATTAATATTTCATCATTAAATTCTAACCACTTTTAAATATCTATGGTACTAAACACATATTCAAATTTCAAGTAAATCCATTCAAAACAAAAAAAGTTGGGTTTGAAGGTCCACTGTCCCCTTAAATGAAGACTGCGTGATATGAAGTCGACGTTCATGTTGCAATCTATATATTTAAGTTACTAAGCCGATTATTTTAGCAGTCCGTGACAGAAAACTACTGCATCAGTTTACTTCATTTTGGTCTTAAACGAAAGATTTTATTCTATAGATGTATCAAATTTGGTTTTTATAACCACAGTTTCTATAAATTAGCGATAATTTGCAATTGAAAATTGCTTTCTGCACATTCTCAGTAACATGTTTAAATCTGGCTTTAGATACTCACTAAGCACGAGACTGCATAAACACGTTATTTGTTTATTCTAAAGAATCTTTCCAAATCTCTCTCTACAATTTTTATTTTTAATTACGCTTTTGAGATATAGAATTAAACCTGACGGAAATTGTTTATTTCGCGCTGTTGAGTGACCATATATCTTTTTATTGGGTTCAATTGTACTTTTTTAAAGTTTACTCCTCTATTCGTAATACACTGCTGGCCACTGTAAATGCAACACCCTGAAGGAAACATGCAAATAACATGAAATTTACAACATGCATTAGCGAAGGTGAAATATGCAAATGATTAGAATTTCAGCGCAGACGCACATCACGCGCCCCTGTGGCGACACTTCAAAGCGCTATTTAAGGCTTAGAGATTTCGACGATTTCAAGTTCGGCAATTGTTTTTCTTGTGGTTTTTAAAAAAAATGATCAATTATGCCTCGTCGAAAACAGCGATCATCTTTTGATCAAGTATCCGAGTTCGACAGAGGAAGGATAGTGGCCTACCGAGATTGTGGATTATCTTTTAGGGAAAAGATCTTTACGAAAGATTTTATTCTATAGATATGACATTTTTGGTTTTTACCCACAGTTTCTATAAATTAGGGATAATTTGCAATTGAAAATTGCTTTCTGCGCATGCTCAGTAACAAGTTTAAATCTGGCTTTAGATACTCACTAAGCACGAGACTGCATAAACATGTTATTTTGTTTATTCTAAAGAATCTTTCCAAATCTCTCTACAATTTTTATTTTTAATTGCGTTTTTGAGATACAGAATAAAACCTGAAGGAAATTGTTTATTTCGCGCTGTTGAGTGACCATATTTCTTTTTATTGGGTTCAATTGTAATTTTTTAAAGTTTACTCCTCTATTCGTAATATTATGATTTTCAACATTTGGCAATGATGCGTTGAGTAAAATTTGTGTATTAGTACATGATATCGTTAAACGTATTGGAAAAGATCCCCAAAAGAACGAACACCGTTTCTTTCTGTAATACCAGCATAAATGGGACCACTTCATAATAAGGCAGTTTTCATGCATGAGGAAGAATGAAGGTAGTTAATTACACTTTTTATTCATCAATTATAGGATTTTAAGTTATAATTTTTGATGATAGTTCGACTCGTATAAAAAATCAATTTTAAAAGACAGTGAGCACAAATTAAACACTCACTCCTACTTTTTCCTTATTTGCTTAGCTATACTCTGTAATGTGTAACACTGCCTCTTATAATCTCCAATGTATGTACTTGTGTTACTCAGGATCTCATTTGTAGATTACATCATAAAAATGACTCACTAAATCACTTACTGTCTTCTATTTTTACAGCGCAAATTTTTGCGACATTTTCCCATTATTTGGAAAAAAAGGCAAATCAGCCTGCAGGGATTCTCATTACTGCTCTACTTCACAAAGGTTAGTCTCTGGCCCCACTCCGTATCTCCCACATTAATTTTGCTGTTGAGGTATTTTCACCCAACTCTAAAACCCTCCCTCCTCTTTTTAAACATTAACGAATGTCGCTTGGGATCTGGCTTTCGGTTCCAGAGACTTTATTTTTCATATCCCTCCATTGGCAAGGATTTTTCCAACGCTTCAAATCGTTTTCCAACTGTATGACCTGTTTGCTTAATCCTCGTGTTTAAAAAGATAATCAGAAGCCTTTTCACTAGCAACTATACGAATATTCCTTTTATCCTCAATTTCTTCCTCGTGATCGCCAAACACCCTAATTCCAGAACATTCGTTCGTCTCACGAGTTTCGTAGTTCGAGTATCAGGAACCTCTTGGTATTTTTCTTTATTATTCCTGTCATCCATTTTTGACCATTTTTTTTTGTCAGATTGGGCTGAAAGTTCAAAGGCGACCTGGATCTGTCTTCTGTATCCACCTCATCTACCACTTTCCGGATACGGTTTAATAGGTCCCGAGGCGAATATTTGTTTTTAAAAGTGCAATTCGTCATTTTTAAAACAATCTAAATCGCATGTTTTTACGATGTTTACATTTGAAGATGTGACATATTTATTCTCTACAGTGTATGTGGTCCTTGACGCAAATCTGTGTGCTAAAAGTGTATTAACCTTTTCCTTACGGGAAGGAATAGCATGTATCCCCAAAATACGGGTCCACGAATTAATATATATATATATATATATATATATATATATATATATATATATATATATATATATATATATATATTATATATATTATATATATATATATGTGTGTAACCCCTTTAATGGCCATTCTTTCAAAGGGGAGGGGGGGCACAAATTTCCCGTTCTAAAGCGGGAATCGGAATAATGGGCCCCGTAAGCTAAAGGTTTATATCTCTATGAAATTTTTCTTCATTTGCCATCTTCAAAGGGATAAATTTAAAGTTCCTTGCAAAGCATCTTTCTGAAATGATGTTCAATGTTCCTTTGTTTTACTTTCTCTGATTCGCCAGAAGGGATTTAAGTATAATAGGAATTACTGGGAAAATATATTCCATGAAGCAAAAATTACCATGGAAAACATTTTTTTTCCTCCTTAAAGAAATTAAATTTTTTTAGACAAAGCTTTTATAAATCTTTAAAAGCTATCTTTTATAAGCTATGTAAGACCTGACTTGTGCTTAAAAGTTAAAAATTTTGCAAATAAAGCAGTTGATTGAGTAACTAGTTTAGGCAAGTTAAGATAATGCTAATTTTTAGGGGATAAAAACTTGAAAACAAAATTTGAAATTGATCAAGTACTTTTATCAATGTAATTCCCATTTGATTAACATTCAAAGCTTTTGAAATTTTTTTTTATATCCTTTCACAGTTTCTAAAAGATTATTCACTGCTTAATTTGATGTTCGAAACATTCTGAGAGGAATTTCGACTCCTATAAATGTCTAATTAGAGGATGGAATAATTCGTATGAAACGCTTTTTCCAAATGAAGGAAAGACACAAAATAGCTTAGAACGTACAGACAAGTTTAATGAAAAATATTCTGGAATGCTAGTAAGTTAAAAATATTTGAAATTTGTATTTGGGGCTTTCTTAAAGAATTCATAACAAGAGGAAAATGCTCCCATAAATACTTCAGTTGATTTCAGGTTAAGGATATATCAGTTTAAAGAAACAAAGATTACCAAGACATCTGTGTGTGATTAAAAATGCAGTATTTTAATATTTCGTATGCGCTTAAACATATACGAATGCAGTACTATATGATGTCATTAATTACTCCATCAGTCGGCTAATATGTTTCAATTATTACAGTTACTCGAAGAAACTATGTAGTGATCAGAACGTTCAATGCAAGTATCTGATTTCAGGAAGCTAACTTTCTAAGGAGTGCTTTTGAAAGTGGAAAATTTAAGCGAGACATCTCAAAATGGAGACAAAAGTGCATTAATCTGAATTTTATTTTTACATGTGATACATCATGTTGATATTTGTTAGTCAAGAGCAGACGGGATGGTGGAGATTACTGGGCAGTTTTCATAAGTATCATATCTTATTAAATGACATAAATTGTGGTAATTTGCTGTATACAATCAGCCGAGGCTTCCTCCGACATTGATACTTTAGCCGTCAACAAGTCATTCTACCTCTATATCTAAAATTATAAGTTTAATATATTCTCCGGTATATATATATATATATATATATATATATATATATATATATATATATATATATATATATATATATATATATATATATATATATATATATATATATATATATATATATATATAATTCAAAGATCTTTATCTGAGAAACTGCACATATTTCTAATCCGTATTAAAATATTACTAAATTTATCAGTTTAATGTAGCTAATCAGGATGAAAGTTTGGACTACCGAAGCAATGGACAGCGTCAAGTCTCTGTCCTTCAGCAAAAAGAGACAACCAAGTTCTTGTTTTCAATAAATTTTACATACATTTGAGGTCATAACTTATGAACTCCTTGTAACATAATAAAACTCAATTACACAATTTTAAACATAGCATCCCAGCTGAATTTGGGGAGTTTATTGAATATTAACGATTTTATTGTAAAATATATCTGTGCCAGTGACTATAGCATTTTTAAATCAATAACTGATATGTTCTAAACCGACCAACAGACACGAAAATTTCCAAAATACACATGATTTCTTAAAAAAATGATACACAAATATAAAACTGATATCAATAATTATTTATAAGAAATCCATTCTTAAACTTTGCAGCTATACTTATTTATATTTTTATTTATTTTCAAGGACTCCTGCAAAAGTTGTATGAAAAGTTATACTACTATTTTTTGAGATAATTCATTTGCTTGCGCTCAGTTTTTATTTAATATCGAGTTACACTCAATAACAAAAAATATCGACACACCAAAAAGGAGCTGTTCGATTGCGATAAAAATTGGTGGTTGTGAAGTACATGCACAGAAAAAAAAAAAACGTTTAAAATTTTAGAACAAATGAATGATTTATTCCAGAATTTAGTCCTGTTCGAGGATTTATTCTAGAATTTATAATTTTTCAAAGTGGGGAAATCAATATGGTGGTGGTCCACCACTGGCCTGAATAAAAGCTATCACTCTGCTTGGCAGATAAAGTTCCCGGATGACGTTCTGCGGGATTTCTTGCCTAATTGTCTCCAACTGTCGAATTAAATCGGCAACATTCTGAGATATTTACTATCACCTTTAATCACGTCCAAAATGTGTTCTATGGGGAAGATCAGGCTTGAAGACAATTCATATGAACTCGTGCTGTAAGCGGCAGCGCATTATCTTGTTGAAAAGTCAGTCCGGGATGTCGCAAGAGGAACGGCAACAAAATGGAATGTCGTATGCATACCGCTGTGCTGTGTGTGTCACTAATGACTGTCAAAGGGAAAATTGTCCGGCTAAAGGAAATGGAACCCCAGATCATAACGCCCTATTATGGGCCAGTGTAGCTTGTGATAGAATGGGCAGGATCCCCATGTCGCGCTGGACGTCTCCAAACACGTTTTCAGTGATCGTCAGGACACGATAGGAAACGGGACTCGTCACTAAAGACTACGAATCCGTAGTCAGCGCAGTTCCAAGTTGATGGTGTTGGGCACCACTGATTTGACAGTCTACAAGTGTGAGGGGTAATCGCCGTAGCGTAGATTCCGCTCTCTCAGTCGTCTGTCAATGGCCATGATGGGCACTTGTTTGAGGGTAACACGTCGAATGGTTGAAATCGACGATTCTGGTACTCTGACAGCTGATCTGACAATCGCTGTGTATTCCTGTTCTGTAGTGACCATTTGTCGACCGCTGCCGTTCTAATGCTTAAATCTGCCATAGTTGACCCACTCTTGCCAGCATCGTCTAATAGTAGCATCATAATCGGTGCCTAGATATCAAGAGATTATTCGATTTGTCCAACCAGCTTCTTTCAATCCGATGACACTATCTCTTTCAAACTCAGAAATATGCTCGTCATGAGCAATCCTTCCTCGAGGCATTGTTGCAGTTAACGTAATATATTCGCAGAATATTTTACGTCAATTGAATTTTGAGCAGCAGATCGATAACCGTTCCTTATATACACGTGCTGGATGTGTAGTTCTGATATGCTGGAACTCCCGCTATTCTTTCGTTGAACAAAACATGTTAATCATTTGCATGTTCGATCGAAACGTCTTTTCATACGAAATTATATTACAACCAGACAACCCCATCTTGGGGCGTCGATTTTTATGTTATAGAGTGTATTTTATAAAAAAGACACCTCACCTCGTAGTGATTCTGGTTGCTGCTCTACTGAACTAAGTTCAGTCTCTAACACCATACTATATCTCCTACATTCCCGGCTTTAAAATCCAGAAACTGTGTTTTAGAATCCCACCGTTGCCATCGATATTTGTAGCGATCGAAATCAGCTTTCAACGGCAGACGTCGTTTTCATTAATCGTTATGTTTTAAAGGATAACGAGAAGAATTTGATTAGCAACTAAACGAATGTTTTCTTTATCTTCAATTTCTTCCTGGCGAACGCTAAAAACCGTAAGTCTTGGACATTCTTTCGTCTTTGGAATTTGATTACCGAAAAAAGATTGATATTTTTCTTCATTATTCTTGTCATTATTTTTTACCCTTTTTGGGCCACATAGGGTGGCAATGTGGAACGCTTCTTGGATCTTTCTTCCCCATACATGTCCTCTGCCGCTTACGAGGTGTGGTTTAACAGGTGACGTGGAGTACAATTTAAAAATGCCTGATTTATTTTAATTTGAACAGACTTTCTAATAAACACCTATCTAAATAACATTAACCACATGTTCATATAATGATTATGCTTTAAGATGCAACATTTTTATTCTCTACAGTGTATGTGATCCCTGCCGTGAATATGTGTACCTAGATGGTATCTATCTTCGCATGTACTTTTTCGTCATTTGCCATCTTTAAAATGATAAATCAAAAACTCCTTACAAATTATGTGTTTGGAATTTACTTCAACATTCCTTTATTTTATTTCATTTAAACTGCATGCAGAGATTTCTGTTTAAGGTGAAAATTCTGAAAATATATACCATGAAGCAAAAATTACCGTGGAAATCATATTTATTAATCTTTCAAGTGATAAATAAATATATTGATAAATGTTTTATAAGTCTATATATAAAAAACAGTTCCGTAACTCACTGACTGACTGACAGACAACGCACAGACCAAACCTCTGGACCTAAAGGGCTGAAAGTTTGCATAGCGATTCTTCTTATAGTGTAACACTTCTTATAGTGTCTCTTATGTTGTACACTAAGAGAGATTTTTGAAAAATTCTTCTAAATTTTTTTAATTTAATTTTTAAACTGTTTTAGAAACATTCTTTAAAGTTTGCATTTAAAATAATAATTGGAGGCTTATTAAATTTATATCACGAGAAAAATATTAAAAAGTCCTTTAAAATGAAGTCAATTTCGAATCTTTACCTCCATTTTCTGATTTTTGGTGAATTTTTAAAGATAAATTTTTGGAATTTAATTTATTAAATGCTGATAACGCGTTTTCTTTTATTTTCGTGATACTTTAAATCAATTTATCCTCCCGTGCATAACAGCGAAATAAATTGACAATTTTTTTTCTTTCTAATGCAGAAGACGATTGAAATACAGTAAAAGAAATTGATTACAGTAAAAGAAATGTTCCTCAAACTGTACTATATTAACTGTACTATATTCTTTAGTATATTCTATTAGATTTAATTTGAATATTTTCTTCTACATTATATTGTATATAAAAATATCCGTTGCGATTTCTTTATAAATATATATTTTTTGTTTTCTTTGGCATTAATTTCATACATTGACCGTTGTATTTAATTTGAATGTACTCCGTAGCGAAGTACGGGTTTTCAGCTAGTATTGAATATAAGCTATTTGAACCTTTCCCTTACTTTAAAGTTAAAAAATCTGTAATTTGGCAACTGAATGAAAATAGATTTAAAATAAGTAAACATGCTATTAATATTTAGAAAAAAATAAAAATTAGCATTCCAACATTTCAAAATCAACATTTGAAATAGATAGTGGACTTTTATCAATGTAATCACCATTTGATAGCCTTTCAAAGCATTTCAGACGTATTTTACCTCCACATAATTTCACTATTTGTAAAATATTAATTCGTGTTCAAAATTGTTTGAGATGAATTTTGGAGATTTGAAATACCAAACTAGACGATAAAAAAGTTCGTTAGAAATGCTTTTTCCAAGTGAAGGAAAAAGGCGGGAAATAAATATCAAATGTTTAAAAGGTAAAGACACCTTTAATGAAAAAAATCCTTTCGAAGTCAGACTAAGTGAAAAAAAATTATGTTTCTGGTTCATTTAAATACTTTTTTACTAGAGGAAAACTGGAGTTATGAAGAGAGCTATTGAAGGTGGAAATTTAGGGCGAGAAAACTTGAAAAGAAGACAGAAGTGCATTAATCAGAATTTTATTTTTACATGCTCCACATCACGTTGGTATTTGCCAGTTAGGAGAAAATAGGATGACGAGGATTTTCAGATAGTTTCCAGTCATCTGCCTTTATTATAAGCCATAAATTGTAGTAATTTGTTGTTTACACTCAGCCGAGGCTTCCTCCGTCATCGATTGTTTAACCGTCAACATGTCATTCCATCTACAGGTCTAAAAATATTAAGAGTAAAAAGATTACACAACAAAAAATTTTATCTATATTTTTAAAACAAATTTCAATAATCATAACTCTGATTAAGAACAAATGAACATATTTCTCTTCAGAATTAAAACATTACACCTTTAACATATAATTCAGCTTTGCTCAGCATAATTTTCGTAGTTAATTATACAAGCCATGGACTACTGAGGTCACTCAGAGGAAAACGTTCAAGAAGGTAGATTTTGTCGTTTAGAAAAAAAATTACTTCAATTCTGAGTGGATAAAAAATAGAACAATTTATGATGATGCTAGTGTATTTTTCTTCCTTATGTAGATATCTGATTCGGAATCTTTATCAAGGGAAAAACATAAAATTTTTAGTTAGTTGCCAACGTTTAAAAACGATTGAGTTTAACATTTTGAAGAAGAAAAATTTATGAAAAAAATAAAACTACCTGCTTGTATGCTTTAATGTCGTTTTGAAAAAATACATAGGCATTCAGGGGTTCTCTCCAAGACCTTAGTCTAGTCATTCATCTCATTCGGCCCCAATGCGCAGGCAATCTGAGCAGGTTGTTTGTTTACTCTACGTATGTATGTTATTGTATGTGTCATTGCACTTCAGTTTCACCTGATGACAGTTTTTTTCCAGGAAATATTTCGCGACACACAACACAAAAGAAAAGTTTTTACGATTCCTCCAAATATAGCGTAGAAGATATCCTTCCCTTCAGAACAAACAAATAAAAAAAATACATCGCGTAAATACTCATCTACATGTTTTAAAAGATGCATTGAATGATTTATGGTCCATGAGACATAACTGAACTCAGAATTTAGCGTATTTTTTGTTTATAAATATTTGAAGATACTTACGGGACGATCTCCACTTGTGCAATTACGGGGATCTATCTTCTTTTCTTTCATGAGACCTAAAGAGAATCGGAGATTTAAAATTGGTGATATAAAGCTATGATTATGCTGTAAAGGATAACAAAAAAAAATATCAGGTAGTCTCTTCTAAGAAAACTACCGCGGGTTATTAACGTAGGATTACTTACCGTTGCTTACCTCCTTTATATGTATGTATGTGTTATGTATATATATATATATATATATATATATATATATATATATGTATTTATGTCAAAATTTTGACGCATTTTGGTACTTTTCTGATTAACTGTTTACTGCTTGCCCAAGCGATACAGACTGGGTTTAGCGCGCTGCCAAAATCACAACTGAGACGCAGGACGTCTGAAATTTTGCTTTCCGGAGGAAGTTATGTAGGAACGTAATCCTACGTTAAAATCACTTCAAGCAGAAGATTACGACATTATTGATATTTTTTTTATTAATTAAAAAAGGAGATCCGTAATCTGTTACTACTCAGATAATCTAATACTTCCACGACGCTCATTTTATTTTCCCCAGCAGAAATAATATTAACACCTGTGATATTCAAAAACAACAGCAATAAGATTATTCGCAATGCCCTTTTTTATGTGTTATTTTATCAGTAATACGTTAGTTGATCAGCCTGCAGCACGATTTTTGCGTTTGCATGCTTAACGACTTTTGTAAGCTAAAACTAAATTCAAAATCAAGGTGGGAAAAACCAAATTTCAGTATAAATTCTCCTCCTGTCACCGTGAACATTATCATTATAATACCCAGTACCAAAGTGGGATTTTTCCTCAGTATCAAACAATTCATAAACGTACCTCTTTTACAGATAATATTGATTGTCTTCAGAATCATGCTTATTAAAACTTGTTGTATAAGGTTTTGAGCTTAGGAATTTTTACATTTTTATACATTTTTCTATATAGGAGAAGTATTGGAAGTTTCCTTTATTCAAGGAGTGTTTGTTAATTATCCTATAACGCCTGCTCTTTAATTTAATATATTTTTTGTCCTAAATGTCACTTCTTGCTGATATTTTCATGCATACAACTAATTTTTATTTATCTAGTTTCGTTTCATTTGAACTACAGTAACCACCGCTTATAGTGATCACTGGTTATAAGAATCAACCGTTTATAAGAATCAATATCGCGAAAACAAAAACAAATGAATTATTTCCATGTTAAAATTTTCGCTTTAAAGAATCAATCCACCGGTTTTAACAATCAGTTTACACTCTTCGCTTTCCTTTCATTTTTCAAAAAAAGCTACTTAAACCCTCAGAAGGCACGAAGTTTTTTCTTTTTTTTTTAAAGAAAGATTGATAAGATGGGATGGAATATAGTCGTAAAATTCACCTCTTTCTTTATTAGACATAACATAATATTTTCCCCTTAAACGCTTTACCACAACACTGTCCTATTAGCTTGACCCGGGGGCAACTTTACCCGTCCGAGTAAATCTTCGTCTGAGACTATAAGTATTGAAAGAGGTATAAACAGCCTTCTGAAAACTTCATTACGTCAAACTACCGTAGAAAACTTTTTCTTGCTCCCTTCCTGTAGTTAAAATGTTAAAACTGTTAAGCAGGTATGTTGTAACTTCTAACAAATATTGTATTTTTTCTTCTCTTACTATAATCATGTGTATCTACTTATAGGTCTAAAAATTAAGTTTTATTTTTAAAACTATAAAAAATAATTTTAATAAAAGATAGTTAATGTAAATTCAAGAGTATTTTATGATAAATTATCTAATATATGTATATATATATTAAATAGGTGTGTGTGTTCCTGTCCAAAAACCTAAATTTCGGTTATAAGAATCAACCGCTTATAAGAATCAAAAACAGCAATAACAAACGTGATTCTTATAAGCGGAAATCACTGTACTTTATAAGGTTACTTTATGCATATACATATATGCATGAATGCCATAAATAAAACGCACAATTCCTGATTTAAACGTATTAAAGGCATATTCATACGACCTAAGGAGAATAAGGAGATAAATAATTGCTGATATAAAACTATGGTTATGAAGTAAGGAATTAAAAATGATCACTTAAAGTCGGAGATTACGATACCCTTAACTAATTTCTTGTTAATTTAAAAGTGAGAGATATTGTTTGGTATAACGTACATAATCTATAACTTCCCCGACGCCAATTTTATTTTCAACTGCAGAAAAAATAATAACACCTGTGGTATTTAAATCAACAGCAAGACGGTTATAATGCTCGTTTTTTATGTCTATTGAAACTCAAACACGTTAATTGTTTAGCCTTCAGCACGATTTTTATGAATGCTTATTGAACGAATGTTATAAGATGAAAACAAATTCAAAATCGAGATGTGAGAAATCAAATTTCAGTATAAATTCTCTTACTATCACTGATCATTAATATACCCAAATTTCAATAACACCCAAACTGCATCAAACTTTTCATAAGCGATAACTCCTTTACTGATAATGTTGGATCTCTTGAGAATTATGCTTACTAAAATTTGGTATATTCAATTTTGGGCTTAGCTAGTTTTGTGTTTTTCAAATATCTTTCAATCGAAGAGAAATGTAGGAAGTTCCCTTTATTGAAGGTGGATTTGTTCATTATCCTATAACGCCTACTCTTCTATTTAATAATGTTTTGTTTGTAATGAATTCCACTTCTTGCTGATAGTTTCAAATGTATACAGCTTCATTTTATTCATCCAGTTTTCTTTCATTTGAACAATTTGTAAAGGCTTTTCTATGCACATGCATATAAGCATAGGAACACTATATATATATATATATATATATATATATATATATATATATATATATATATATATATATATATATATATATATATATATATATATATATTTATATATATATATATATATATATACATATATATATTTATATATATACATATATATATATATATATATATATATATATATATATATATATATATGTATATATATATATATATATATATATATAGTTTAATTTCAAGACCATAAATTCAGAACTGAAATTGATCTGCTGAAGGAATACAATGTAAAGTTAAAACTCACTCATCATTGTTTCTCCAAATTTGTTGTTATATTCCTCGCATGCGGGAACATTAATACCATGTGGTGGTCCATGCCTATGTTCTTTTCCCTTTCCTTTTCCATTAACAGTAACAACATATGCCAGGCAGAGCAGGAAAAAGGTTGCGATTTTCAGATCCATGTTGGTCTCTTCAGTTAAACTGTGATCTTTGCCATCCTCCCTATCTGACTTTTATAGCTCTAACGACAAGTCATAATGGGAAAACCAAACAGCACATGACTTTGCCATGAATCCCGCCGCATTTTTTTAAATTTTTGTGTCAGCAATGCAAATTTGGCGGAAATTTTATCAAAAGGTTATTATTGCTTTTATATAAAATTCAAAAGAAGTACATAGAAATTGATTGAAATTCTTTTATTACATCAAACTTATTTTTCATCAAGCTCGTATAAAAAGCGATTTGCATGATATTCATATTTGCATAAGCATGAATGGCTATGCTATCGTGACCTTTAGAAAGGTTTGTAAGCGTTTTCCTGTTATATTATAAATTTTGTGACATCAATAACTATTTTACATCCGTATTCTGTTGGAGTAATGTCTCTAATCTAGATTTAAGTCCTATAAGTGGGTATAAAGATTATAAAGGATTACCTACATAAAGGTTTTTTTAATATTTAATTTACTTTTGACCGTGTGATCAGTGTGATTTGTATTTATGTCACTATTTAGGAACGTCTGTATTTCTTCTTCTTTCTAGTACAAACTTATATTTCTTTTTCTGTTTGTCTTACAGGTTAAATGAAAATATCTTGGATCCCGATTTTTACCAACTTTCTCTTGAAGCAAGAATTCCTAAATAACGACTGCGTGATAAGAACTCGACGTCGATGTTGTTTTGTCTTATTGTTTTTTATTATTAACCAATAGTCATTAAAACACCTAAAGACGTTACTACATATCATCCAAAAACCTCAGTCAAATGTTCTGGAGTGGACAGCTAGTCTAGGAGGACAGTTTAGTATTTCTCGCAGAAATCAATTTGTAGGGGTTGGTAGAATTTGAGATCGTAAACATGATTTTAGGTTTATTCTTAAGTTCTTAGCTTTGTGTTGAGCCCTATATCGGAGCTCTGTGTCGTAGCCAGCATATTTGCTTTATAATAAATATTTTTTATCATCCATCCTTTACTTTTGTGACAAGTAGCAGTAAATTTTGGTTTGCTATTTTAACGTAGGATTACGTTCCTCTATAACGGTCCTCCGGAAAGCAAACAACAATCAATCTTACTATTAACAGCTGTAGGTAAACAAATGTTAGTTTGTTAGTTAGCAGACACGAGGACGGGCTAATCTCGCGAACCGAGCATAGCAGGATAACGCGACTGGTACCGATATACGCGGACGGCCGAGACGCGTGTACTGATGCTATCCTCAACTTTCAAAAATTTAAACTTTTATAATTATTCAATTAAAACTGCCGAACTCAATAGAAGAGGACAGCAGAAAAAGTTGACATTCCGGGTGGGCCAGCTCCTTTCCGTTTCTCAAAGTTCCGTTCACCGAAGTAGCGGTGGCTCAGAGGTATCGCTCCTGACGTCTAATCCTAAGGTCCCGGGTTCGAAACCAGCCGCCGTCGGGTGCAAGAACATATTAGAAGAACATAATTGAAATCCACAAGAATGTAATTGAAATAAATTTGAAGTACCAGAAATAATTTTAGTTTTAGGAAAGGAGAAGTTAAAGCCTTTAGAATTTTTTTGTAATTGAATGAGCTTTTTTGTTTAAAATGCAAAATTTGAAAAAGGAAATTTTAAATAATTATTTTTTTTTTATATCTAATATATTTTTAAAAGGGAATAAACAGTTTTTAATCTTTAAGATATAAAGCCATTTCATTTTAAATCAAAAAAAGCAACACATCGGGTTGCCACTCAGCTAGTATATATATATATATATATATATTGTTGTTATTGACCCCTGGTGAAAGAGGAACTGTGATTTAGAAGTTAACTATGGTGTCAAATAGCGTCTCGCCCATGCCGTCAAATAAAGACTTTTATCAGAAAAGTGGGAGTATTAGAATAAATTATGACAACTTTAAAACTCTCATTTGAGAAAACAGCTCTCCCCGCACCCCTAAATTCATTTTTTTTACTTTGCTAACATGTGATTTATAATTGAAAAATTCTCAGCCAAGAAACAATCGTCTTTAATTTCAAGATAATTTTTTATCCCGCTCTGATTTACTTCGTGCTATGTTTCGTCCAAATTTCTGAAATTGTGTGTCCACCTATTATAGAGTGACAAAAAGTTTAGCTTCTGTATATTCAAAGTTAGATTGGATCTGATTTTGAATATCGTGTTCATTAAATTAAAGTAAAATCTATGCAATGATCTATATAATACAGAGTAAAAATATAAGGCCTAAAATCTGTTCATTTTGATAAATATCTACTTATTAAATTCATTTAAGATTTCAATCTAAAATTTAAAAAAAGTATTCTATTAACTGCAGGTATTATATTTTGCCAATACATTACAGATTTTATGTAATAAAATTAATAAATTTATGAATTTCATCGAGCTATACTTCTCACGATAATCATTTGTCATCATCAATATAATTGTTGCGTGTTTAAAATTTGTTTAATTTTTTATATTACTGTTAAGAGTGTTATTACTGTTATTGTGCTCTCATGACTCCTGAATTAGTCCCTACTTGTGTTTTAATTCCCAATCTTGACCACATTTGTTTGTAAACATTTGTACTGGTGTAGTGTACTGAAACACAAAGGGACAGTTCAGAGCTGATGGGAAGCTCAAAATTCATTGGAAATGACCTAGAATTTACGAACATCAACAGTATATTACAGAGGCTGTTCGCACATTTTTTAGACGATTTTGGTAAGCGGTAATAAAAAATCGTTTGCTGCAAAAGAAATAATTGCAATTGTACTATGTTTTTAAAAGTCAAAATTATCGTCTGCGGCTTGAAAGTTTTGTTTTTATTCAAAATGGCGGTTTTAACAAAGCAGTGGTTCGAAGGCTACATTTATGCTCTTTCCGAAGAGAAATATGCACACTCCGTTATCCAAAAACGATGTGAGAGTCATGGTTTTGTGATATCTTAAGCGTCGTTAGGTAATATCGCCAACAAGAAATGAAAAAAACGTAAAATTGGAGCCTCAAGTGGGACAAAAATTCCAAACAAGTATCCAAGGAAAAAACGGACATCTTCGACTATTGCAAAGGTACGTTGTTTAATGTTAAAAGAAAATCCCCCTAGTCAAAGGACAGTTGCAAAATCATTAAAATGCTCGGTGTCCACTGTAAACAAAATGATAAACGTTGATTTAAATCTTAAGAAAGCGAAAACGTCTTCTTCCAAATCATATCGCTGAACGCAGGACACGCTGCAGAATTCTATATGAGAAACACTTATCCAAAGAAAAATGGAAAACAATTGTCACAATAGATGGATCAAGGGTGTATTTAAATGATTGCAA
The DNA here is from genome assembly GCA_907164885.2 of Dolomedes plantarius. Classification (NCBI taxonomy): domain Eukaryota; kingdom Metazoa; phylum Arthropoda; class Arachnida; order Araneae; family Dolomedidae; genus Dolomedes; species Dolomedes plantarius. Next base: position 27,512,590 of record OU015498.1, on the reverse strand, counting down.
CAAAAAAAGAGCCATTTATTATCATAAAAGGGGAGAACAAAATTTAAGTACATGGTTCAAAGAATCGAAAGAAAGTTTTTCTAAGGGATTCATGATTGTTGCTGGTTTTTCTTATAATGGCAAGTTAAAAATAAAGAGAGTGGAAAAAAATGTCAAGATTAACTCCAAATACTATCAGGAACATATTTTATCGCCAATTTTTCTGAATGAAATACCATCGCTTTACCCACAGTGCCATCAATCTGTGAGACTCCATCAGGACAAAGCTAGCAGTCACACATCAAAATCCACTGTAAATTTCCTAAAAGAAATGGAACAAAAGCTGGTATCAAGGCCATACCCTTCACTGATATCCTTACTAAATCTCCCAATGTATCCCCTATGGATTTTTGTGCTTTCGGACTTTTAAAATCTGCATTATCCAAACGTCGTCCCAAAACCCTTACAGGATTCTGGAAAGCTGTTCAGGAGGAATGGAATAGAATACCTCTTCTGACACTTCAAAAGGCATTATTATCCTGGAAATTGCGGTGTCGAAAGATAGTTCAGAATAAGGGATGTCAAATAGAACATTTAAAACACAAGAATTTTATGTAATTTGGTTTTGTGAATACAAAACCAAATATACATCGTCTAAAAAATGTGTGAACAGCCTCTGTATTACAGCTAAATTTTGGAGACATTTATAAACATTATAGCTATCCAGAATTTAGTTATAGTTATTTTTAATACTGGTATATCGTGTTAGGTCAGAACACGATGACAATGCATTTTTTAATACTGTTAGCCATCTTTAAGCAGATTTGAATCCATTTTCAGTTGATTTTGTTTTGTAGACTGGTGCAGCCATCTATCAGCCGGGACGGAAACGAAAAGTTAAATGCAAGTAAACTTCTAATTAACTTCCTTTTCTTGTTTCCTTTCAAGTTGAGGGGATAATTCATAAAAAATGTTAAAAAAATATTTATTAATACATAGAATTGTCAAGTTTTTAATCATTCAACAGAAAATTTAAAAACATAGTATATAAAAAGTTCTTTTTATCTTGTAATTATTTATATAACTGTTAATATCGTGCTCTCATGACTCCGGAATTGGAGTGTGCGATGTCCCTACTTGTGTTTTATTTCCCAAGGGTGACCCCATGAGTTCGTAAACATTTGTACTGGTGTAGTGTACTGAAACGAAAAGGAACAGTTCAGCGCTGATGGGAAGCTTGAAATTCATTGGAAAGGACCTAGAATTTACGAACATCAACAGTATATTATTACAGCTAAATTTTGGATGCATTTATAAACATTAGAGCTAGTATCCACGATTTAGTTATACATATTTTTTAATACTGTTATATCCGGTCATTCTTTTCATTGTATTTTAAATATCATTTAGAAAAATGATCTATCATATTCTGATTATTTCCACGTTAAGCACTTTATTCCACGTGGATGTGTAACCTGTTCTCAAACCCATTGCATCTGTTCAATGCAGTTAAGTGGCTCACGGGCAAATAGTTTGATAGCCAATGCCTTGTGATTCTGTGGAAAAACCTTTTATCGATTCCATAGATTTTGGACATATTTTGTGATATTACTTATAGATTTAAATTTAATACTGATAGAAAAGGAGACTTTACTATTTCTGAATATTTTATTCTAGGTTTTTGTACCAAATATTCTAGTTGTAAAAACTACCTGAAAGTTTAAATCTCTCAATAAGTCCTTCAATTGTATTCCAAAATGCATTTCTTCACATCTTGATAATGAGTTTTCTACATAAAAGGGCAGAATTAATTTACAAAGACTTGGTATATAGCTATATGGGTCAGGGAAATTAAATGGAATGGGTTATACATGTTTCAGGGAGATCTTATAAACGCAATCTATTTTCTGAGTAAATAATCCGAGTGATTTGAGCTCAATTGTTTCAATATTAATTTGGGTATTTTTTAAATTATTACCTTTACAAATTTAAAAACCTATGTGTAGGAACTTATAAAATTTTCTGTGGAAATGAGCATGTTTGAAGGAAAAATTCAGTCAAACTAAACGTTATTTAAGAAAAAATATATAAAATGTCGTAAAAGAAATAAAATAAATAATTTTTATTTTTACATTCTTAGTATATCCTATTAGTTATCAAAACTTTGCATAGTAAATAAAGACAAAAATCCTATTTATTGAATTAACTTCAAAATTTAAAACTGGTTAGAAAATTATTATTTGTCTCAGAGCTTGTTTTTTAACTCAAAGTTTATTGCCTATAATATAAACTATCAGTACATCTGTATAACAAACATTGAATTTTTTTTATTAAAATATGTTTCTGTATGATGTCATCATAAGTTCAAAATTTTATTATTTCTTCTTCTTAGTTTCCTCTTTTGTCTGATCTTAATTACAATGGTTCAAAGACTATATTGTCCAATCTCATATTTCCAACTTCACTAGGAAATTCATGGCTGAGATCATAGGTGTAAATATAATTTTTTGTGCCGACAAATTGCATTTTTCTGTTTGAAACTATGTGAAGAATTAATGGATCTATATGTCGAAAAACGAAAAATTATTCTTTTGAACTGCTGTTTAAACCGCATGGCTATGATTTCTTTTAACAAAACCATAAAAAAATCCGACTGCATACAAACATGTTCATCTCTTGGGATAGGTCACTCGTGCTAAGACCCCTAAATGTACGAAGTGTCTCCTCCCACGAACTTGCATTCCCTGCATTTTTTTGTTTCAGTTCAAGCAATCTAAATGTTGTACCGTAATTTGTGGTACATCTTAGTTCTTTCTGTTCTATTCAGGATTATATTGACTTGTTGATCTTTGCACTGGCTACAATAGGTTTAAAATAATGTATCTAGTAAATTGTAAAACAGCACGATAAAAAAATTGCAAATAAATAAATTTTTAAAAACAAACAAATAATTACAGTTTTGATATAACCAGAAGTAAAATGCAGGTAAAGGTATTTATAAAGGTGTTTTTGTGGAAAGAGATATTTGAAAACCTGCCTAGCTTTGCATTCTGAAATATGTATACTAAATACTAACTGAAATGATAATTTTGATTGTATATAATCGCGGCTATATTTTTAATGCATTTAATCTAATTTACAATTGCATTCTTCAGAAGTGAACAATTCAGCTGCCGAAATCGTAAAAAGGTTAACTGAAAAATTAAATAGTTCGGACCGTAATTTTACCGTTGATGATTGGTACACCAGTTAAGGTCTAGCTGAAGACCTTCTAAAGAAAAATGTACCTCTCGTTGGAACTGTAAGGAAGAATAAAAGGGAATTTACCAACGAATTCGTTACAGGAAAACAACGTGAAGTAATTTTGATTGTGTATAAAAGCGGCTATATTTTTAATGTGTTTAATCTAATTTACAATTGCTTTCTTCAGAAGTAAACAATGCAGCTGCCGAAAACGTAAAAGGGTTAGCTGAGGTCGGACCGTAAATTTACCGTTGATATTTGGTACACCAGTTAAGGTCTAGCTGAAGATCTTCTAAAGAAAAATGTAGTTCTCGTTGGAACTGTAAGGAAGAACAAAAGGGAATTACCCAACGAATTCGTCACAGGAAAAAAAAACATGAAGTAAATTCATCTCTATTTGGGTTTCAAAAGAAAATGACTTTAGCTTCATATGTTCGAAAGAAAAACAAATATGTAAATCTTTTATCAACAATGCACCATGATGATACCATTGATGAAACTACAGGTGATAATAAGAAACCAGAAATCATCACATTCTACAATCTCACAAAGGGTGCAGTGGATGTCGTTGATCAAATATCTGCAAAATACACAACAGCTAGGATTAGAAAAAGATGGCCCATGGAAATCTTCTTCTCCTTGTTGAATACTGCAGCCATAAATTCACGCATATTACTTTTATCGTCTGAGAATTCTGAATTTATTTGCAAAAAAAAAAAAAAAAAATTTGAAAAATCTAGCAATGGACCTTTCAAGGGGACAGTTGACATTCAAAATTGTGAAATTTGTCCAAAAATTCGATTTTTGTACTTTATTGAATTGTGAAACTCCGGACAAGTAGGAAGGTGTTGCAAAAAGAATTTTTAATTTTTGTCATTACTTCCCTAGTTATAGGCATCTGTATTTAATTTAGATATTATGTGGTTACTATAATAGCAATGACATTAAATGAGTTTTTCTCAAAATAAAAATTTTCATGTCATATGCATATTCAAACTGCTCCAGGCGCATTTATAATTATCATATTACTGTGAAATTTAAGTTTTATATACTTAACTGTATATCAAATAAATCTTTTGGAAAATAATTATGCTTCGTAGCTCATAATTTCTAAATTTTGTACTTGAATAGATGATTAATAGGTATTTTGCGTCATAAAAAGTGTGTTTTCACTATTATTATTTTTTTCTCTTTATATTTTTAATGAATGCTTAAAATAAGCAATAAGTTTCATTGTTATTTCTATAAGGTATCCTGTAAATAAAAATTACCATATTATATGCAAAAGAAATGAGCATGGAACATTTTTAATGAGATCAATTTTTTATATAATTAATAATTAATAATTCATAATTCATAAATTATTAATATTTCATCATTAAATTTTAACCACATTTACATATCTATGGTACTAATCACATATTCAAATTTCAAGAAATCCATTCAAAGCAAAAGAAAGGTAGGTTTGAAGGTCCACTGTCCCCTTAAAAGATCATAATCTGGAAAAAACGTACACAGCAAACTATTCCGCAAAAATTCCGAGAACAATTAATGCCTCAGGAGACAGTGGATAGTGATGAACCTCCAGCAAAAAAAGCCCAAATTTTCCACAAGAAAAAGATGTCATTTATGTACCAGCAGTAAAAATAGAAAATCATAAACCATTTGTGCCAAATGTGAAAAAAAAGGCTGCAAAGAACATGCTTTTACTCTATGTAAATTATGCTATTATAATAACTAAATTTTTTTTCTGAAATTCTTATCTAAAATTTTATTATTACATTATCATTTGTAATGTTCAAAACTTAAGTAAAATCCCTTTTTATTGATACAAAGGGCGAAATTGATTGGCCAGGACTTTTCGACCCGTCGTGCGTTCTCGCGTTATTCTTGTCTTTACGCGTCCTGGCGTATTGAAAGAAACTACCAGATTCAAACAGAGAAATAGAAAGCTTTAGCAAAGTTTAGAAAAGGTTTACAAAATAATGTATCTAGTAATTTGCAAAACAGCAAAATGGAAAAACTGCAAATTATGAATATATATATATATATATACACTGCTGGCCACTCAAATTGCAACACCAAGAAAGACAAGAGCTATCACAACAAAATTTATTTTGTAGATAACATGTTGTCCAAGTATCAAATGATTAAATTTATAGACTTCTGTAAAGTGTGGTTCCTGCCAAAATCAGTAGCCAGAGTAGCCGTCATTGTTGGAGATCACCGCTGCCACACGCCTCGGCATTGATTCAAAGAGACTTTGGATGAGTTCTTGGGGTACAGCAGACCAAGCAGCTTCCACACGTTGCCAAAGTTGATCTGCTGTGGCAGCTGGGGATGGAATCTGGGTCAATCGTAGAGCAACCATGGACCACATGTTTTCTATCGGCGAAAGATCCGGAGAGCGAGGCGGCCAGTAAAGCAATTCAATCTGGCGATTGACGAAGAACCGTTGGACAATGCGTGCCACGTGTGGTCGAGCATTATCGTGTTGAAATATGGCTGTGGGCAAGCCCTGAAGGTAAGGAAGGAAAACTGGCTCCAACACCTTGGAGATGTAGCGCTGGCTGTTTAAAGTACCGGCAATGCGTACTAGAGGTGTGCGAGAGGGATATCCATTACCGCCCCATACCATAATACCCGGTGCAGGACCAGTGTGGCGGTGCATAACGCAGTTGTTCAGCATCCTCTCTTCACGGTGTCTCCAGACTCGAATGCGATCATCGTGGAATACAGAAGCGTGACTCGTCAGTAAAGACAATTTCATTCCATTCTGCCGTCCACATCCTTCTGTCATCGCATCATTGGCGGCGGAGACGTCTGTGGTTCTGCGTCAAGGGTAGACAAAGCAATGGACGTCTTGCGGACAGACCACTCTGCTGTAAACGGCGTCGAATGGTACGCGCAGATACTGGATGATGCGTTACAGACTGCATGTGCTGTGCTATGGTTCGTGATGTGACTGAGCGATCCGTCACTGCCATGCGCACAATTTGCCTGTCATCACGTGAAGTGGTGCGCTGAGGTGGTTGCGATCGAACACGCCGGTCCGTCGTACCCTCCTGCGTCCAACGATCACATATCCGCATTACAGTTGTTTGGTTTCGTCCAACACGACTACCGATTTCCCTGAAAGATAATCCACAATCTCGGTAGGTCACTATCCTTCCTCTGTAGAACTCGGATGCTTGATCAAAAGATGATCGCTGTTTTCGACGAGGCATAATTGATCGTTTTTTTGAAAAAAACCACAAGAAAAACACAATTGCCGAACTTGAAATCGTCGAAATCTCCAAGCCTTAAATAGCGCTTTGAAGTGGCGCCACAGGCGCGCGTGATGTGCGTCTGCGCTGAAATTCTAATCATTTGCATATCTCACCTCCGCTAATGCATGTTGTAAATTTCATGTTATTTGCATGTTTCCTTCAGGGTGTTGCATTTACAGTGGCCAGCAGTGTATATATATATATATATATATATATATATATATATATAGGGTAGGTGGGGGCAAAGGTTTGCAGTTTTGAGTTTTGGGTTTCTTACGGGCCTCCGTTAGATCCTATCGCCCCAAAAAGTCACTTGTATTGTAGTTGGGTATCCCCTCTACCTTCTATAAAATAATGAATTTTTTCCCGAAATATTTAGTCACCAAATTTTTAATTTTACCAAAAGACCTGTTTGCGAACCTTTGCCCCAATCGGTGGGGCAAAGGTTCGCACTGCAAACCTTTACCCCACTCATTGGTTTCTTACTAGATAGGCATAGAAAATCACAAAAAGCGTTGTCTAAATAATTTTATTTCACATTTTGTAATCTTTTTAAAGGTGTTACATATATAGAAAATCACAAATTGAACAGGTTAATCTCAATAAATTTTTTCTTAAACTAAATAACTTCAAAATGATATATCAACTATTAACACAGAAAGTTGAATCTAACAAAGAAATTCACAAAATGAAAAGGGGTTAATCTCAATAATTTTTTTCTTAAACTAAAGAACTTCCAATTAAAATATCAACTATTAACACTATCGCTATATTATATCTTAGGCTTTACTCATTCTTTTAAAAATTAAGCAAATTAAGGGGATGGGGGACATTACAAAGCAATTTTTGAAATTTTTACCTCAGAGATATGAAATTGGGCATAAATATTCATTAAAGTAAAACTATTTCAAACACCTTATAAAATTTTATAAATATTTAAAATTTTATTTTTTATATTTAAAAAATTGAAATTTTTATTATGTTTTTTAAAATGCTCCTTGCGATCCAATTTTTAACCTTATCCTTAATTTTGCATTTAGATTGCTTATACAATTTGATCAGGGTTATGTTTTGATTTGTGCTTTCGTTGAATAATTAATTTTTAGGAAATATTTTTATGCTTGTACTCTGAATTCTCGTGAAATTTTTGTACTTTTCCACGCTTAAGTTAAACTTTGATAATCTGAATGATGTCGAAACCTGAAATGGATACATGACTTTGATTTAATGTATAAGAGGAGTCTTTGTAATAAATTTTATAAAATTTCGTCAAAAATTGTGACGCAAGGAGCCTTTCAAAGACTTGCAAATCTGGAAATTACTCATTTAGAGTTTTTTTCCCTAACCAGACCTTCGAAGCTTATAATGTCTTGTAACAACATTTAATTCCTTTATCTTGTAAAATAGGTCTTTGTTCAGAGCTATTTTATTTTTGTGTTGTACTAATTTATTTTATTTTTAATTTATGGATTTTCAAGCATTTTACAAAAAATTTTCTGATTAAAAACAGGCAGTTTTTATCAAAAACCATAATTTTTTTTCAAATTACAAAAATGTGAATTCCCATTAATAATAAAAGACGTTGTTAATAAGGATTCCTAATGAAAAGAGGACATGAAACAAATGCTAATAGTTTGAGCGGCACAGGTTTGCAGATGGGGCAAAGGTTTGCACTGCGAACCTTTACCCCATTTCGTGCTGGTTCTGTTTCTGCAGAATAGACGCCACTGTATTTGAGTTAACCCAAAACTTAAGGTAGGATTTGAAAGGTTATTTACCACCCTAACATGCGAAAATAAGTCCAAAACAGTTCGTGAGTTTGAGTGATGCTCAAAATTACTCAAAAGTTGCAAAACATTACATTAAAAGAGACGAAAATAAACTTACCTCATTTTCTTTGCAAAAGGGTATAGAGTTTCTCTGCTCACTTCTACCCAGACTTGGGTGTATATAATTTGAAGTGGCACTCTATTTGAATTTGAAGCAAACACAGTTTATACATGAAACAATGTTTATTGAATTCGTTGCACATATAATTGGCTTTTACAGCAATAAGCATGCGTACTACTTGTACGGAATGTATAAACACAGCTTTCAAGAACAATATATTTTTATACTCACGAACAGTAAGTCAAACCAGCAGTACTGCCATGTAAACTTCTGGCCCGCTAAGCACTAGCGCAGGATAACACCTTTTTAACCTTAACAACCTCCCCTTTCATTAATGACGCTGCGTGGTATTTATACTAAGCGCGTATGCCGAAATTAGCATATCTAAAGCAGCTTCTTTAATTCACTCAAAAGTTCGATTCTTGTGAATCGAATCTTGTGTATACCTTACACTGGCCTCCCTCGAAAAAAAAAATTAGGTAACTGAGGTCTGAACGGCTTCAGTTAACTAATTGAAAACGCGTGCTGGTCTGACTTTTTACATAATGGGTGGCAAAGCCAAAAAACCTTCCACACGTTGTGTGGAGGAAAAACGCCACTACCATTTTACAAAACTAACCCCGAAGGGTCCAGGTGACACCATCAAACAGTGGATTTGCAGAGTTGCGGATACTGGGCTGCCAACTGCGCCCTAAAATATCTATTTTAATTAAAAGTGACAACACAATTGCACAGCATGACATTTCTTGACTGTATCTGCTCTCCCCCAATTTATAATGTACATGTGTTATTTTTTGTGAAGTTAGTACATTAGTGGTTAATTGGTATATTGTGCAGTATGTATTTTTTTCCTAGTCACTACATGTCCCCTTCAAAAATTTATAAAACAGTATGCCGTTTTTTTTTCAGTGGCTCACTCCTTCCCCTCAAAATGTTTACACAGTATATACAATGGGGAACTTCAAACCAATTTGGTTCGGTTTTATTAAAGGGTGGGAGTTAGAATAAGAGAATTGATACAAGACTTGTTCCTCATGAATGCAGCAACTTCCTTGCACCAGTCTGTCCAATCCGTGGAACCTCTCTTGATGGTCGCAGTCCTAGTAAAGGGGTTCGTTGACCGTGTGGGCATCCTTCGTGCAGCAGGTCGTTGGTCCTGAGGCGCTGGTCCGGCTTGACGATGGACAGGAGGTCTCTTGGGAGGAGGCCAACCTTGCTGGGCGGCAGAAATCTTCCGTTTCCTGTACTTATGCAAAGGAACTTTAAAATTGTCATTCTTCCTTTTGATAACCTTGTGTACCTTATCAGCGACGCATTCATCCTTTGATGGAGTTTTTGTAGTGCACACTTTACCTTTCTTCGTACTTTTGCTTGTATCGGTATTAGATTTTAATGCAGATTCTATTTTGTCAATTTTATACGCCACACCAACGTGTTTAGTTACTGGCTTTATCTCTCTACTTGTGTCATGTTTTTCAACAAACTGACTCTGTTTTTGGTATTGGTGCTTATGCAACTTCTTGTTTACCGCCTTAATTACTTCAGTATTTGCAGTTTTAATGCTGGAACCTGAAGGCGCTTTTTCACGTTTTTTATCCCCCTTAACTTTAGTTTTATCCTCTTTTGACGAAAAAGTCTCTTTGAAACTTGCGATATCAGAATTGTTATCATTTAAATTCTTTAACACTGCTTCAGTTTTAGGAAGATTAAGCTTTTCGTACTGGTGCGTTTTAATGCAACCTGCGTCTATAACTTCCGAAGCATCAGCTAAACTACTTACAGTATAACTCTGTGTCAACTTTTCATCCTGACTCTCAGTATGGTTTTCATGTACTTTATTTAAAACCATATTATCAACCTGGCCTACAGCATCCTCATTCGGATGGAAACTTGAAATAATATCATCATTACCTAGCGAATTCCTACTATCGTTTAAAGAATTTTTATTGTCGTCAACTAATAAATATTCACCAACTTCCGTAACGCATACTTCGTCATCTACTAAATTAACTTCATTAACAGATGTGTGAATATCATCTAAAATATCAGGTATAGCATCAATAATATCAGGTATAGCATTAATAGAAGTGTCCGATGATTTATTTTCTAAACCACTAGCATTAGTATCGGCCCTATTTTCAGAAATTTGTACTGGAATTACCGCATTATTCCAGCTAGACTCACTTTCTTTATAAGCCACAAAAATACCCTGACTTTCACTATTCTCAAAATAATGATTACTGCTCGGACAAAATAATACATTTGACCAAACAGTTTCAACAGATTGAACCATATCATGTGAATCAACTTGCCAGTGCAAGTAAGGTGCTTCCATATTATTTACTTTAAGAGCACTAATTTCATTATAACGCCGTGCGCTTCTATTATTTTGCCTGCGGTACTGCTTACGCTGCTGGTTTGAAACTCGCGAAAAATTTTGGCGCGGCGGTATAAAACTTCTCGTACCTGAATGACGGTACGGGGTAGCGAAGAAATGCCTATTGTCATGTTTAGCTAAAGCTTGAAGGAGGGTAACCTTGCTTGTAATTGTTTGATTATCTAAAAAATCTTGAACACTTGGCTTCAAACGTTGGATAACTATTTTTAAGATTACCGCTTCCGTTACCCCTTCTAAATATTCCTCACACTTGGAAATCTTTTCTGTAGCAAAATCTAACGCAGACTGACCTTCACGTTGCCTTAGCGAATAAATTTCCGCTTCAATTTCACTTTGATTAAAGGTCTTTGGAAAAACGCTAAGAAACTGTTGCTTGAATGACGAATAGTCAAAAATCAGATTACTGCTTTTCATACACGTGTACCACTGAAATGCACTACCTCTTAAAGCGGCTAGAGCAATTTTAAGTTTATCCCCCTCTGGGGTGCATTGTTGCTGAAAGTAATGCTCAATTTTCTTTAGGAATTGGCTTGAGGGGCCGCCATTGAAGGTGGCTTCGAATGGCGCAAAATGCTGAACCATAATTACCAGAGGAAAATTTCCAGCAGGATTTTGTTCTACAACACTCATTTTTAAATAGTATATAAGTACTTGCAACAATTTTATCAATATAAGTACACAGTACACAGTTTTTAATTTCAATTATGTTGTTCGTTACAAATTTAACGCTAACTACCAGGGTATATATATCTTTCGGGCGCCAGTATAGAGATTCTCTGCTCACTTCTACCCAGACTCGGGTGTATATAATTTGAAGTGGCACTCTATTTGAATTTGAAGCAAACACGGTTTATACATGAAACAATGTTTATTGAATTCGTTGCACATATAATTGGCTTTTACAGCAATAAGCATGCGTACTACTTGTACGGAATGTATAAACACAGCTTTCAAGAACAATATATTTTTATACTCACGAACAGTAAGTCAAACCAGCAGTACTGCCATGTAAACTTCTGGCCCGCTAAGCACTAGCGCAGGATAACACCTTTTTAACCTTAACAACCTCCCCTTTCATTAATGACGCTGCGTGGTATTTATACTAAGCGCGTATGCCGAAATTAGCATATCTAAAGCAGCTTCTTTAATTCACTCAAAAGTTCGATTCTTGTGAATCGAATCTTGTGTATACCTTACAAGGGGGTCTTAACTCCAACATTTTTTACGAGGCAACTGACTGGAAGTAGAGGAATGCATTGCCTACCCTATTCTTCCTAAAACTCTTCCCGGTCATTTTAAAATGTATGTGCGAACCTTTGCCCCCACCTACCCTATATATATATATATATACATATATATATATATATATATATATATATATATATATATATATATATATATATATATATAAACAATAACCACCGCTTATAGTGATCAGTGGTCATAAGAATCAACCGTTTATAAGAATCAATATCGCGAAAACAAAAACAAATGTATTATTTCCATGTTAAAATTTTCGCTTTTAATAATCAATCCACCGGTTTTAAGAATCAGTTTACACTCTTTGCTTTCCTTTCATTTTCCAAAAAAGCCACTTAATTTGTGCCAAATGTGAAAAAAATGTCTTCAAAGAACTTGCTTTTACTGTGTGTAAATTTTGCTATTAAATGGTAAATATTTTTTTTTTTTGAAATTCTAATCTGCAATTTTATTATGCCTATACATTTTCATTTGTAATTTTCAAAACCTAAGGAAAATCCATTTTTAATGATACAAAGGGCGAAATTTATTGACCAGGCCTTTTCGACCCGACGCGCAGATTTTTTAGATTAAAAAATAGGGAAAAAAATCTGCACCGTGCAGACGATGGAGGTTGTTGACACTGAAACGTTTAAGCAAAGCGGAAACAATGCATGTTTTTTGCGGTTTTTAAGGTAGAAATTTGATGGCAGTTCTTCCCCGATTTGATTGTGGTCGTAGTGTAGACAATACATATCCAACGGAGAGTCCAGTAATTACATTTTAAACGTTTAGATATATTTTTGTACTAGGAATTTAATCGTGGTAGGGAAAAAAGATATCATCTCTGAATATCTCACCATCGTAACTGAATGTCCCAGAAATTAATAAATTTATCCTGGGGGCTGTCAATGCCACTTTTCCTCCGTTTCAAATATGAATTAATGAGCGACAATGTTATGGAGTAATCATAACTTTTGCTCATATTAATTTTTAAAAATATAACCTATCAACAGACCTTCATGAATGTGTTTTTAATAGAGGATTATTATAGAGAGAAAACATTATTATATTGAGAAAATTATTATAGTTTGCTCTTAGATTTCGGAATACGCAGCAAAACAATATGACAGGAAACACTTTACATTTAAAGTAAATTCATTTATTTTTCCATTTTTTTTATTATTGTTTCATTTGAAATCTCCTCATGCACCACAAGGTATAACATGAGGCTTACAGAAGTAAGTGAAAAACACAAAACAAGAAAAAATCAAACATTTAAATTACAAACAAAATTTCGCAAGACAGCAAGACTTTCAACACTCTTAACGAGATCAGAAAGAAACGGTTATTTTTCATTATTTTTCCATTTGTGACCTTTTCTGTAGCATAAATATAAATAATATTGATTGTTATGAACATCCGATTTTCCATAGAGCGATTAAACTTTATCTCTTACAAAATATATACTTATTGTTAAATTGTTAAATATTTCAGAAAAAAATTATTAATCACTAGGAATATTCGACTTGATTTATTTTCTTCAATAATAAAACTTCCTTAGTAATCTTCAATAATGGAAAACTTTCAATCGGCTAATGAGATAAACATTCCATAATGTTTTAGTAGAAGGAATTAATTCAAAACCTGCACAGATCTCTGTTGTGAATCATGTTACACATTAACTTAATTTATTATTTTCTATCTGTTAAAGGACGACTGTAATTTTAATGTCTCTTTTCAGAAATCTAATGCTCAGCTTTTTTCTTTAGAAGAGTATGTTTTCCATCTTAACTAAAAATAAAATAAAATAAAAAATTGAATTGTGAACGTCGCGTTTATTTTATCGCCCGTTATTTACATGGGAAGAAATAAATAACTTGAAAATAGCGCCTTATACGCCATGTTTAGAAAATGAAAAAATAAATTCCTGTTAACTGAAGTGAGGAAATATGCGAGTAAATACCACGTTGGGCAATTTTAATAGCGGAAAAAGTAAATTTATCAATGGAATTGTTTCCACACATTTTACAGGTTCCTAATCATGATAAAATATCCCCTGAATTCGTGAAATGTAGATTTATCATCAAGGAATCACTCGTAGTCTTTTACAAGGATATTTACAAAGGTTAAATTAAGTAAAAAATAATGAGAGCTTGAGTACTAAGAACAGCATTGTGCTATATGTCCTTTATCAACTTAAAAAATCGACTACGTTATGCTTGATGTATTGAAATAGAGGCGGAGATATGATTCTCGTGCATGCAACACGGATCACATTAGACTTACATGTATGAGCTAAAATGTCGTTCCTTCTGATGAAAAGTTTCTATGAATTTCATTTTTAACACTAGTAAGACGACTGCCTTCATTTTGACGTTTTCGGACATACTGTTGAGCACTATGTCTGTATTTATGTCCTGAGGCTTCTGAAATTTTACGGCCTTTTTCTAATTTTACGCGAAATATGCACATACATTTACAAAATTAAATTGATAGTAAAGAGGGGTAGAAAATGTGTTCTATACCTACTAAGTCTGAAAGCCGTCAATTTGACAGCGATATAGAAAACAGGCAGAAACCTTTAAAATAATACCATAAAAAATGTTAGTTACTTTTCGTCTCTTCCCCCTTTTGAAAATAACAGAAATATAGGCTCTTAGAAAAAATTGGTGTCGAAAAATAAGGACTTCACAAACCATGCATATATATTTTTACGGATAAACCATATCAGGTTGTCAACTCGGCATACCTACATAAAAATATATTTAAATATGTACTAAGTTATTATATATTGTATAAAACAGTTCAAAATTTAAAGTATTTAAACATTTTTTTAACTTCAAATATTTTCAATTTTCAATTTTATTTTTAACCGTCAAAATGACGGCGTTCTGAGTCCTTAGTAAGAAAAAATTCCCGTCTTTCTAGTGTTAATGAACCATTGGACTAAAATGTTTCGATTATTAAAGTTATTCGAAAAAACTTGCTTAGTGAGGCGAACGGGCAAATGAGTTGATTGATTCTGATTTTAACAAAACTGTTATTTCGCAGAGAGCTATTGAAGTTGGAAAATCAGAGTGAGACATCTTCAAAAATAAACAAAAGTGCATTAATCAAAATTTTATTTTTACACGTTTTACATCACTCTGGTATTTGGTAGTCAGAAGAAGACAAGATTACGGTGATTTCCAGGCAGTTTTCGTAATTATTGGACCTTATTGTAAGCCAAAAATTGTGGAAATTTGCTGTTTACACTCAGCCGAGGCTTCCTCCGTCATCGATTGTTTAACCGTCAACATGGCATTCCATCTGCAGGTCTAAAAAGGTAAGCGAAAATGGATTACACGACAAAAATTTCATTGGTAATTTGAAAATAAATTACAGTATTAATGGCTGTATTTAAGAGCAACTGAACATATTTCTCATAAGTATGACAACATTATACCATTAACAATCAATTTACTGTAGGTAAGCATAATTTTCGTAGTTTATTCTGTAAGGTAGTTCCGAGGAAATTTTTTTGACTGTGACTCATTTTCTTTAAATAAAAGATCGCTCGAACCCTAATAAACATTTTTCGGCCGTACCAAATTTTTAAAAAAAATCAGGAAAATTTTCACGAAAAATAAAAAAATTAGTAAATTTCGACAAACTTTTTTTTAAAATACAATGAACTTTAGATTGTGAATATGCATTTGCTTTGGATAATAACAACAAAAAATGTCTTGCTTACCTTCTACTCTTGTTTTTGCCAAATATCGTGGTACCAAAACTTCGTATTGTAATATATAATGTACTTGTAATTTATTTAGGTAAAAATTTACAAAAATAAAATTTTGAAAAAAAAAAACAGGAAAAATTTCTAAAGCATAAAAGGATTTCAAAATTATAAGCTACATATTAAAGCATCGAAAATACAAAAGGTTCCTTTATTTATATAAAACTAAAATAAAAATAATTAATTTAAAAGGGTGAGTCTAGATCTCGAATAATATTTCTTGAAATATTTGAGAGTGCATACGCAATCATCTTCCGTGTTAAGTCTTAAACGTTGCGTGGTTTTTATAGTAACTAATTTTAAAAACCGGAGTTAAACGTAGATCTACCTCCTCGTGGTCCACTCTGTGAAACGGCTAGTAAGGCAAAATGATCTACAAAACCGGCATTCAGTCTACTACCTCCAAAGAATTAACTTGGCTCCAAACCCTCTTTGTCCCCTGTGTGATAACCAGGAAGAAATGGACATGCTTCACCTTGCTTCTTGCAATGCTCTACCTACCGTTTCTTTATGGGAGCGCTATAGGATTGCCAGACATATGTTGATGAATTAACTGATGTCATTTTTTCTATCTTGTATTTTTGTCTCTTTGATATTTGTTGTCCTGTAATACTTACCATTGGAAATAAAATAAAAAATTTAAAATCTCAGTTTCACCCAAATTTTAGAAGCAAACGGAAGCAATGCAAGTATAGCCTTGCAAGACTGTTTGACACCATACATAACAGTACCATGTATTTTTAACATATAAAAAATTAAAGATTAAAAATATGTAATTATTGAATATTTAAAGCATGTTTTTAATTAAATAAATTGATGATATAAATTTATTTCAAACTATCCGTGACCCTTCCAGTTTTTTCACGATCTCCTTCAGGATCGCATACCACAGTTTCCACATCACCCCTACAAGGTATGCATTACTGACGTAATGAATGGGCAAACGCACAAGCGGCTAGAATTTGTCCTTCAACAAACATTGTTTGCATTCTAGGTGGGTAATGGGTAGCGCTAGTTATGCTGATTCTTGTGTATGTTTCTTCATTATCTTGATATCTTAAGCTGGATCTTTTTAATGGGAAATATGATCAGTTGTCCTTTGTTAGCAACGATTAAAAGCAACTGAGTTTGATATTTTGAAAAAAAAATTATGAAAGTAAATAAACATTATGCCTGTCTGTTTTGATGACTTTTTTAAGCTACTACAAGATTCAGGGATTTTTTTTTCACAAGGGACAAATTCTAATTATTCATCACATTTGCCACCAGTGCGCAGGCAGCCTAGACAGATTGTTTGTTTATTCGGAGTATATGTATGTGATTATATGTTTCATTGAATTTCAGTATCATCTGATGACTATTTTTTTTTTAAATATCTCAATACACAATATAAAAGGAAAGTTTTAACGAATCCTCCAAAGAGAGTGTAAAAGATATGTTTCCAATTATAGAAACAACCAAAAAAATCATAGCATAAATACTCGATTACCTGTCTTGATTACGAATTGAAGGCTTTATGGTTCATATAACAGCCTAGGACTCAATAATTTACGTACTCTCCGTTTATAAAGATTTAAAAATACTTACGGAATGATCTCCACTTGCGCAATTTTGATGACCTACTTTCCTTTCTATCAGTAGACCTAGGAAGAATTAGAGATTTAAAATTGCTGATATATCACTGTGGTTATGCTGTAAAGAAGACCAGAAATCACTTCTAATGAAATAAAGCGAATATAATTATATTTGTTGTCGTGGATGGTCACTCGCTATGACTGAGAACTGTTTGATTTGTGATGGATACATGGATGAATCGAATAGTGATGGGTCCATATTGGATGAAAAAGGTATATCGTCACTGATACAAGCCAGCAGAGAAAGAAATGATAGTAAGAGTTCTCGGTTACTTGTGAATTCCCTCGATGTTCACACCTCAAGCAGAATGAGGTACACTAGAGCCAGCACCATCACAGCTGATAAGAAGAAACCTTCATCAATTTGATCAGAACCTCAAAAAAAAAATTAAGTTTGAGGTCAACAAAACCTACATTTGACTTTAAGACTCGATGCTTGTTCTGTAAGGTATCTGTAAAAAATGTAGGGAAAAAGTGCTTAAAGAAACGGAAGGTAGTGTACAATGTTCGATACATAGATACCTTCAAAATCAAGTGTATAGATGTTGTTTTAGACCTGGGATAGCCAACCTTTTTGGGAAGAGTGCCACTATCTGAAAAAAAGATATTATGCGTGCCACTCCAACTTTTCCAACATACAAAAAAGGTGAAAAAATGTTATTTATAGGCTGATTATTGGATTTTTAGACAAATAGCACATTTTTTTATCTGAGTAGTGGAGATTTAAAAAATAATATAATAAGTAAAACAAAAGTACAAACTTAGGTTTTATTGTTAATAAACATTTTTAAAGGTTCAGTCAGTTAGGTTATGTATAAAATAAAATGAATAATTTGAAACATTTAATTCTAAATAATTATTAAACAGCCAGTACTTCATTAATGTGGCTTATGAATTTGTAGTTTTTTTACCAAGTCATCTATATTAGGATTAGTTCTTGAAGTTGCTAACAAAATTTCGTGTTTTAGGTGCATATCAGTTAATCTTGATCGATATTATTATGTCCATAAAAGAAAACATTTGTTCAGAAACATGTTGATCCATACCTACAACAATACCTGACAGCCAAATCGTGTAAATTTGGAAATGACCCCGCTGTCTTAGCGCATCGTTGTACTGGTGTTAAGCAGTTCCGCTTTCCTGCTCTGTTATTTTCAGAAGCGTATGAGTAGAATTTTTACAGATTTCGACGAATTATTATTTTTTCAAATTTCATAATTTTTCAATAAGTCTCGGAGTGCCACTGTCAAAACGTCGCCGTGCCACACTGTGGCATGCGTGCCGCGGGTTGGCCACCCCTGGTTTAGTTTAGACAGAAATGATGAATGGGGTGAAAATGTAGTTTCTCGCCTTTCTTCGATCATTGATTTAGTTGCTGAGGAAGCATCCTACCACGGAAGTTGTAGCAATTTTTTTAGATTCGTATTTTTTTTTTAGAATTGATTTTCACACCGTCGTATTTTTCTTCAAAAGATAAATTGGAAACTTATGATAAATTGGAAACTATGCAATAAAGCCATGAATGAAATTTTTGCTTTCATGGAAAATAATAGTGACTGCCAGTTTTCTTTTGATGAATTACGAGCTGCAGTAACAGAGAAACCTCCAAATGACAAGACTATCACAGCAAGACTGTTGAATAAATTTTGAGACCGTATCATATTCTCAGCATGGGTAAATCAATGCCAAGTTAAAATAGTTTGTTTTAAGGACACTGGGGCTAAACTTTTGTCTGATTCTTGGTACGAGAAACATGAGAAAAATTCAAGTGATAAGCGAATGAGGATTGTTAAAAAAACAGCTGTAATTATAAGGCAGGATATCCAGACTTGTGTGTACGATTCCAACACCTATCCACCCTGTGATGATTTCCTTAAGGATGCAAGTTCTGTTCCCAAAACCCTGAAAACATTCTTGGAGGAGATCACATAAAGAAAAACGAAGAAAGTGGAAGAGACAAAGAAAAAATGCATTGGCATTGCACTCTCCATCATTACCATTGTTCGACCACGGATATTTCTAACCTCCATAATGAACAGTATTTCCCTTCTTGTAGGACTAGACCCCTAACAGTGGGACTCGAACACACAGGAATGCCAGCTCCTTATCCATTCGGCCATCGCCTGGCTTACTTCTTAAGGGAACTTACAATAATTGGGAAGTGCCTTAGAATAATTTCGACTAATCCCAAAAAACAAAGTTCCCGATTTCACAAAAGAAATTTATTAATGGATACATGCAATATTGTTTCATGTCATCGTTGCTTACATTCTCATCTATTTTATGAAGGGGAAAACACTGACACATAATATTGCTTAAATATTAGAGATGGCAGAAACTGCTATGCTAACATGTAGTTTGGTGTAACTGGAAATGTATCGTGATATTGTATGGAATTTACTATTGATAGATTGCTTGAAATCAAACTTCAAGTTAGATCTTTATTCTTCATGTATAATTTCAAGATTAAAAAAAGAACAAAAGAGGATTAGATTTCTAATCCTTTTGCTTGTAGAGATGAAAAAATACATTTTTAACATTCTTATTACATAATTCCATGCCATCCTTTTGAAACTGATATATAGTGCATGGAAGGAGAAATTTCCGAACGAAATTAGTCTCTGTTCGAAAACGAATTCATGATATGAAACAAAAATATTTTCACTAAAATTTATATATACACTCATGGACAAAAAAATAATCGCACCAAGAAGGAGTCGTTAAATTGAAACAAAATTTTACATACGTAATGACTACTTTGATATAAGTAAATGATAAGAAAATCAAAGAAAAAGGATAATTTATTTCAGAGAAAAAGGCAAAAGAACGGAGGAGTTAATACTCCGCTGGACCCCCTCTAGCACGAAAGCACGATGCGATACGATCGGGCATTGAGTCATACAAGTTCTGTATGATGTCTTGAGACATTTCGTTCCATATTTGCTGTAACCTTGCCTCTATTTCTTTCAAACTCGTGGGATGCCCAACTCGTCGTCCCAAATGATCCCAGATATGTTCGATTGGAGACAAATCTGGGGATCGGGCAAGCCAAGGAAGGGTAGTAACAGTGCGGAGACAGTCTTGTGACACCCTTGCCGTATGAGGCCGAGCATTGTCATGTTGAAAAATGGCTCCTGGGAGCCGTTGCATGAGTGGCAACACATGTGGTTGCAGGATTTCATGAACATACCGCTAGGCTGTCATGGTGCCAAGGAACAATACTAGGGGTGACCGTGTATTGTAGGCAATGGCACCCCATACCATCACACCAGCTGTGGGAGCGATGTGTAGCTGTACAGCAAAAGCAGGTTTGAAGCGTTCACCACGGGCTCTCCACACACGAACACGATTGTCATCACTGCCGAGATTGAATCTGGATTCGTCGCTAAAGACGACCTGGTTCCATTCCGCTGCAGTCCAGTTTCCTCGTGCGCGGCAAAACTCCAAACGGAGGCATCGATGGGTGGGCGTCAAGGGCAGCACACGTAATGGGCGCCGCGATACCAACTGTCCTTCAGCCAGGCGCCTTTGTATGGTTTGAGAAGACACAGAGGCCCCTAATGAAGGTGCTACCTGTGCCTGGATGGCGGCCGATGAAGCAGTTGGCTGTACGCGTGCATTTCTTACGATGTGGCGGTCTTCTCGACGACTGGTCTATCGAGGGCGTCCTGAGCCTGGTCTTCAAGTACATGACATCTCTCGGGTCCACTGGTCCCAACACCTCCTCACAACACAATCAGAGCGGCCAAATTGACGAGCTACTCGCCTAGCTGACCACCCAGCTTCCATCATCCCGACGATTCTCCCCCTCTCAAACTGCGACAACTGCTTATATTGTCTTCGAACACGGCGTAATGGCATGTCTATCTCAGCTCTTCCTTTGTTAATGATACAGCACACTCAAACAAGCTTTGGTTACCTGTTTTATACTCCACAGAGTACGATGTTCAACGCCCTCTACCGGCTATACGTAATGCGCAATCACGCTGCATTTCTAATCATTTGTATATCTTCCCGACATGTACCTTCATTGCAAGTTTCGTTACGATCCCGCAATTATTTCTTGGTGCGCTAATTTTTTTGTCCATGAGTGTATTTTAAAATAACGTATAATAGTATAATGTTTCAAAAAGGTCAGTCTACAGTATGTCAAAACCTTTATGTATTAACTTTAAAAATTTCGAAGTAACTGTTTGTTACTTCGAATCCTTTAAAAATCACTGGACCTCAGTAAAATGTATATTCAAACTGGAAAATAAAGAAATCAAGTTTAGGCATAAATCAAATATTGCATTCAAAAATTAAAACCTTATACGGTTGCGAAGATTTTCATAAAGTCCAGACCGTCAAACGTTTTTTTTATAATTTTGTTGTAGACATCACACAAAACATAAAAATACAAATAACAAAGCTTCCGAATAACAAATCTAATCAGCTTTAACGTGGATCACACACACAATTTCGACTCCACGGTCAAGGTAAAGCGGCGTTTAATTGCATAAAGAGTAAGCACTCGAGTGCTTAATCTTTTTAAACCAAACAAATAGGCGCTCAGCGACATTATCTTAACGTTACAGCAGTGTCTTCTTTTTGCCCCTACACCCCCAAAAATGAAAATAATTTCGATTTCAAAATAAGGAATTGTGTCAAAACAAATTAAATTATAAGTACATTTTAACGATGGTTGGTTCATTGGCGATTTATGGCGCAAGGTTCAGAAAGGACAAGCTGTGCCAACATTTTAACGATTTTTATAAAATTCTAAATGGTTAATTTAAGTTCTCCTTCTTGAAGAGGAAGTAAAAATCGTAAAGGGAGAAGGGCGTTTTAACTTGCTTATCTGTTAGATGCGAACGGCTTGAAGCTGATAAAATAAGTCTGTAAAGACCACACATACATTATATATATATATATATATATATATATATATATATATATATATATATATATATATATATATATATATATATATATATAGATAGATAGATAGATAGATAGATAGATGTGTGTATTTATGTATGTGTAATCATAGTTTAGTTTCAAGACCATCATGTCGGAACTGAAATTGTTCTGCTCAAGAAATACAAAATAACGTTAACACTCACTCATCATTGTTTCTCCAAATTCATTGTCATATTCCTCGCATGCGGGAACATTAATACCATGGGGTGGTCCATGGCTTCCATGTTCGTTTCCCTTTCCATTTCCATTAACAGTAACAACATATGTCAGGCAGAGCAGGAAAAAGGTTGCGATTTTCAAATCCATGTTGGTCTCTTCAGTTAAACTATGATCTAAACGATGCTCTCTAATTTACATTTATAGTTCTAACGACAAGTGAAAATTTGCAAAACAAACAACACTTGCATTTGCCATGAATTGTGCTAAAAAAATTTAATTTTTCTATTAGGAAGGAAAATTTGGAGGAAATTTTATGAAAAGATAATCATCTCTATAAATTGAAATTCAAAAGATGTACATTAAAATCATTGAATTTGTCTGTTAAATCTAAAAAATAATTTCTATATGTTCTTTCAAAATGCCATTTGCATGCCTCTCTAATTTGCATATGCATAAATGGGTATGGTATCGTGACTTTTAGTGACGTTTGTAAATATTTTCCCGTTTGAGTTTCTATTGTAAATATTGTGAGAGCAAAAACTGTTTTATATCCGTGTTCTGCAGTGTCTCTAATGTAAATATCTTCCTGTTCCCTTACCATTTGTTTAATAGCTATGACGCTCATTGATTTTGAGTACAAAGATTATACAAACGTGTTTTTATTTTTAATTTCTTTTGATTTCGCCCGCGTGAGCACTGTTATTTGCCTTTCTGTCACGATTAGGGGACGTCTGTAACTCTTCTTCTTCCTACTTAATCTAATTTTTCTATTTCTCATTGTATTGCTGGTTAAAGGGAGAAAAATCTTAGATCACAAGTTTTACCAACTTTGAATCTGATGATCAACACAAATTTAAATGCTGATATTCTTTATGGTCACAGGCAAGAGTTATTAAATTATAAGAAGTGATAAGAAGTCGACGTTCATGTTGCAATGTCTTATTATTTTCTGCTGCTAATCAATATTTTGTTAAATTTTCTTTTGTTGCTAGTTCTCCCGGTTTTTCGCAAATATTGTGTTCTTCTCTGTTGAAATAGGAAAAAAAAGATATGACCACTATGATGACTTGAAAGTATAACGTGGTTCTGGCAAGAGCTAACCGAAGAAGGTTAGAACAAGGCATTATTCTAATGTATCACCCACTAGCAAAGATCTTTGGTACAGTTCACAAAACAATGTACCGTAAGTTGGGGCTACTTGGACACTAGGTGGTTACTTGGACCCAAACCGAAAAAGTGTTTATATCACACCTAGGTCTCTTATCAATAAAATATAGATATAATTCACAATCTCTCCAACAGATAGGAGAATTAGCTAGGTCCTGTTGCACTTTACCACGTTCCCGCTGTTCCCACCTTTTTTTTTTGTTCAGGTTATGATGTTTTGTGATAAAAATACGAATTTTTGTGACCTTATAACTTCCACTTTCACTTCTTTACACACTACAGTCCCACATTAGGTAAAGATAAATTTACATTTCAAGTACAGTCTTTAAGAATATAATAATAGTTTTAGATGAATAGAGAATCAATTAACCCAGTAAAATTTATAAGTATTAACTAGTGTGCTAATAAACTAAAAATGAGGCTACATGGACCCAAGCAAGGAAATGGATCCTATTAACCCCTAGTCACATTTTTGATTAGAAACTCTCAAATTTCAATGCAAAAATAATTAATATCATTACTTCATGTCGGGTTCCTTTTATTAAATAGTTAAACCGGTTCATGTGCATTAATTCGCAGATCTAATACAAAAATGCTCCGAAATTACAAGAGGTCTCCTGGGAGCAGAAAGTATGCGGATTTTACAGCTGAAAAATTAGAGAATGTTTAAATGCTGTGAGGTCAGGAGAAATGTCTCAGAGAGATGCCTCACCCACTGTAAAATTAGTAGGTCCACTATAAAAAGGAGATTGAAGAATGGTTTATTGAACAAACCTTTACATCCAATCATGTTTACTAGTAAAGAAGCGCTGGCCTGTGCCAGTCATTTAGACAAAATTTGTGATTTTGGATTTCCCGTAGACGAACTAGACTTTCGATTTATTGTCAAGTCTTACCTTGAAATGCATGGAAGATCAGCGAAATGTTTCCAAAACAAACTCCCTGGGCGAGACTGGGTAAAATTAGTTTTGAAGATGCCTCCACTGTTAACAATCAGATTTTCAAATAAAAAAGGGCTTGTTTTCTGTTTTAATGTAAAATAAGTTTTTTATACATTAGCCTTTATTTTTATTTCAAGATCCTAGGTGCTACTTGATTCCACTATCTATTTGAATTGTATACTTCATGTAAAATGTAGGTTGGGTCCAAGAAATTTCAATCAGGGGGTTACTTGAACCCAAATTTCAATAATTTATTAAATATATATATAATTAAAATTTTGGTTTCAAAAAGACCTAAAATCCTGGGGAATCTTCAGATAAGTTGTTGAAATCAGGTTATCTGCACAAATATGTTTTTAAGGCTATCGTTGGGAAAGAAATGTACAAAAATATTCTATTTTTGGGTCCAAGTAACCCCAATCTACGGTATCTAGTAATTTGTAATACAGCACTACGAAAAAAATGAAAGGAAACAATATAGAACAAATATATACATATATATATTTCTTATTCATATATTACCAGAAGTAAAAATGCAGATAAAGATTTTACATGCCAATTTATTTAGCGATGTATTATTATCTTTAGACGTTTAGGATAGGCATTCGATAGAAGGTCTAATGCGATGTGTTAGTGGTCGTAATGCAGACACTAAATTTGAAAAGCAGAGCCGAGTAATTGCCTCTTAACACTAGAAAGACGGGAATTTTTTGTCTTACTAAAAGACTAAAAGCCGTCACTTTGACGGTTAAAAATAAAATCAAGAAGTTAAAATATTTAATTTTTTTAAATGGTTCAATACTTTAAATTTTGAAATACTTCATACCAATATATAATAAATTAGTATATATTTAGATATATTTTTATGCAGTAAGGCCGAGCCGACAACCTGGTATGGTTTATAAAAATACAAGCATAGTTTGTGCAGTCTTTATTTTTCAACACCAATATTTCCGAAGAGCCAATATTTCTGTTATTTACAAAAGGGGGAAGAGGCGGAAAGTAACTGACATTTTTTCCGGTATTATTTTAAAGATTTCTGCCTGTTTTCTATATCGCCGTCAAATTGACGGATTTCAGTCTTAGTAGGTATACAACACATTTTCTCCCCCTCTTTACTATCGGATATAATTTTGCAAATGTGTGTGCATATTTCGCGTAAAATTAGAAAAATTAATAAAATTTCAGAAGTCAGAAGACATAAATAAAGACATTGCGCTCAATAGTAGGTCCGAAACCGTCAAAATGACGGAAGCCGTCTTTCTAATACAGAGAAATTCTTTTTGTACCTCAAATTGATTTAGATTAGTAAAATAAATGAATTTTCTTTCAATATCTCACGAAACTTAAATGAATGTCCAACAATGTAATCTTGAAGACTGTCAATGCCACTTTTTCTCTACGTTTCAAATACTAATAAAAGTGTGCAATAATATTATGGAGTTATTTTTTTTATTCATACTAGTTTTAAAATTTTTATAACTTAACTACAGTGAATTCTCAAGTTCATCATTGTTGGATCGCAGTTTTCAGAATACGCAGCAAAGAACGATTTGCATTTAAAACTCATATTTAGGGTAAATTCATATATTTTATGATTTGCCACCTGTTCTGTGGAATAAACACAGTTACTAATATTAATTGTTATGAATTACCACCTCTTAATTTTACACAAACATTTATTAATTGTTAGCAAATATCCTCTTGATTTGTTATCTTCAATAAAAAAACCTTCTTTTGTGGATTTCGTTTAGTTTTTCACCAAGCTAATGAGATCAATTTAAACATTCCGTTATGTTTTTGTAAAAAGAGCTGTTTCAAAAACTGCGTAGATCTGCGTTATCAAATATGTAAAACACTAACTTAATATATAATTTTTTGTGTGAAAAAGGAAGACTATAATTTTACAGATTTTTTTTGAGAATTCTAATGCTCGATTATGATGTGATATTCAGAATTGTATTATTCCAATAATAATTATAATTATACGCAAAATATTAATTATTATGATTTCCTATTTTAGATTGAAGAGGAAAAAATTAAAGAGAAAATATAGCAAAGCTTTATCTAATGCTTTAATTTCTGTCATATCATCTCGAAATTGGGAACTTAGTGATAATACTTTATCCAGAATAAGGTATTGTTAAAAATATTGGAAAATATCCAGAAAGATCGAACACCGTTGCATTTGGTAATACCAGCGTAATTGGGATCGCAACCACTTCATAATTAGGCAGTTTTCATGCCTGATGATGAAGGAAGGTAGTTAATTGCACTTTTTTATTGATGAGTTATAGGATTTTAATTTATAATTTTCAATGGTAATTCAACTCCTATAAAAAATCAATGTTAAAAGACATTAAACACAAATTAAACACTCTCTCCTTTCTTTACATATCTCCTTAGCTACACTCTGTAATGTGTAACACTGCCTCTTATAATTTCCGATTTATGTATTTGTGTTACTCAGGATCTATTTCATTTGTAAATTACACCATAAAATGGACTCAAGAAATCATTTACTTTGTACTATTTTTACAACGCAAATTTTTGCGACATTTTCCCATTATTTGAAAAATAGGCAAATCAGCCTGCAGTGATTCTCATTGCTGCTCTACTTAACAGAGGTCAGTCTCTGGCACCACTCCGTACCTTCCACATTAATTTTGCTGTTGAGGTACTTTCACCGAACTCTAAAACCCTCCCTTCTCTTTTTGAACATTAACGAATATCGGTTGGGATCTGGCCTTCGGTTCCAGACACTTTACATTCATATTCCGGCGTTGGCACGGATTTTTTCCAACGCTCCAGATCGTCTTTCAACTGCAGGACCTGTTTAATTAATCCTCATGTTTAAAAAGATAATCAGAAGCCTTTTCACTAACAACTATACCAATATTCTTTTTATCTTCAATTTCTTCCTCGTGATGGCCAAACACCCAAATTCTAGAACATTCGTTTGTCTCACGAGTTCCGCAGTTCGAGTATCGGGAACCTCTTGGTTTCTTTCTTTATTAAACCTGTGATCCATTTTTGACCATTTTTTGCCAGATTGGGTTGAAAGTCCGATGGCTACTTGGACCTGCCTGTTCTATCCACCTCATCTACCGCTTTCGGGATGCGTTTTAACAGGTCCCGGGGCGCATATTTTTTAAAAAATAAGTACAATTCGTTATTCTTAAAACAGGCTAAATCGCATGTTTTTACGATGATTACATTTCAAGATGCAACATATTTATTCTCTACAATGTATAAGGACCCTGAAACAAATCTATGGACAAAATGTGTATCAATATCTGCATGAAATTTTTCGCTATTTGCCATCATTAAAGGGATAAATTTAAAGTTCCTTGAAAAGCATATTTCTGAAATTATGTTCAATGTTCCTTTGTTTTATCATCTCTCATTTGTCAGCCGAGATTTAAGTATACATTGAATACTGGGAAAATATATTGCATGAAGCAACAATTACTGCGAAAACCATTTTTCTCCTCTTTAAAGTAACTAAGTTTTATAGACAAAGCTTAAATAAATCTTTTATATAAGCTATATAAGACATTACATGTGCCTAAAAGTTAAAAATATGCAAATAGAGCAGTTGATTGAGTAAAGAATTTAGGCAAGGTAAGGTACTGCTAATTTTGAGGATATAAATACCTGAAAACAAAATTTGAAATTGATCAAGTACTTTTATCAATGTAATTCCCATTTGATTAACATTCAAAGCATTTGCATTGCTTCGTTATACACTTTCATAGTTTCTAAAATATTATTTTCTGCTCCAATTTATGGTCAAAATAGTTTGAGGGGAATTCTGACTCCTCTAAATATTTAACTAGAGGATGGAATAATTCGTACGAAACGCTTTTTCCAGATGAAGGAAATTGATAGAAATGCCTAGAAGCTACAGATAAGTTAATTGAAAATAAATCATTCCGGAATGCCAGTAAGTTAAAATTATTTAAAATTTGTATTTGGGGGTTCCTTAAAGAATTCATAACAAGAGGAGTAATACTCATAAATACTTCAGTTAAATTCAGATTGAGAAGATTTCAGTTTAAAGAAACAAAGATCACCAAGACTTCTGTATGTAAATAAAAATTCAGTATTTTTAAATCGTATGCGCTCAAACATATACAAGGAGCAGAGAGGATGGCGGAGATTTCTGGGAAGTTTCTATAAGTATCAGACATTATTATATGCCATAAATT
The DNA here is from genome assembly GCA_907164885.2 of Dolomedes plantarius. Taxonomy (NCBI): domain Eukaryota; kingdom Metazoa; phylum Arthropoda; class Arachnida; order Araneae; family Dolomedidae; genus Dolomedes; species Dolomedes plantarius. Next base: position 27,483,717 of record OU015498.1, on the reverse strand, counting down.
GTGGTAATTTGCCGTTTATAATCAGCCGAGGCTTCTACCATCATTGATTCTTTAGCCGTCAACATGCAATTCCACCTATATGTCTAAAAATATAAGTTAAAATGGTTATTCAACAAAAATATATTCTTCGGTAATTCAAAGATGTTTATCTAAGCAACTGAACACATTTCTAATCCATATTAAAATATTACTAAATTCATCAGTTTAATGCAGTTAAGTATGATATAAGTTTGGACTACTGAAGCGATAGAGACAGTCTAGTCTCTACCCTTCAGCAAAAACAGTTTTTTGTCAATAAATTTTACATACATTTGAGGTTATAACTTATGAATTCCTTCTAATATAGAACAACTCAACTACACAATTTTAAACATAGCATCGCAACTGAAACTGGGAACGTTAATCAATGTTAACAATTTTATTGTAGAATTTATTAGTGCCAATGACTATAACACTTTTAAATCAATAACTGAAATGTTTTAAACCGACCAACTGGCACGAAAATTTCCAAAATACACATAATTTCTTAAAAAATGATACATAAGGGAAATATAAAACCAATACCAATAACCAATTATATGAAATCCATTCTCAAACTTTGCAGCTATTCCTATTTAATTATTTATTTACTTACAGGGGCTCCTATAAAAGATATAGGAAAAGTTATACTACTATTTTTTGGGATAATACGTTTGCTTGCGCTCAGCTGGTATTTCGTATGTAGTTACACTCTATAAAAAAAGAATCGACGCACCAAAAAGGAGTTGATTGCGATAAAAATTGGTGGTTGTGAAGTACATGCACAGAAGAAAAAAGATTAATATTTCAGAACAATTGAAGGATTTATTCCAGAATTTAGTCATTACAAAGTGAGGAAATACATACGATGTTGGTCCAACACTGGTCTGAATGTAAGCTGTCCCCCTGGTTGGCTGATAAACTTCCGAGTATGGTGTCATGTGGGATTTCTTGCCTAATTGTCTTCACTCTCTAGGGCTAAATCGCCAACATTCCGGGATAATTAGTATTACCTTCCATCACGTCCCAAATGTATCTATGGGGGAGATCCGGCGACCTAGCTGACCAAGACAGTGTTCTACAAGCTTGAAGACAATTCATATGAACACGTGCCGTAAGCGGCAAGGCATTATCTTGTTGAAAAGTTAGTCCGGGATGTCGCAAGAAGAACGGCAATAAAACGGGTCGCAGAATGTCGTATATGTACCGCTGTGCTGTAAGTGTGTCACTAATGACTACCAAAGGGGTCCGGCTAAAGGAAAATGGCACCCAAGATCATAACGACCTAAGATGGGTCTGTGTAGCTTGCGTTAGTAAGGGCAGGATCTCCACGCTTCCATGGACGTGCTCAAATACGTTTTCGGTAGTCGAACAGGACACAATTGGAAACGGGACTCACTAAAGACTGTGAGTCCGAAGTCAGCGCAGTTCCAGGTTAATCGAGTTAGGCACCACTGTAATCGGACTTGACGGTGTACATAAGTGAGGTGTAAGCACCGTAACGGTAGGCGCGAGCGTAGATTCTGCTCACTCAGTCGTCTGTCAATGGCCATGTTGGACACGTGTTTGCGGGTAACACGTCGAATGATTGAAATCGACGAATCTGGTACTGTGACAGCTGATCTGACAATCGTTCCGACTTTCTCTTCTGTGGTTATCCTTTGTCGATCGCTGCCGTCCTGGCTCTTAAATCTGTCATAGTTGACCCACTGTTGCCAGCATCATCTAATAGCTGCATCACAATCGCTGCCTAGATGTCGAGAGATTCTTCGATTTGCCTAACCAGCTTCTTTCAATGCGATGACATTATCTCTTTCAAACACAGAATTATGCCCGTAACGAGCAATCCCTCCTCGAGGCATTGTTACAGCTGACGTAAGATATTCACAGTCAAAATGCAACAGAAATTTTGAGCATCAGATCTAAAATCGATCCTTATATACACGTGCTGGATGCAGAATTCTGATACGCTGGAGCTCCCGCTAATCATTCGTTGACCAAAACATTTTAATTATTTGCATGTTCGTTCGGTCGAAACGTCTTTGCATACGAAATTACATTACTGTCGGACAACCCCTTTTTGGTACGTGAAATTTTTTTGTTATAGAGTGTATTTTAGAAAAGACACGTCACTTTGCAGGGATTGTGGTTGCTGCTCTATTGAACTAAGTTTAAATCTCTAACACCATATTGTATCTCCTACATTCCATTTTTCTAGTGCCCTCTTCATTCAGTCTTGAAATCCAACCCCACACCATTCTCTTCAAATTGACGAATGTTGGTTGGGCCCTGGATTTAGATTCCAGAAACTGTGTTTACGAATCCCGCAGTTGCCATGGATATTTGAAGCCATCGAAATTGGCTTTAAACGGTAGACGTTGTTTTCATTAGTCTTTGTGTTTTAAAAGATAACCAGAAGCCTTGCATTAGCAACTAAACGAATATTCGCTTTACCTGCAATTTCTTCCTGGCAATCGCTAAAAACCGTAATTCTTGGACATTCTGTCGTCTTTGCAATTCGATTATTGAGAAAAGATTGGTCTTTTTATTTATTATTCTTGTCATCATTTTTTACCCTTCTTGGACATTCTTTCGTTTTTGCAATTCGATTATTGAGAAAAGATTGGTCTTTTTCTTTATTATTCTTGTCATCATTTTTTACCCTTCTTGGACATTCTTTCGTCTTTGCAATTCGATTATTGAGAAAAGATTGGACTTTTTCTTTATTATTTTTGTCATAATTTTATACCCTTCTTGGACATTCTTTCGTCTTTGCAATTCGATTATTGAGAAAAGATTGGTCTTTTTCTTTATTATTTTTGTCATCATTTTTTACCCTTCTTGGACATTCTTTCGTCTTTGCAATTCGATTATTGAGAAAAGATTGGTCTTTTTCTTTATTATTTTTGTCATCATTTTTTACCCTTCTTGGACATTCTTTCGTCTTTGCAATTCGATTATTGAGAAAAGATTGGTCTTTTTCTTTATTATTTTTGTCATCATTTTTACCCTTCTTGGACATTCTTTCGTCTTTGCAATTCGATTATTGAGAAAAGATTGGTCTTTTTCTTTATTATTTTTGTCATCATTTTTTACCCTTCTTGGACATTCTTTCGTCTTTGCAATTCGAGTATTGAGAAAATATTGGTGTTTTTCTTTATTATTTTTGTCATCATTTTTTACCCTTCTTGGACATTCTTTCGTCTTTGCAATTCGCGTATTGAGAAAAGATTGGTGTTTTTCTTTATTATTTTTGTCATCATTTTTTACCCTTCTTGGACATTCTTTCGTCTTTGCAATTCGATTATTGATAAAAGATTGGTCTTTTTCTTTATTATTTTTGTCATCATTTTTTACCCTTCTTGGACATTCTTTCGTCTTTGCAATTCGAGTATTGAGAAAAGATTGGTGTTTTTCTTTATTATTTTTGTCATCATTTTGTACCCTTCTTGGACATTCTTTCGTCTTTGCAATTCGATTATTGAGAAAAGATTGGTCTTTTTCTTTATTATTTTTGTCATCCTTTTTTACCCTTCTTGGACATTCTTTCGTCTTTGCAATTCGGTTATTGAGAAAAGTTGGGTCTTTTTCTTTATTATTTTTGTCATCATTTTTTACCCTTCTTGGACATTCTTTCGTCTTTGCAATTCGATTATTGAGAAAAGATTTGTCTTTTTCTTTATTATTTTTGTCATCATTTTTTACCCTTCTTGGACATTCTTTCGTCTTTGCAATTCGATTATTGAGAAAAGATTGGTCTTTTTCTTTATTATTCTTGTCATCATTTTTTACCCTTTTTGGCCAGTTTGGGCTGCAATTGGAAACGCTTCTTTTTCTTTCCTCCCCATCCACGTCCTCTGCTGCTTTCGAATTGTGGTTTAACAGGTCACATGGAGTACAATTTAAAAATGCCTGTTTTAGTTCACTTTGAACAAACTTTATAAAAAATACCTATCTAAATAACATTAACCACATGTTCATATGATGGTTATGTTTTAAGATGCAACATCTTTATTCTCTACAGTGTATGTGATCCCTGCCGTTAATCTGTGTACCTAAATTGTATCTATCTTCGTATGAACTTTTTCGTCATTTGCAATCTTTAAAGTGATAAATCTAAAATTCCTTACAAATTATGTGTTTGAAATTTACTCCAACATTCCTTTGTATTATATCCTTTAAACTATATGCAGAGATTTCAGTTTAAGGTGAAAATTGTGAAAATATATACCATGAAGCAAAAATTACCGTGGAAATCATATTTATTACTCTTTCAACTGATAAATTCTTATATTGATAAATGTTTTATAAATATAAGCTATATGATACTCTCCTTTACTTTAAAGTTAATAAATCTGTAAATAGGCAACTGAATAAGAATGGTTTTTAAATAAGTAAAAATACCATTAATATTGAGATACAAATCAACATTCCAACATTTCAAATCAACATTTGAAAGTGATCAAGGACATCTTATCAATGTAATCACCATTTGATACCCTTTCAAAGCATTTCAGACGTATTTTACCTTCACAAAATTTCACTATTTGCAAATGATTAATTCGTGTTCAAAAGTATTTGTGATGTATTTTGGCGATTAGAAATGCCAAACTATACGATAGAAAAGTTCGTCAGAAACGCTTTTTCCAAGTGAAGGAAAAAGACGGGAAATAAATGTCAAATGTTTAAAAGGTAAAGACACATTTAATGAAAAAAAATCCTTTCGAAGTGCGAGTAAGTAGGAAAAAAATATATATTTCTTGCTCAGTTAAAGACTTTTTTACCTGGGGAAAACTGAAGTTATGAAGAGAGCTAATGAAGGTGGAAATTTAGGTAGAGACATCTTGAAAAGAAGACAAAAGTGCATTAATCAGAATTTTATTTTTGCATGTTCTACATCACATTGATATTTGCTAGTTAGGAGCAAATAGGATGAGGAGGATTTTCAGATAGTTTCCAGTCATATGCCTTTATTATAAGCCATAAATTGTGGTAATTTGTTGTTTACACTCAGCCGAGGCTTCCTCCGTCATCGATTGTTTAACCGTCAACATGTCATTCCATCTGCAGGTCTAAAAATATCAAGAGCAGGTCTAAAAATATCAATTAATTTCATACATTGACCGTTGTATTTAATTTAAATGTACTCCGTAACGAAGTACAGGTTTTCAGCTAGTATTGAATATAAGCTATTTTAATCTTTCCTTTACTTTAAAGTTAAAAAATCTGTAAATAGGCAACTGAATTAAAATAGATTTAAAATAAGTAAAGATGCCAATAATATTTAGAAAAAAAAATTAGTATTCCAACATTTGAAAATCAACATTTAAAATTGGTAGTGGACTTTTATCAATGTAATCACCATTTGATACCCTTTCAAAGCATTTCAAAAGTATTTTACCTCGGCAAAATTTCACTATGTGTAAAATATTAATTCGTGTTCAAAAGTGTTTGAGATGAATTTTGGAGATTTGAAATACCAAACTAGACGATAAAAAAGTTCGTTATAAATGCTTTTTTCAAAAGAAGGAAAAGACGGGAAATAAATATCAAACGTTTAAAAAGTAAAGACACATTTAATGAAAAAAAATCATTTCTAAGTGCAAGTAAGTAAAAAAAAATATGTTTCTGATTCAATTAAAGACTTTTTTTACCAGGGGAAAACTGAAGTTATGAAGAGAACTATTGAAGATGGAAATTTAATTCGAGAAAACATGAAAAGAAGACAGAAGTGCATTAATCAGAATTTTTATTTTTACATGTTCCACATCACGTTGGTATTTGCCAATTAGGAGAAAATAGGATGACGAGGATTTTCAAGCAGTTTCCAGTCATCTGCCCTTATTATAAGCCATAAATTGTGGTAATTTGTTGTTTACACTCAGCCGAGGCTTCCTCCGTCATCGATTGTTTAACCGTCAACATGTCATTCCATCTGCAGGTCTAAAAATTAAGAGGAAAAAGATTACACAACAAAAAAATTTATCTATAATTTTAAAACAAATTACAATAATCATAGCTCTGATTAAGAACAAATGAACATATTTCTCATCAGAATTGAAACATTGCACCGGTAACAAATAATTCAGCGTGGCTATTCATAATTTTCGTAGTTAATTGTATAAGGCATTGACTACTGAGGTCGTTCAGAGGAAAACCTTCAAGGAGGTGGATTTTGTCCTTCAGAAAAAAATTACTTCAATTCTGAGTGGATGAAAAATAGAACAATTAAAGATGATGCTGGTGTATTTTTCTTCCTTATGTAGATATCTTATATGGAATCTTTATCATGGGAAAACCTAAAATTTTTAGTCAGTTGCCAACGTTTAAAAACGATTGAGTTTAAGATTATTAACAATAAAAAATATAAAAGATATAAAACTACCTGCTTGTATACTTTAATGTTTAATACTTTAATGCTTGTATACTTTAATGTTTTGAAAAAATACATAGACATTCAGGGGTTCTCTCCAAGATCATAGTCCAGTCATCCATCTCATTTGCCTCCAATGCGCAGGCAATCTCAGCAGATTGTTTGTTTACTCTCTGCTTATATATGTAATTGTATGTGTCATTGAACTTAATTTTCACCTGATGACATTTTCCCCAGGAAATATATCGCGACACACAACACAAAAGAATAGCTTTTAAGATTCCTTCAAACATAGTGTAGAAGATATCCTTCCTCTCTGAACAAACAAATAAAAAAATACATCGTTTAAATACTCATCTACATGTTTTAAAAGATGCATTGAATGATTTATGATCCATGAAACATAACTGACCTCAGAATTTAGCGTATTTTTTGTTTATTAATATTTGAAGATACTTACGGGACGATCTCCACTTGTGCAATTACGGGGATCTATCTTCTTTTCTTTCATGAGACCTAAAGAGAATCGGAGATTTAAAATCGCTGATATAAAGCTATGATTATGCTGTAAAGGATAACAAAACAAAAAATAATTGAGTCTCATCTAACAAAAATTCCGCGGGTTATTAACGTAGGATTACTTACCCTTGCTTACCTCGTTTATATGTATATATGTATGTATGTGTTATATAAATATGTCAAAATTTTGACGAATTTTGGTACTTTTCTGTTTAATTGTTTACTGCTTGCCCAAATGATACAGACTGGGTTTGGCGCGCTGCCAAAATCCTAGCTGAGACCAGGACATCTGAAATTTTGCTTTCCGGAGGATGCAATCCTACGTTAAAATCACTTCAAGCAGATGATTACGACACCTGTTGATATTTTTTTATTAATTAAAAAAGGAGATCCGTAATCTAGTACTACTCAGATAATCAAATACTTCCACGACGCTCATTTTATTTTCCTCAGCAGAAATAATATTAACACCTGTGATATTCAGAAACAACAGCAATAAGATTATTCGCAATGTCCTTTTTTATGTGTTATTCTAACAGTAATACGCCTGCAGCACGATTTTTGGGTTTACATGCTTAACGACTTTTGCAAGCTGAAACTAGATTCGAAATCAAGGTGGGAAAAACCAAATTTCAGTGTAAATTCTCATCCTGTCACTGTGAACATTATCATTATAATACCCAGTACCAAAGTGTGTTTTTTCCTCAGGATCAAACAATTCATAAACGTACGTCGTTTACAGATAGTGTTGGTTGTCTTCAGAATCATGCTTATTAAAACTTGTTGTATAAGGTATAGAGAAATTAAGGGGCACTCTATTTGAATTTGAAGCAAACACAGTTTATACATGAAACAATGTTTATTGAATTCGTTGCACATATAGAATTTGCTTTACAGCAATAAGCATGCGTACTACTTGTACGGAATATATATATTACATTCAATAGAAATACACATTTCAAATACTCACAAACCAGGAGAGAGTCAAGCCAGCAGTACTGCCACGTAAACTTTGGGTCCCCCTAAGCACTAGCGAAGGATAGTACTGGAGCTACTTACCCCGTAGCTCCCTCTCGTTTATCTATCAACCTTAACAACACCTTTTTCAACCCTTAACAACCCTTCAACCTTTTTTATTAATGACGCTGCATGGTATTTATACTAAGCGTGTATGCCGAAATTAGCATATCTCAAGCAGCTTCTTTAATTCATTCACTCAAAAGTTCGATTCTTGTGAATCGAATCTTGTGTATACCTTACAAAGGTTTTGAGCTTAGGAAGTTTTGCATTTTCATATATTTTTCTATATAGGAGAAATATTGGAAGTTTCCTTTATTCAAGGCGTGTTTGTTTATTATCCTGTAACGCCTTCTCTTTAATTTAATATTTTTTTTGTCCTAAATGTCACTTATTTCTGATATTTTCATGCATACAACTTCTTTTTATTCATCCAGTTTCGTTTCATGTGAACTACTTTATAAGGTTTTTTATGCATATACATAATATATGCATGAATGCCAGAAATAGAACACACAATATGCCCCTAGTACGTTTCTGATGAAAACGTATTAAGGGCATATTCATGAGACCTAAGTAGAATAAGCAGATTTATAATTGCTGATGTAAAACTATAGTTATGATGTAAGAAAGAAATAAAATCACTTAAATTAGGAGATACGATAATCTTTCCTGATTTCTTGTTAATTTAAAAATCAGAGGAATTTATCTGGTATTACACGCATAATTTATAACTTCCCAAAGCCAATCAATACATTTTTCGATTGCAGAAATAATATTAACACCAGAGGCATTTAAATCCACAGCAAGAAGGTTACTCGCAGTGCCCGTTTTTTATGTCTATTGAAACTGAAACACGTTAATTAATTAGCCTCCATCACGATTTTTAAGAATGCTTATTGAACGAATGTTGTAAGATAAAACTAAATTCCAAATCGATATGTGAGAAATAAAATTTCACTATAAATTCTCATCCTATCACTGTGAACGTTAACATTATAAAACCCAAATTTCAAGAACACCCAAACTGCATTAAACATTTCATAAGAGAGAAATCCTTTTCTGATAATGTTGGATCTCTTGAGAATCATGCTTAATAAAATTTGGTATATCCAATTTTGGGCTTAACTATTTTTGCCTTTTAATGTATATAACTTTCCTCCATAACGGTCCTTTGGAAAGTAAAATTTCAGACTCTAAAACCGTCCGTCCGTACCTCGCAAGTTAAAATTTTGGCAGCGTGCTACACCCAGTGTGTATAGCTTGGACAAGCAGTAAACAGTTAAACAGAAAAGTACCAAAATGCGTCAATATTTTGACATACATATATGTATGTATATATATACATACGTACATATATATAGATACATATATATAGATACATATTTACATAACACATACATATATGTCAGGCTAAAAATATGGGGTGGGAGCGATCGCGCGACCTTAAAACGAGATTTTAGTTATTAAAATATAGGATTAACAATTTAAAAGTCTGGGAGTTCAAATAAGCGGCATAAGGTATTGCAGTGAAAATAGAATTAGTGAGTTCGACTTGATTCAATTTCCGAAGAACCACAAAACCGAGGAGAATTTTAGGTAGACGTAAAGCCTTGCAGTTCGGCTCTAAGAAAGGAAGTGTTTAGTTCAGCAAAAAGAGCATGTACGTTATGATGACACGAATAAGTAATGAGCGTCACTAAGCGTTGGTTTTTAAGGTTGAAACAAAGGAAATCCTCATAGCCATGGAGAGATAACAGCGAGTAAAGACGTGTGCAGAGGAGCACAGATTTAAATTGGGTGTGGTCTTGGGAATTAGTTTGATGGAGCTGAGTAATTAATTGGAAGTTAATAAAAGATGTTTGTAAAATCAATTGGACTGTTCTGTGGATACTGTATCAACATCTTCAAAGCTTGACGGAGTTTTAAGGTTTGATATGTCCTCGCACACCGTACCACTGCTGACTGCATGATGATTCCAAAGAGGTCGGAATTACGTAAATTGATCGGGCGTGAAGCACCAACGTCCGACATATATACATACAAAAGAGGTAAGCAATGATAAGTAATCCTACGTTAATAGCCTGCGGTAGTTTCGTTATAAGAGACTATCTGAAAAAAATTTTCATATGTTTTTCAATCGAAGAGAAATGTAGAAAGTTCCCTTTATTGATGGAGGATTTATTTATTATCCTATTACGCCTACTATTTTATTCAATATTTTAAATTTTGTCGTGAATTTCACTTCTCGCTGATAATTTCGTACTTACGCAGCTTCATTTTATTCATCCAGTTTTCTCTCATTTTAGCTATTTTGTAAGGATTTTTATGCACATACATGTATGCAGGAATGTAGTTGGACATATAACTATCTAGGGTAACTAACAATATATGCTGAAAACATATTAAGTACACTTTGACATTAAAACATTCTACTGGTACATAAAAACATAAATCTTGGCATACCTGCAACGTAATTGAATGTGTTTTGGTATAATAACTTGCCCAAGTTTAGACAAATTTATTAGTTTGACAGCCATTATTAAGAATATTCCTTTTTGTAAAATTACGATACAAAATATGAAATTAGTAGAATAAAATTGGTTTTAAGCAACAAAAAAATTATTCAGATTTTATCCTTTTCATCATGATTTTTAATGCTCAAGAGAAAAACAAGTGCTTTAAAATAATTTCGATAAATCCAACAAACCTATGTTTCTAAGTTCACAGAAAAAATTTATTACTGGAAACTTGCAATAAATTTTCATCTCCCTGTTGCTTATATCCCTGTTTATATTATACAAGGAAAAACACTCATAGATTTTATTCCTGCATAGATAATGACAATGGAGAAATTGCTACTCTAACATACTGTAAATTGTAAAGAGGTGTAAAATGCATTAAAAAATTTAATAGGATTATTACATAATTTTACCACTTATGCCCATTTTTGCAAGCTTTCATATATTTGGATTCCCTTTTTCTAGTTTCAGAGTTGTGGAAGATTAATAAGGTTATTTTTCCACTCGTCGCCTAAGATTACTTTTAGTTAATTACTTGTAATTCTAGCTCTAATAATGTAGATTACTGTATTATAATTAAATCTGGTATGATCTGACAAATATTTCACCTCCTTTTATATTTTTTATTTTCTTCTTTTGGCACCATTATTGGAAGTGAAAAGTACCAGCGAAAAGTAATACACTCAATATCACATTTATACAAGCGTTTTCTATGATTTCAGCTACAATTCAGACAAATGTAGTGAATGGATATTGTTACACGAAAGAGTAAAAAAATCAATTACTAATCTTTCACTTCTCCCTCTTAGAAATAATGAAGGAAAAGGAAAAATAGGAATACTAATCACACTGACTTATTTTATACAACATTCTATTTCTATCATCAGTGACTACTTAAAAACAATAACAATGTAATGACTACATATAAAAATAAGCAATTGATTATACATATATATATATATATATTATATATATATATATATATATATATATATATATATATATATATATATATATATATATATATATATATATATATATATATATTATATATAGGTAGCCCTCCTACAGCACGGCATATTCCAACACGGTTTCACTCTAACACGATAAAAAAATTGCGAAAACCTTTGTACAACATTGTACTTCTATAGCACTAGATAACAGGATATTTGTTTAACACATTTAGAAACTAAATTACCTTAAAATAATGACGGGAAGGAATAATGAACTATAGTGGCTTTACATGAAAATATATAAACACATTATTATTTATTCATTTATAACTCTATAAAATTAGAAGGCCTAAGCTTAGCTGTCAATCTTGAATCCTATTTCCTGAATGTAGACCCTTCCGCTGAAAGAAGCCGAAAATTCAACAGGGAGATGCAAAATTGTCCATCTCCATACCGTAAATCTACAATGACCTTGTAAGAACCAGCAAATAAACCAAAATTACAGATTTTTCAAAGAGGATAGAATGTGTAAAAAATCTAATAGAAGAAAAAGGTTCTGAAATTGAAGGTGATATCGTTCAATCGAAAAAATGTTCTCGTTTCATTGTACTAAGCAGTGATGAGGAAGAAATTTTTTAAATGAAGGTCGTATTAAATGAAAATAAAATTTTTTTGTTTCTTTTTGTTTTTTTTATACATACATTTATATTTTTAACAAAAATTAAGTTGCTTATATGGAATTTTTAAAAAAAAATTTGTTTTAAATGTTTTCAGAACGTAACCCCCTTTTTTGAACTGTCTCTGAGTCTCATATAACACGGCATTTTCTAGGAACCTATCTACCGTGTTATAGGAGGAGTACCTGTATATAGTTTAATTTCAAGTCCAAAAATTCAGAACAGAAGTTGATCTGTATAAGGAATACAATGTAAAGTTAAAACTCACTCATCATTGTTTCTCCAAATTTCTTGTCATACTCCTCGCATGCGGGACAAGTAATATTCTGTGGTGGTCCATGTTTCCCATGACCTTTTCCATGTCCTTTTCCGTTAACGACAACAACGTATGCCAGACTGAGCAGGAAAAAGGTTGCGATTTTCAGATCCATGTTGGTCTCTTCAGTTAAGCTGTGATCTTTGCCATCCTCCCTATCTGACTTTTATAGCTCCAACGACGAGTTATAATGTGCAAACCAAACAGCACATGACTTTGCCATGAATCCAGCCGCAATTTTTTAATTTTTGTGTCAGCAATGAAAATTTGGCGGAAATTTTATCAAAAGGTTATTATTGCTTTTATATAAAATTCGAAAGAAGTACATAGAAATTGATTGAAATTCTTTTATTACGTCAAACTTATTTTTCATAAGCTCGTATAAAAAGAGTTTTGCATGATATTTATATTTGCATACGCATGCATGGCTATATTATCGTGACCTTTTGAAAGGTTTGTAAGCGTTTTCCTGTTATATTATAAGTTTTGTGAGAGCAATAACTATTTTACATCCGTGTTCTGCTTAAGCATTGTCTCTAATCTAAATTTAATTCCAACAACTGGGTATAAAGATTATATAAAGTTTTTTTTAATTTCTTTTAATTTCGACCGCGTGAACAGTGTCATTTCTATTTCTTACGAACGTCTGTATTCATTCTATTTTCCAGCACAAACTTATTTTTCTTTTTCTGTTTGTCTTACAGGTTAAAGGAAAAATTCTTGGATCATGATTTTTACAAACTTTCTCTTGAAGCTGTAGATAAACACGAATTTAGTTGCCGATATGCATTACGGTCACAGACGAGAATTCCTAAATAAGGATTGCGTGCTAAGAAGTAGACATCGATGTTGTTTTGTCTTATTGTTTTTTAATATTAACCAATGGTCATTAAAACACCTAATGAAGTTACTACATATCATCCAAGAGCCCCAGCCAAATGTTCTGGAGTCGAATGCTAGTCTAGGAGGACAGTTTAGATTTTCTTGCAAAAATCAGTTTGTAAGAGTTGGTGGAATTTGAGATCGTGAACATGATTTTAGGTTTTTTTTTAATTTCTAAGCTCTGTGTTGAGCTCTGATTTGAGTTCTGTGTCGTAGCCAGTGTATTTGCTTTACAATATATATATATATATTACCATACATCCTTTACGTTTGTACCAAGTAGCAGTAAATTTTGGTTTGCAATTTTAACACAGGATGACGGTCTTCCATAACGGTCCTCCGGAAAGCAAAATTTCAGACACTAAAACCGTCCGTCGTCGCGAGTTATAATTTTGGCTGCGCACCAAACCCAGTCTGTATCGCTTGGGGAAGCAGTAAACAGTTAAACAGAAAGTACCAAATTGCGTCAAATTTTTGACTTACTTACACACACACACACGCACACACACACACTCATATATATATATATATATATATATATATATATATATATATATATAACGTTAATGACCCGCGGTAGTATCGTTAGAAGAGACTACCTGTTTTTTTATTACATATATCTAGGGCGTCAATACCGAGATATGATTATTAGAATTTGTTAAATAGTAAAAAAAATATATATAAAAGTTATCATGTGATGGTGAAAATATATATATATATATATATATATATATATATGTGTGTGTGTGTGTATATATATATATATGTATATATATATATATATATATATATATATATATATATGTATATATATATGTGTGTATATATATATATATATATATATATATATATATATATATATATATATATATATATATATATATTGTTGTTATTGACCCCTGGTGAAAGAGGGACTGTGATTTAGAAGCTAACTATGGTTTCATGTAGCATATCGCCCATGCCGTAAAATAAAGACTTTTGTAAGAAAATTCGGAGTATTAGAATAAATTATGACAATTTTAAAACTCTCATTTGAGAAAACAGCTCTCCCCGCACCCTTAAATTCATTTTTTAACTTTGCTAACCTGTGATTTATTATTGGTCTCAGCCAAGAAACAATCGTCTTTAATTACATGATAACTTTTTCATACAGCTCTGATTTACTTCGTGCTAAGTTTCATCCAAATTGCTGATATTGTTTTCCACTTTATATTAGAGAGTGACAAAAGGTTATGCTTCTATATATTCAAGTGTTGATTGGGTCTGATTTTGAATATGGTGTTCAATTGTGGAAGTCTGCAAGCAGAGAAGGCGTCGCATCTATCTGCCGACCCTAGGGTGGACGTGAACTAATGTTTTTTTTGGACATGAACTAGTGATTTTCTGATCAGCTGATTATAAGAGACGGCAGAGTGGCGCCGTCACCAGGCGAATCAGAGCCAACGAACATGACGTCACAAATTCGGCCACCCAACCTACAAAAATTCCAGTCACGTGACTGGAAGCGCAAGTTTCCGAATACGGGAGAAAAATCCAGTTTTTTTAGCAGACTTGGTCGACACTCTCATCCCGAAAGCACCTTTCCTCTCAGAGGTCCTTTGAGCGACCGACTCCATCGCGTAGTTATATCTTTTTCAGAGCGGCACGCTCTATAGGCTTCTCGCCAACTAGAATACTTCATCCCGAAGTTATATCTCTTTCAGAGCTATACGCTCTAGAGGCTTTTCGCCGAAAACGATACACCATCCCGGAGTTACTCTAATATCAGAGCTGCATGCTCTAGAAGCTGTGTGCCTACCCTTATAGTTTTCCGTTTCGTGACTGTAATACCTGACATTTTGTTAGCGAATTTATTGGGCTACTAAGAAGGCCAGTTAGTTCCCTCTATGTCTAGACCAACTGTATCAACTAATCTGTAAATAAATCTGTAAAAATTCATCGAATAAATTTTTGATTAACTTGTAATTTATGTAGAAGACAGACTCTGAATGTTTATCCGCTACCCTGAGTCTGAAAATAATCACAATATATATATATATATATATATATATATATATATATATATATATATATATATTTCTATTTATATATATTACTCAGAATATATACTTTTACTAAATTTAAAATGTTTATTTTTACATTCTTAGTATATCCTATTAATTATCCAAACTATGCATAGTAAAGAAAGAAGAAAATCATATTTATTTAAGAAAATCAAAATTTAAAACTGGTTAGTAAATTACTTATTTGTCTCAGAGCTTATTTTTTAACTGGAAGACAAAATTTATTGCCTCAGAATTATTTTCTTTTTTTATGAAACTTGTATGAATTATTATGTATTTTTTTATTAAAATATATTTCCATCTGTTGTCTTCATAATTTTTTGGGCTTAGTAGCCCCTTTTTTCTGGCATTAATTACTATTTTTAAATGAATATTTTGTCCAGTCTTAGTTTCTCGACTCAACTAGAAAATTAATGGCTAATATCAAAGTTGTGACGTTAAAATTTTCCTCGATTAACTTAAATTATAATTTTCCGTTTTAAACAATATGGTGAATTAACGAGGAAATTTCTCGAACTGCAAAAAAAAAATTCAAATTATTTTTTAACTGTTGTTTGGTTATGATTTATTTCAGAAAAAGGAGAAAAAAAAAGGATTGCACACAAAGATATGGTTCTCGTCCAAGGGGATTGTACCGCAACTTGTGATACTTGATAACACTTTCTGTGGATATCAGAATGATTGCACTTGAAAAAATTTAGAGGAATTAATATAAACTATCAGACTCAAGCAAGAAAATGAAAAAAATTCACACAGTTTACAAAAGGTTTTAAACAATGTAAACAGTAAACTTGTAAAAAAAAAAAAAATGAAAATTTGTCACATAAATAAAATATACGAATTAAGTATATTTCAGATTCAATATTACCAGACGTAAAATTAAAAATAAAAGTATGTACATGACAATTTATGAAAAATGGAAACTATGTATTATCTTTACAGTTTTGGGTTGGAGTTTGATAAAATTTCTTCCGCAATGTTTTTTCGGCCGTAGTGTAGACCAACAGTGCGCAAACTGTAAGTCGCGATCCCCAGGTGAGTCTCGAAAGATATTTGGAGGGATCGCGGTTAGTTTAAATTAAATATGTATAATTCAGAATTATTTAATTAAAATATACTTTAAGATATTGTTAAATAGGTTGTCAAGCAGTTTTACAACCCTATACTTACATTACTTTAATTTATTTCTACGGATCTCCAGGAGACTACATATCTCCAGGAGACTATGTATCTCCATGAGACTACGTATCTCCATGAGATGATGGGTTCTCAAAATTATTAGAGCAACTATAAAAAAAAGATCAAAATCTATCCCGGAAGATGATGCGACAAAAGCACTTACAGATATTTCGCGAAACATTGATTAAATTGTATGTGTGATATAGGCTCACCCTTCTGATTCATTTTTTTTCTAATTTAGTTTTATATAAATATATGAACATTATTTATCAATGTTTCAATTTATCAATATATTGTTTTTATTATTAATTATCAATAAATTATTATTTTTATTTTTTATTATCAATAAACTATTTATCAATAAATCATTTTATAAATTATATTATATTGTATTATATATTAATTATCTTAAATTATTTACATAAAATAATTTATAATAATTGCTTTATAAATTATTTTATATAAATTTCTTTTCAGTGTTTATTTATTTATTTACTCGTTTATTTTTTAATGTTTCAATCGGAAGCTCATATTTTTGGAATCGTACCCTGTTTAATTTTAATTTTTGTTAATTTTTACCTAAATGAACAAAATATATATATATTACTTTTTAAATACGAAGTCTTAGTAGCCTAATATTTTCCAAGAATAAATGCAGAAAGTAAATAAGACATTTATGCTAATAGGAAAAATAAATATATAACCTGAAATCTACAGTTCATTGCTAGTAAAATCCCGACCAAAAAGAGAGTCCGCTGCGTCAGCGGAGACGCAGTACTATTATATTCTTTTGTCTCGACTTGTGTCTCGTGTTGTGTTCTTGTGTCTCGACTTACGAGTTTTTCGAGATACGAGCATTCTCTCTGTAGGTATTTTGCTTCGAGTTACGAACTAAAATTCGGGTTACGAGCAAGCTCCATATATCCCACCGCTAGTTTGAGCAGCAAATGCCATGTTACGTGCTCATCAAATGAGAACACAAGAAACATATAATATTTACAACCTTTATGTACAATAATTATACAGTTGTATACATATTATTCTGAGACTACTATCCAGTCTTAAATCGATTAAAATTCGAATTTTAACACTGAACAATTACCACCCGGGGCAGCTTGCTCTGCCCAAACTTGAGTCGCCCTCAGATACCGAACAGCGCCCAACCTCTCTCGCAAAGAGATAGCTTCAATTCCCTCCCCCACATTAGAACTCCCCAAGCGGTCTAAGGAATGGGAGGACCTTGGTCCTAGGATCGCAAACTTTCCCTCTTCTATGGATTCTGAGAAACGTTCTTCGAATTCTCAGAAAGAAGAACCTGGACATTACAGTCACAGTGAACGATGCAACAATCGTCCAGCTTGCGTGTCTCACTCGTTCACTTTAAGAGAGTAGCTGGTAATAAAAGCGAAAGTGAGAAAAGCGGGGCGAAAAGATCAAAAATCAACGAATATGATTTACTTTTTTAATTCAGCCTTTCTCCTCCTCTTCCATCAGCATCTTCAAGTCTTATCTCCAACTTAAATGTAGTACATTACACTTAATAAAAGAAATTTATTGCAGTACATTCTATTCTATTGCGTTTTTATACAATGATTGTCGTTTATAAGCACATTTTTCTTATTTAAAAATTTGTAACAAAAAATTGCGGTGTTTTGGGGGAGCCCGGAACGAATTAATGGCATTTCCATTCATTTCAATGGGGAAAATGGATTCGAGATACGAGTATTTCGAGTTACGAGCTCCGTCATGGAACGAATTAAACTCGTAAGTCGAGGTACCACTGTATATAATGTCATTAAAAATTATGGAACCTTTCGAATAAAACGTTTCGATTATTAGAGTCACTTCGAAAAACCTACATTAGGAAGAGAATAGGGAAAGGAGTTCAACACAATTGTCGGATTGTAATAAAATAGACATTATCAGAGAAGCTATTGACGGGGTTAAAATAGAGAGACATCTTAAAAAGGTTCCAAAAAGGTTTTATTTAGAATTTTATTTTTACATGTTTTACACCCCACTGATATTTGGTAGTCAGGAGCAGAATGTATGCCGTGGATTTTCATGCAGCTTTCATAATTATTGGACCTTATTAAAAGTGCATTGATTATGATTTTAGTTTTACATGTTATACATCATGTTGATGATCGTTTGTCAACAGGAGACAAAAGGGAGTAGATTCTTAGGCAGTTTCTGTTGTCATAATCATTTGATCTTCTAATAAGCCATAAATTGTGGTAATTTGTTGTTTACACTCAGCCGAGGCTTCCTCCGTCATCGATTCTTTAACCTTCAACATGTCATTCCACTTGCATGCCTGAAAAATAAGTGAAAATGGTTACAGAATAAAAATATTTTCATGGGTTATTTGAAAAAATATATATACACTTTTCAAAGCTCTTTGTCTGTGTTACTGTAAATAATTCTAATCAGTATTAAAATATTGCACAGTCAGCAATCAATATAATGCAGCTGAGATTGACGTAAAGTATGTGTAGCGATCGCAAGTCTGCAGCCGAATACCGCTGCAGATGACTTTTAAAAATATTTTGTATTTCACGTTCTGAAGAAGATGCTTGGTAACTATGTCGACCCGGTACGAGAGATATAAAAAGAATTCTTCTGCATTCACGCTTAAGTTTTTCGCTTTGCAATCTTTTGTATCCACGTTATTGCTTCATTGTACGAGTCGTACTTTCAATCTTAGATTTATGTAATAAATATTTTACACATGGACTACTGAAGTGAGGGAGAGAGGCTAGATTTTGCCTTTCAACAAAAATTTCTTGTTTTGAAAGCGGATAAACGGTAGTGCTATTTGTGATGATGGCAACTGCGCTTAATTTGAACATGATTTTTAGCGTAGGATTACGTTCCTCAATAACGGTGCTCCGGAGAGAAAAAAAATTGTCCGTCATGCGTCGCGAGTTATAATTTTGGCAGCGCCAAACCCAGTAGCAGTAAACAGTTAAACATAAAAGTACAAAAAAAAGAGAGAAACCAAAGGTGAGCAACTATATGTAATCCTACATTAATAACCCGCGGTAGTTTCGTTAGATGAGACTACCTGAAATATTTTTTTAATGTTAATACAGCCATTTTAATAAACACTTAGAAAATTCCTTATAAACATTTGTAATAGATATAGAAGAAGGGTTTAAGTGAATTAGTTATGTATTAATGAACTTCCTTGAAAACTATTTAAGGTTTGATTGCAATAAAAAGTTTGTGTATATATATATATATATATATATATATATATATATATATATATATATATATATATATATATATATATACAGTATATATATATATATATATATATATATATATATATATATATATATATATATATATATATATATATATATATATATATATATATATATATATATATATATATATATATATATATATATATATATATATATATACAGTAACCACCGCTTATAGTGATCAGTGGTTATAAGGATCAACCGTTTATAAGAATCAATATCGCGAAAACAAAAACAAATGTATTATTTCCATGTTAAAATTTTAGCTTTAAAGAATCAATCCACCGGTTTAAAGAATCAGTTTACACTCTTCGCAATCAGTTTACACTCCTCGCTTTCCTTTCATTTTTCAAAAAAAAGCCACTTAAACCCTCAAAAGGCACGAAGTTCTTTCTTTAAAATATTTTTTAAAGAAAGAGTGATAAGATGGGATGGAATACAGACGTAAAATGCGTTCCTTTCTTTGTTAGACATAACATAATAGTTTCCCCTTAAACGCTTTAGCACATCACTGTCCTATTAGCTTGACCCGGGGGCATCTTTACCCGACCGGGTCCGATTAATTTTTCTCCACTGGCAAAGAAAGACAGGGAATCTTTTTCCCCACCTCTCACATCCTGGTTGCGGCCTCCTGGACCCTGAAACACATAAATCTTCGAAGTGTCCACTATGACTTAGGCAAACGTGACATTAGTAGATTCAGCACATTATCAAACCGTGAAACGTAAGCTAGAAGGTGAATCGTCGTCTGAGACTTGGTATTGAAAGAGGTATAAACAGCCTCCTGAAAACTTCATTACGTCAAACTACCATAGAACACTTTTTCTTGCTCTCTTCCTGTAGTTGAAATGTTAAAACTGTTAAGCAGGTATGTTGTAACAAATATTGGAATTTTTCTTCTCTTACTATAATTATTTGTATCTACTTATAACTCTAGAAATTAAGTTGTATTTTTAAAACTATAAAAAATAATTTTAATAAAAGATAACGTAAATTAAAGAGTATTTTATGGTAAATTATCTAATATATGTATATATATAGATGTGTGTGTTCCAGTCCAAAAACCTAAATTTCGGCTATAAGAATCAAAATCAGTAATAACAAACGTGATTCTTATAAGCCGAAATCACTGTATTAAAGTTTGATATTTAAAAACATAAAAAGAAAAAGTCAAAAACCGTACAGTAGCAGTATGAACAATTGAAAAATCCCACAGAAAGAATACTAATATGGAGATGTACCTAAGTGACCGGGGGGAGTTGTGACCACCCCTCTCCGATTAAACATGTTTATGTGCCATGGCAACACTCTCGGTGGTCTGGTACATCCCCTAATTATAAATCAGTGCCTTTAGACAAACTAACAGCAACAAAATATGTTGAAAAATCGAACTAAAATGTACAACACTATAATGACAACAAAAAAGACACTATAAATGAAAAAGAATACTTAAAAAGAATATAGCCCAGAATTACCTATTGAATTGATAACCAACTTTAACAAATAAAATATACAAAAGGAATGAAATAGAAAGCAGTTCAATCTATCACTATGTAAATTTAAACATTTAAGCCTTATAACCAACACATATTAAAGTGATCACAAAAAGAAAATGATTACACCAAGTCAGATAGATAGACAAATAAAATACTTACGGAATAATCATCACTTTTGCAATTCTGGGGACCTATTTGTTTTTCCTTCAGAAGACCTAGTGAGAATGAGAGATTTTGAATTGCTTTTATAAAACTATGGTTATACTGTAAACAAGAACTAAAATATCACCTCAAAGAGCACCTTACGGCATCCTTAATCTCTCTTAAGTTCCAAAACTCTATGCCCAGAGAGTTTATCCCGAAAATAAACAATGGGGTGCGAGCTCCTAATTCTCCGTAAAAGGATAGTAACGAAATTAGGGGTTTCTACGAGCTATCCGGTCGATTGCACGCTCGTCTTCCTTTTTGGGTTTCTTCTAGGTTCACGTAGCTCGAATTCGTTTCTTGTTTAAAATCCCGGCCAAAAAGGGAGTCCGTTGCGTCAGCAGAGACGCCGTACTATTATATCGTTTTCGGCGCCGAAGAGGCAGAAAAAACCGCTAGATACGCCGTTCAAGAGCTGCCTTAACTGATTCCTTGGCAATTAAAAATTGAAGCATAATTTTATATTACGTCCATAATCTAACAGTTCTCCAACACCAATTTCATTTTCATCGGTACGTCATTTTGATAACATCACCTACGGGATTTAAGAACATCAGCAATAACGTTATTCGCAATATCCTTTTCGTTTATGGGTATTTTAACTCCCCCACGTTACTTCATTTGCCTGCCGCATGATTTTTAAGTATGTTTGATGACCGATTTTTGTTAATTGAAACTGAGTTCACATTAAGGATGTGACAAATCAAATTTGAGTTCAAATTCTCGTCTTTAACACTCCATCGGACGCGTTGATCTGACAGATACACGCGTGTCAATTTTCTCTGCTTTTGTCCCCTAAAACTTGTTCTTACGACGCTGACCTTATCAGTATCTGTCCATCCAAGCACCTGCTCCTTTGGAATGCAGTAACGACCAGTTCCGTGTAGGAGTATTTCCCGTTTTGAAGATAGTTTGACCTTTTGTACCTGCGAGATACATGCGCCCGATAACGTTTGTCTTTTGAAGCTTTACGGAAGTATTAAGATTCCCCGTACGTCTTTAATTTATCTTTTCCCATGATGAGTGCTAAACGCTTTTTAGATTTGAATAATCAAAAATACCTTGAGCTAGTTCATAGTATTCTATTTTGTGATGGAAATGGGGAATTAAATGAAGAATTTGATAGCAGTGAAAGTGATTGTAATGACTCAGAATTTTATGATGATGCTAATAAATATGATTTTTATGTAGGAAAAGACAATAGTACTAAATGGGCAAAATGGATCGGAAGAAAATATGTCAAAAGTATATATCCCAGAATATTATCACAAAATTACCTGGAGTAATCGGAAGTGCGAAAGGTATAAAATCTATATACGGCTCTTGGAAGTGCTTTTTTCTCTGACGAAATATTGGAAATAATTGTAAAATACACTAAAAAATACATTTCTGCAGTTTCTAATCTGCGTAGTAGAGAAAGAGATGCAAGGCTAGCAGAAAATATTGGAATAAAAGCATTTATCTGTGTACTTCTATTAGCTGATATTTGTGAAAATAAAAATTGTAAAAAAATAAAAAATAAATAAAAAAAGGTCCGGATGTAAAAGCCTGGACCTAAAAATAATAAAAAAGAAGATTTAAAGTAATACAAATTAACAGAAAACACATAAAACAGAGATGTATCTGATAGATACAGTGCGCCCGATGACGTAAGTTTCGAGACGCGCCCGACGGAGTGTTAACATTGCAAACATCATCGTTATATTACCCAGTGCTAAGTTGTGATTCGTATTCAACATTTGGCAGTTCAGATTCTATACATAAGATTTACCTATTTAATAAGAGTATTATCTCGTAGAAAAGTATAGGAACTTCCTCTTATAAAGGGGATATTTCTTTATTATCCAGTAATATGTGTTTTTCATTTTAACAATTTTATTCTTCCAGTATTCTCCATAATGCCAATATTTCTAATTGTATAATGTCTTATTCTGTTCATCCTGTTTTGCCTAATTTTAGCTAATTTTATAAGGATTGCTTTAACTACTTTTATATGGACTTTGTATCAGCACACATATATGCATGTATACAGGAATGTAGCCCTAAAAAGAAGTATTCTGGGGACCTACAATTTCTGATGAAATCGTAGAATTTCAGAATTGAAATTCCTTTGCACAAGGAATATAAAGAAACGTTAAAACTTACTCATCATCGTTTCTCCAAATTTCTTGTCATATTCCTCGCAAGCAGGACTGTTAATTCCATGTGGGGGTCCACGTCTGCCAGGTCTTTTCCCATGTCCTTTTCCATTAACGATAGCAGCGTATGCTAGACAGAGCAAGAAAAAGGTTGCGATTTTCAGATCCATGTTGCTCTCTTCAGTAAAACTTTAATCTGTGCAAAGCTCTTTATCTCACATTTATACCTCTAACGACGTATCAGAATCTGCAACCGAAAGAGAACTTGAATTTTCTCATGAATCGCGCTAATTTTTTTTTAAACTGTTCTGTCAGCAAAGAAAATATGGCGGAAATTATATCAAAAGGTTATTATCACGTTAGTTTAAAACTCAGAAGATGTGCATGGAAAATGATTGAATTTTGTCTGTTGTCTCTAAAGAATGTTTTCTATGGGCTCTGGAAAAATGCCATTTGCATGCCATTCTAATTTGCATATGCATGAATGCCTATGGTAACGTGACTTTTAGGAATGTTTAAAAAGAGTTTCCTCTTTTAATTTCTTTTTTAATTCTTATGAAAACAAAAAAAAAGTTTTACATCCGTGTTCAGCTGAATCAGTGACTCCAATCTAAATATAATCGTATTCGTTAACTTTGTTTTTCATACCTATGCCTTTCATTGAAACTGAGTACAAACGTTATATAAAAGTGCTTTTTATTTTGTTTTATTTAATTTCGATTCATATCAGCAGTGTTATTTTCCTTTCTGTCGATATTAGGGTACCTCTTATGTCTTTACCTCATCATCTTGCTACTACAAACTCATTTTTCTCTTTCTCTTCAATTTACAGGTAAATGGGGAAAAAAACCTTGGATCATGAGTTTGACCAACTTTGAATTGAAGCTGATGATCGACACGAATTTAAATGCCGATATTCCTTTTGGTCACAAACGAAAATATGCATCAACACTATGTCGATCTGAAAGTATAATGTTGTTACTGCACGAGCTATCAGGGAAATATGAAGTCGATGTCTGTGTTGTAATGTCTTATTATTTTCTGCTGCTGACTAATATCTAGTCAAACTTCTTTTTGCTGTTAGATTCCTCACATATTCCGTAAAACGTGGGTTCTTTACCAACGAGACGTGAAAAATAGTCGATTGAAAGTACAAGGTAGATATGGCATGAGTTAACAGCAAAAGGTGTAGAGCAGCGTGTTATTTTAAGGGGCATCCACAAGACAAGAAGGATTTGCGTATCAGCCAAGACCCCCCCCATCCTAATGTACTGAAATCGAATGATAGTTTAGAGTTTCTTGTAGACATTAGTTTGCGAAGGTTGGTGGAGTTCAAATATGATATTAGGTTTTTAGAGTTTTAAGCTCTGGGTTGAATTTAAGTCTTTATAGTTTTTTTTATCCAACCATTAAGTTTGTGTCAAGTAGTAAAAAAATTTAGTGTCGTATCGTTTGTTATATATTTAGTGTTTATTACCATGACCTGACCATTAGAAATCAGTTAAATAGAATCCGTTAAATAGTTTGTCAACAAATTCTGGAGGAGGGTCATTATTCGTTGAAGGGGTGAAGAAATCACTCGGCTATCTAAGAGTTTCCCCATATACTAATTCCGCTGGAGTAGCATCTGAGTTCTCCTTAGCTGTACATCTAAGAAGAACGACTGGAAGAACATCTGTCCACTTTGGGGTGCCATGACATTTTAGAGTAGTTTTCAATGGTCTTTGGAAATTTTCTACTAAACCATTTCTTTGTGGGTGGAAACTTTTAGTGCGACAACGCCGAATGCCGAGTAGCTTCATTAAACTGCGAATCTACGAAGATTTAAACTGTGTCCCTCTGTCAGTAGTAATGTGCGTTGGCATACCGAAGTGGACGATCCAACTTGAAAGAATTGCTGAAGCAACTGTTGACGCTGAAATTTCAGAAATGGACAAAACCTCCACCCATCCTGTGTAGCGGTAGATACATGTGAGGCAGTACCGGAAACCATTTGAGGGGGGAAGTGGACCAATAATATCAATATTTATATGTTGGAACCGCTGTGATGGTACATTTATATTTTGCACAGCACTATGCGTGTGCTTGGGAATTTCAGTCTGTTGGCATGACAGACATTCTCTTGTCCACTGAGCACAGTCCTTGCTTATTGTTGGCCACACGTATCTTGAGCGAAGAATTTTCGATGTGGCTCGAATTCCAGGATGTGACATGCTGTGTAGAGACACAAAAAACTTTTTCCCGATGAGACGCTGGAATGTATGGACGTATTATGCCATTTCTTGTATCGCAGTAAATCTTTTTCGTAGTACCTGGAAGCTTAACTGGCTCTAGTGATAAAGAAGTGTTAGTGATTAGCAGTGACTGCAGTTCTATGTCCGTTGCTTGGGAGTCTGTTATTTCGTCATAATCAATAGAACTAGAAGAACTGATTGTTTCTAGACGAGAAAGCAAATAAGCTGACAGATTTTCAAACTCTTTAATGTGACGAATGTCAGTGCTGAACTGACTAATAAAGTGAAGCTGGCGATGTCGTCGCGGTGTACACTTATCTTACTTCTGGCGGAAAGCATATATTAAAGGTTTATGATCGATATATATGGCAAAAGGACGCGCCTCGAGCATATGTCTAAAACTTTTAATTGCAAGGCTTAAAATGTTAAAAGCTAAAAACTCCCGGTTATACGCGCTATAGCGGGTCTCCCTCGGAGTTAACTTTTTTGAAAAAAAGAACTCAAGGAGTTGAAGGGTGTTGTCAACGACTTAGTGCAACGCACCACCAACAGCGAAATCTGAAGCATCAACGTGCAGCGCAAGTTGCGCTGTAGGAGAATGTTCTGTAGGAGTTGTAAAGGCATTTTCGACTTGTAAAAACCAAAGTTTAAGATTATTTCGCCAAAATTGTGGTATTTTAAGCGTGACCCTATCGACATGTGGGAAAGTAGCAGTATCTTCCGTCATGTTATGTATGCAAATAAATATATACTCTAAAATATATCTATGTCTTCCGACAGAATAAGGATAGCAAAAAGAACAAAGCCGTTTAGATGCAAACTTCGTGGCGTTAACGAAAAAGTACTCGGAAACACGAAGCACCAGAACTACATAGCTGTAAAACAGGAAAGCCCGAGTCCCACGTCCGGGTCACCAACTGTAGTCGTTTCCAATGTAGTTTCTAGGCTAAGCGTGTTAGACCTCAGCCGAGAGACAATATTAAACAACACAAACATATTATTATATCAATTTCACCTCTCGCTATTAAAACTCCTCGAAAATATATATCTGTCCATCCGCTTTTCTCAACGCCAACCGATATGACTTGTAACTGATCGCGTTGCCAAAC
The DNA here is from genome assembly GCA_907164885.2 of Dolomedes plantarius. Taxonomy (NCBI): domain Eukaryota; kingdom Metazoa; phylum Arthropoda; class Arachnida; order Araneae; family Dolomedidae; genus Dolomedes; species Dolomedes plantarius. Next base: position 27,456,742 of record OU015498.1, on the reverse strand, counting down.
AGCTCTGAAGAAACTTACGGCTGTGCCTCGAAGTAGGTGTGACAATCAGTCGAAATCAGAGCGGGTAGAATGATTAGTTGTTTTGCATCGCCGCAGCTGTTTGTAGCCGTTTGGAATCGACTTTACACTGTAGGTCCCGGTCTGATTAGCCCTCATGTAGAAGAAAGTTGACCGTATCGCTCCAAACCGAAACCCTAATCTTTTAATATTTGTTTCATAGCTATGACGGTTATTGGAGCTGAATAAAAAGATCATAAAAACGTTTTTCTTAACATATCTTCGAATTTCGACCACGTGAGCAGTGTTATTTGTCTTTCTGTTACCGTTCGGAATGTCTGAACATCTTTTTCTTCTCAGTAAAAACTCATTTTACTCTTTCTCTTTGTCTTACATGTTAAAGGGGGAAAAATGGATCAAGAGATTTACCAACTCTGAACTGAACATGATGATTAACACAAATTTATATACTGATATTCATTATTTTCTCAGACGGAAGTTTTTGAATATATATTATACTGTTATATTACGGGATATCAAGTTGATATCGATATTACTATATCTTATTCATTCATTTATTTATTTATTTTGTTATCCAATATTTAGTCAAATTTCCTTTATGTTGTAAGATCCCCATATATCCGTAATTCCCTAATTCCTGGACATATATGTCCAGGAATCTTCTGAGACGAACGTATACGTTCGTCTCAGAAGATTCGATATTGGATTATCAAGAACGTCTTGGTGTTTCTCGTTATTGTTCATGTCACCATTTTTGACCAATTTTTTCCAGGCTGGTTGGAAATTGCAAAAATGTCTTTTACCTGTCTTCTCTATCCACCTCCACATCGTCACTCTTTGAACAATCCTCGTAATGAATAACATTAACCGCGTATTTTTATGATTATTAGATTTTAAGAAGTTGCATTTTTATGCTCTACAGTATAGGGAATCCGGTCCGTAAATCTGTGTACATAAAGTGCATCAATTTCCGTATGAAATTTTTCATGATTTGGCATCTTCTAAGGAATAAATCTTTAGTTACTTGCAATGTATCCGTCTGAAATTTTGTTCAATATTCCTTTGTTTTATATTCTTTAAACTGACCTCAAGGATTTAAGCTTAAGGTGAAAATTTGGAAAATATATTCCATCAAGTAAAGAATTCAACGGAAAACATTCTTGTCCTCGTTAAGGCTGCTATGTACTAACCCCATTGGATTCGCTCACCTCAATGTTAACCTATGGAGAAAATTTGTCCACGGATTGCCGACTTGGAATCAAAGATTTTTTTTTAAAAAATTGTACTCCGTCATAGAGAAAGAAATTTTAGATTTGTGTACATTTTTCGTTTTTTTTAAATGCAATTAATATTTTAAAATTTAAATTATTCTGGGGAAAATCTGGTATAGTGTGTTTTAAACGCTCATAAATTCATTCGGTGAACGAAATTTATAAAATGAATCCTGTAGCGCTTTGCAGAAAAGCTCAGGCTATCTGACAATATCAATTTTATCGGATTATCAGCATTTATGTACCTGTAAATAGGTGACAAAAATATATTTTAAATAAACAATTTGGGGGTAGCGCTTAACCCCCCTATAGAGAGAGAGCCATTACAATCCCTCAAAATGTCAATCCTAAGGGGGGTGGAATACTCTTACTCTCAACTGGACTCCTCCCACCACAAGAATCTGCAAGAAGAGAAGAGAAATACGATTTTTTTCTTAGTACATAGCATCCTTAAAGCAATTAAAAATTTCGTAGACAAATATTTTATAAATACAGTAAAACCTCGTTTATCTGGCCCTCGTTTATCCCGATCTCCGGATAATCCGAATCAGATTTGTACATAGTATTTTGATTTAATGGTCACATTAGATAATAATTGTTAACTGTGATAGCAAGAACGTTAACTACAAGTACGCCAAATATTCGCTCTTTAGTTTGATTCAATGTATAGATTGCATAGATCCTGCATAGATTGTACAATAAATTATGGTACTAAAATGCTTTTTGTTGAGTTTAAGAAAGCTTTATTAGATTTACCATTTTTTTGATGAGAAATGCTGTGAAAAGTTGCTTTTATATTTTTTTAATGTCTTGTAAACAATACTATGCAATTGTGTTACAAATCGCAGTTTTTTATCGTAATAAACGGTAAGTCTGCTTAGTTTTGTTTTGCTTATTACCCATATTACCCGGATAATTCGGATTGCCTATGGTCCCAGTTAGTCCGGATAAATGAGGTTTTACTGTTCTGAATATTGGCTGTATGAGAACTTTCTTATGCCTAAAAGTTAAAAAAATATGTATGTTGTAATGTGCGTCTAATTTTGAGATGATAAAAATTTGAAAACAGCATTTCAAATTCATCAAGTACTTTTTATCAATGTAATCACCATTTTAATAACTCTCAAAGCATTCGAGATGAAATTCTCTTTCATATACTTTCCCTATTTGTAACAGATTGGTCTATCCTCATTGTGGTGTTGAAATGAATCTAAGAGGAATTCTGACGCTTTAAATACAGTGATTTCCGCTTATAAGAATCACGTTTGTTATTACTGTTTTTGATTCTTATAAGCGGTTGATTCTTATAACCGAAATTTAGGTTTTTGGACTGGAACACACACACCTATATATACATATATTAGATAATTTACCATAAAATACTCTTTAATTTACATTAACTATCTTTTATTAAAATTTTTTTTTATAGTTTTAAAAATAATAATTAATTTTTAGACCTATAAGTAGATACACATGATTATAGTAAGAGAAGAAAAAATACAATATTTGTTACAAGTTACAACATACCTGCTTAACAGTTTTAACATTTCAACTACAGGAAGGGAGCAAGAAAAAGTTTTCTACTGTAGTTTGACGTAATGAAGTTTTCAGAAGGCTGTTTATACCTCTTTCAATACTTATAGTCTCAGACGAAGATTTACTCGGACGGGTAAAGTTGCCCCCGGGTCAAGCTAATAGGACAGTGTTGTGGTAAAGCGTTTAAGGGGAAACGATTATGTTATGTCTAATAAAGAAAGGGGTGAATTTTACGACTATATTCCATCCCATCTTATCAATCTTTCTTTAAAAAAAAGAACGAACTTCGTGCCTTTTGAGGGTTTAAGTAGGTTTTTTGGAAAAATGGAAGTAAAGCGAAGAGTGTAAACTGATTCTTAAAACCGGTGGATTGATTCTTTAAAGCGAAAATTTTAACATGGAAATAATTCATTTGTTTTTGTTTTCGCGATATTGATTCTTATAAACGGTTGATTCTTATAACCAGTGATCACTATAAGCGGTGGTTACTGTACCAATTTAGGGGATTGATTAATTCTTGAGAAACGCTTTAATCTGTTGAAAGAAAGGTAAATAAAAGTTGCAATAGCTTAGAATTAAAAGACACACTCGATACAAAATAAGATCATTCAAAAATGCGAGTAAATAAAAATAAATAAATTTTGTATTTTGGTCCCCCTAAACGAATTCTTAATAAGCTGGACATGCGTGTAAAAATACTGAAATTGATTTCAAATTCAGGAGAATTCAGTTTATAGAAACTCAGATAACAAAGACTAATGCACTGGAATAAAAATGAAGTATTTATGCAGAGAAGTTGTAATATATAATGGCATAACAATTTCTGTTATCAATCGACTAAAATGTTTCAATAATTCCAGTTACTCGTAGTAACCTACTTCACGAAGGGAACAGGTTAACGAGCTCAGAATTATCTGATTTTATAAAAACTGACACTCTTACGAGATCTGTTGAAGGTGGGAAATTAGTGCAGACCATCTTGAAAAGGAGAAAAATTTGCATTAAAAAGAACTTTATTTCTACATGATTTACATCATATTCATATTCGTTAGTCAGGAGCAGACAGGTTGGTGGGAATTTCCAGGTAGTTTCCGTAACTATCGGACCTTATTATACGCCATAAATAGTAGAAACTTGCTTTTTACACTCAGCTGACGCATCCTCCGTCATCGATTCTTTAACCATCATCATGTCATTCCACCTGCATGTCTAAAAAATTATCGAAAAAAGGTTACATAACGAAGATGTTTCATCAGTTACTTGAACACAAATTACAGTATTCATAGCTCTATTTAAAATGAACTGAATACATTTCTCATCAGTATTAAGGGAGCGGTGGACCTTTGTTTCAGCAAATCTCGTCATTGTAATACTGATTGTGTTATTGTAAATAATATATATATATTTCTGTAGATTATTAGTACCAAAATAATTTTTTCAAGTAAAAAATCATTTATTAAGCTTCTACAAAGCAATTTATAATGGGTAAGTGTAGTAATAAATTTTAAATCTGTATTTCTCAAACCAGATTTTTCAAGATTTTTAGATTTTTTAAATGCTCCATGCTACTTAATTTTTCTTCAAAATTCATGAAATTGATAAGGAAGAATTCTGATGCTGTTTATAAAAAAACTGGGTATGCATTTTCCAATTCGACTTTATTAAGGTAATTAAATTTGATTTATAACTTTTCAAAAGGCAAAATTTTGATGAAAATCCGGGATGGAATTCAGAAAAAAAAAATCTCTCAAAATTAACTATTCAAGGGATTAAATAATTGATACCCAGATTTGTTTGGTATACAGTTTAAAGAGATTAACATGCAAAATCGAGGACATATCTCAAAAATTAAGTTGCAAGGATCATTTAAAAATTTTTTTTATAAATTTCAATTTTTTTTTAAATCTTAAAATTATAATGAGATTGGAAATTTCTTTTAAGGTATTCCATTTATTTATTGTGAAATGTGCATATGTACAAAATTTCGTATCTCTATGATGAAAAGTAAAAAAAGTAAATTTTAATGTCCACCGTTCCCTTAATACATCAAACCGTTAAAAATCAAGTTAGTATAGGTAAGCATTATTTTCGTAGCTTATTCTATAAGGCATGGATTACTGACTTTAAAACGCTCAAGACGCTATAATCTGCCCTTCAGCAAAAATTATTTGCAGTCCAAGTGCATAAAGGGTAGCGCCGTTTATGATGATTCTTGCGCATGTTTCTTCATTATCCTGATATTTTTTCCCGAATCTTCATCAAGGAAATACAGTAAATCTGTAGTGCGTTGACAACAATTAAGATCAATTGTGTTTGATATTTAGAATAGTAAAATTTATGAAAGAAAATGCATATTCTGTTTGTCTGTTTTGATGTCGTTTGCCCCAAGGGTGCAGACATTCTGGACAGTCTGCTAGTTTACTTTGAGCGAACGTATGTCACTGTGCATGTCCATCCCTCATTGAACTTCAGTATCACCTTGTTACACGGTGGAATGTTATACTGGCCTTAGTGGCAAAAGAGAATAATGCGTTGTGATTAAAACAAGTAAGTATTATCACTTATAAGGATGGTTTCAAAGATAGCAATAACTATAGGTTCAGTATGTCTCATATAACTTCTATACTAAGCAATACAGTTAAATTAATGATGTGAGATTCGTTACTCACTTAAAATCACCATGTGGATAGACACGTGTTCTAGGATTAATAAATTGAGTTTAAGTTACATTGATGCCAATTAAATTCATGATAAAACAATTATGACAACAGGAAATACCAACAGTTAGGAACCTAAATATAGTTTATTGATTATCATGATATTAAACAACAAATACACTATTAATAAAAACTTTTGTTACCTAAGCCTAGCCATGCCCAGTACTACTCACACCAGACTCTGCGTCTGTTCACCTTCCAACACAAAGTTCTGCAGTGATCTCTCTACTGTTTTTTTTTTTTGGAGGGAACGTCCTTTCTCTCAGACTGCGCCAAATATTCAAAATCTCGCCAGCGCATGCGTACTTAACGCAACGGCAGCAAGATTTGGCGTATATCGCCTGTATTGGCACTAAATCTTCAAATATATTGTATTATTGCATTGGAGAGTTATAAAGGCATGCAATGTGATAAGCATATACATGAGTGCCTTTATAACACACCTGGTGAACTTTTTCCAAGAAAAATATAGCGACATACAACGTAAAAGGAAAGTTTTTGCGATTCTTCCAAACAGAGTGTAGAATATAGCATTTCGTTTAGAACAAACAAACAACGACAAAATATTACATGGCATAAATATTTGTCTACGTGTCCTGAACATGCATTGAATGCTTTATGGTTCACGTAAGATAATTGGACTCAGTATTTTGTGAACTTTCAGTTCATTGAGATTTAAAAATACTTACTGAGTGATCTCCACTTGTGCAATTTTCAGGACCTATTTTCTTTTCTTTCATTAGTTCTAGGGAGAATTAGAGATTTAAAATAGCTGTTTTATAACTGTGGTTATGCTGTAAAGAACACAAAAGTCACTTTAAGCAGGAAATTATGAAACCCAGCATTGATTTCTTATTAATTGAAATATTAGACGTATAATTTTATATTACACTAATGACGTTACACTTGTCGACGCCAATTGAGGCGTTTCCGTTGGGAAGAGGGTAAGTGCCAAAATTTCCGAAGAGTATTTTTTCACTGATACAACGATTTTTTCCAAGGTAAATGGAGTGGAAAAGGGAGATAAGTGTCTAGCTACTTTGATTTGGTTCTGTGCTAGGCAATTACCTCCTTTTCCACTAGCCTTTTCCATTAGCCTTGGAAAAAAACTTTTATCAGTGAAAAAATAATTTTTGGAAATTTTGGCACTTACCCTCTTTTCAACGAGATCGCCTCAATTTTATTTTTATCAGTAGGTTGATTAAATATGGCGACCTGCGGTATTTAAGAATCACAGCAATAAGGTTAAACACAATACAAGTTTCTGTTATAGATATTATAACATCTTCATGTTATGTGATCAGCCTGGGGGACGATTTTTATATATGTTTTCCGACATTTTAAAACTGAAACTAAATTAAACATAAGGGTGTAACAAATCAAATTTCAGTATAAATTCTTGTCACAAACATTGCAAACATACCATTATATTAGCCAGTGCTAAGGGTCTTGATGTCTCCAGCATCAAACATTTCATAAACGACATCTCATTTACTGATAATGTCGACTCTGTGGAGAATCCTTCTCATTTAAGTTTGGTGTTTGATTTGACCTTTAGAATAGAGACTTTGCTTTTTTAATATATTTCAATCGAAAAAAGTGTAGGAACTTTCTATTAATAAGGAGGTATTTATATAAAATCCAGTAATACCTGCGTTTTTCTAACGTTATTTTTTTGTTCTGAAATCTCCATCATGCGGTTTTTTTCAAATTAATACAGCTTCTTTTTAATACTCTGGTTTTGTTTCTTTTTAACCACATTTAAAAGGGTTTTATGCATAAACGTATACGAATGAATGCAGGTATGTTGCAAGGAAAATTATGATCTTGAGAAATCCCAATTAAAATGTATATTGGACCCTTTGAGATAAAAAAAATTCTTCTGATATATAAAAAAATTAATTTAGGTTAACAGTTTGGCCTTCACTGCAACATACTGGCCAGTATGCATACGTGAAATAATGTCTTTTAGTATACTACTAGTTGAAATTTAGACAAATATGTTTGATATATTAAAATTACGATACAAAATATGCAGTTAGTTGTATAAAATTGGATTTTAGCAAGAACCAAACTTTCAGTTTTTACCGTTTTCATGATAATACTTAAAATTTAATAGAGTAACAAGTTCTTTAGAATAATATCGATCAATCCCAAGGGAGTCTGTTCCCGATTTCACAGAAGAATGGATATATACAATTCTGTTTCATCTCAACATTGCTTGTACTCTTATTTACTTTATTCAAGGGAAAACCACATTATTGCAGTAATATTACAGATATGGCAGAGATATTCAGATATATGGTTATATTGTAAGACATTAACTATTGATAATTTCTAGGAAATCATACATGAAGTTAGATCTTCAATGTTCGTATAATTTCAGGATAAAAGATAAACTAACAAAATTGGAGAAAAGTGAGAATTATTTTTTTTTACATAGTAATGCAAAAATAAATATTTAACATGTCTATTACATTCCATGCATGAATGTTGACACTGATATATATATATATATATATATATATATATATATATATATATATATATATATATATATATATATATATATATGTATGTATGTATATATATACTACACAAACACAAATATCCGAACAAAATTAAAAGGCTTACTATAAAAAGTAAATTTATTTTATAATTAGGTATAAAACTATGATGTTTTATAAAGGTCATGCTATACTATGTCCAACCCAATGTGCATTAACTTCATTCTTTTTCACTTTATATCAATTAAAACTTAAGGGAATTGAATAAAATTTGGGTTCCAATTGAAACGAAAATTAAAGTGAAAAAATAAAATATAAGTGTGATTCCCAAAATATCATTCGATAAACAAAACCCACAGAAATTAAAATCAATTTCAATTTCAAAACCGGAAATTATGTGAAGACGTATTAAATAGCAAAAGCATAGTAACAAACTTTATAACATCATAAATGGTAATTCCAAGTTTTCCTTCTCGCTAAATAAGCAAAAATCCTAAAGGTAGAAAGACGTTTACCCTAGTCTATCCGTTCGATGTTAACAGTTTCAAGCTGTTGATAAATGGGTCTCAAAAGACTACACACATCTACAAATTTATATATATATATATATATATACACACTGGTGGCTACTGTAAATGCAACACCCTGAAGGAAACATGCAAATAACATGAAATTTACAACATGCATTAGTGGAGGTGAGATATGCAAATGATTAGAATTTCAGTGCAGACGTACATCACGCGCGCCTGTGGCGCCACTTCAAAGCGCTATTTAAGACTTGGAGATTTCGAAGATTTCAAGTTCGGCAATTGTGTTTATCTTGTGGTTTTTTCAAAAAAAACTATCAATTATGCCTCGCGAAAACAGCGATCATCTTTTGATCAAGTATCCGAGTTCGACAGAGGAAGAATAGTGGCCTACCGAGATTGTGGATTAACTTTCAGGGAAATCGGTAGTCGTGTTGGACGAAACCAAACAACTGTAATGCGGATATGTGATCGTTGGATGCAGGAGGGTACGACGGACCGGCGTGTTCGATCGCATCCACCTCAGCGCACCACTTGACGTGATGACAGGCAAATTGTGCGCATGGCAGTGACGGATCGCTCAGTCACATCACGAACCATAGCACAGCACATGCAGTCTGTAACGCATCATCCAGTGTCTGCGCGTACCATTCGACGCCGTTTACAGCAGAGTGGTCTGTCCGCAAGACGTCCATTGCTTTCTCTACCCTTGACGCAGAGCCACAGACGTCTCCGCCGCCAATGGTGCGATGACAGAAGGATGTGGACGGCAGATTGGAATGAAATTGTCTTTACTGACGAGTCACACTTCTGTCTGCAACACCACGATGGTCGCATTCGAGTCTGGAGACACCGTGAAGAGAGGATGCAAACAGCTGCGTTATGCACCGCCACACTGGTCCTGCACCGGGTATTATGGTATGGGGCGGTATTGGATATCACTCTCGCACACCTCTCGTACGCATTGCCGGTACTTTAAACAGCCAGCGCTACATCTCCGAGGTGTTGGAGCCAGTTGTCCTTCCTTACCTTCAGGGCTTGCTCACAGCCATATTTCAACAGGATAATGCGCGACCACACGTGGCACGCATTGTCCAACGGTTCTTCGTCAATCGCCAGATTGAATTGCTTCCCTGGCCGCCTCGCTCTCCGGATCTTTCGCCGATAGAAAACATGTGGTCCATGGTTGCTCTACGATTGACCCAGATTCCATCCCCAGCTGCCACAGCAGATCAACTTTGGCAACGTGTGGCAGCTGCTTGGTCTGTTGTACCAAAAGAACTCATCTAAAGTCTCTTTGAATCAATGCCGAGGTGTGTGGCAGCGGTGATCTCCAACAATGGCGGCTACTCTGGCTACTGATTTTGGCAGGAACCACACTTCACAGAAATCTATAAATTTAATCATTTGATACTTGGTCAACATGTTATCTACAAAATAAATTTTGTTGTGATATCTCTTGTCTTTCTTGGTGTTGCAATTTGGGTGGCCAGCATTGTATATATATATATATATATATGTGTGTGTGTGTGTATATATATACACACACACACACACACACACATATATATATATATATACATATATACATACATATATATATATATATATATATATATTTATTTATTTATAGTTTAATTACAAGACAATCAGGTTAGAACTGCAATTGTTTTTCCTCAAGGATTTTAAAGTAACGTTAAAACTCACTCATCATTGCTTCTCCAAATTTCTTGTCATAATCCTCGCATGCCGGAAAATTAATACCGCGTGGTTGTGGTCCACGTTTGCCCTGTGCTTTTCCATTAACGACAACAACGTATGCCACACAGAGTAGGCAAAAGGTTGCGATTTTGAGATCCATGTTGCTCTCTTCAGTTTCACTGTGAACTATACCTTCCTGCCACACTTGCTTTTATAGCTAGTACGACAAGCCGTAACTTTAACCCAAACAGCAATTGAGTTTTCCATGAAGTTTTCAATGAATATTTTTTTTAGATTTTCAGTTAGCAAGGAAAACTCGCCGGAAATTTTATCAAAGGCTTATTATCTCTTTGATTTAAAATTCAAAAGATGTACATGGACAATGAGTGAATTTCCTCCTTTGTATATATTTTTTTCTTCACTTTATGCGCTTGAAACATGATGCCATTTGCATGTCCACTCTTATTTGCATACGCAGGGATGGCTATGGTAACGTGACGTTTTAAACCTTTGTAAGAATTTTCCCGCTTGAGTTTCTATTCTAAATCTTGTGAGAGCAATAAATGTTTTATATCCGTGTTCTGCAGTATCTCTAATCTAAATATCGCCCTCTTCCCTTACCACTTGATTCATATTTATGACGCTCTTGACTTTGAGTACAAAGATATTATAAACGTGTTTTTATTTTTAATTTCTTTAAATTTCGACCGCGTGAGTAGTGTTATTTGCCTTATAGTCGTTATCCGGCAACGTATGCACCTCATCTTATTGCTAGTATAAACTCATTTTACCATGTTTTACTAACTCGCTTTCTTGTTTGTTTGTATGTTTGTGTGTTTGTGTGTTTGTGTGTTTGTGCAGTACAAATCTTGCAATCCATTTTTTAACTAACTTCCCTACTAGTTAGACATTTGAAACTTTTAGAATAGCTCAGAACACGATGACAATGCATTCTTTTAATACTTTTAGCCGAAAAAATTTAATTTATTTACAAAAATATTGCGTGAAAAATTAAAAGAAATTTATAAAAATCAAAGTGTGTGTTTGTGTGTTTGTGTGTTTGTCCAGTACAAATCTTGCAATCGATTTTTCAACTAACTTCCATACTAGTTAGACATTTGATACTTTTAGAATAGCTCAGAACACGATGACAATGCATTCTTTTAATACTTTTAGCCGAAACAATCCTCAATGTGGCGCTTCAATCGAATTCAATGTTTGCAATTTTGCGTAACGGCGTTTGACGATTTTTAAAACAGAAAACATGTGAATTTAATTTATTTACAAAAATATTGCGTGAAAAATTAAAATAAATTTATAAAAATAAATTTATAAAGTCTGTGGATAGTGGAAACGACTAAAAAGTTATTAAAATTAAATAAAAGAGAGTGAACAAGAATAGTTAAGTTAAGGTTTGTGCAATTAAGAGAAAATTGTCAAGTTTATATGATTCAACAGAAAATTTAAAAACGTGGTATATAAAAGTTTCTTTTTATGTTGTAGTTATTCTCTTTCTCTTTTACTTGCAGGTTAAAGGAAAAATATCTGGGATCACGAGTTTTACCAAATGTTCAGTCTTCATAAAAGATTTACTATTTTTATTTTTATTTTTAAATAATTTATTATAATAATTGTTACATTTATTCATCATGTTGATGGTAATTTGTATTCAAATTGTGTTTCTGGTTTATTGTTGGTCAATAGATGGCATCAGTATATAACTTTTTTATTTACTTCAAGCTAAATTTTTTTTTTATTCTGTTGTTGCACATTCGATTCTGATTAATGGCAAGAAAATGGCTAAGAAATGTTTAATCTGTTCTGGTGTATATTCTATTCTAAGCAATGTCATGTAAGAATTCAAAAATCGCCATGTTGGATGCGATTCCGTTTTTCTTTTTTTTTTTTTGTTAAAGATTCTGTGCAGATTATTGTTCAATCTGTTGACATTTCTCAGTCAATTATTCATTTTGCAAAACCTAATTCCGAAGGGTTATTCAGTATGTCATGAATTCAAAAGTTATGTGTTAAAATGAAGTCAATTATTAAATGCATTTTAAGGATACATGCATGAAACTAAATTTTTTAGTGTTGACTTATTATTCAAGTATTATTGAGATGATGTTAAAGGTAAGCCATTCCAGTATTACCTTTATTAAAAGAAGTAAAAAGATTGATTACTTGCACTTAAACAATATTAAATATTTTTGTTAATGGATTCTTATACAGTCCACTAATATATAAAGTTATATTAATAAAATTACTGACCCCACACCATCTTTGAATTGAAGCTGATGATTTTCAACGAATTATAATTTTAACACGAATTGAAATCCTGGCATTTATTATTGTAACAGATGAAAATTTTTAAGCATAGATAGCGTGATAAGAAGTCGATTTGCATATTTTAATGTTTATTTTATTTTATTTTTTGTGTTTTGCTAAACAGTATTTAGCTAAATAACCTGGGATATTTTTCACAGCTCTCTATATTTTCTACATACCTGCCGCTTATCTTTTTTTTTATATTTGCTATTATTATTGTTAATATTGTGCTCTCATCACCTCACCCTGATATGGGACTCTTCGATGCCCCTATTTGTGTTTTAATTTGGCGAGAGTAACCACGTGGACTCTAAAACATTTGTAATTGTGTACTGTACTGAACGGCGTAGCCAGTGCTCAGCGTTGTTGGAAAACTCGGGGTTCATTGTCAGTGACTTAGCATTTCTTAACGTCAAGAATATTTTATCGCGGTTAGATTTCGCCCACATTTATTTATATTATTGTTAATATTGTACTCGCATCTCTTCGGAAACGAACTTGACGATATTTCTACTTCTATGTAATGAAGATTCGATTTATTTGGATTCGTGATATCCGCTGAAAGGCTATAGGGCTGATAAACGATCGGAAGCTCGAGATCCTCGCAGATGACCTAGAATTTTTAAACAGCACCAACATTTGATCACAGTTCAATTTTTAAAAAAAATTCACACTAAATTTATTAACATTAAACAGAAAATTTAGATATGCGTATTTCTTGATCATGTTTCTACTTCTATGTAATGAAGACTCGATTTATTTGGATTCGTAATCTCCGCTAAAAGGCTAAAGGACTAATAGACGATAGGAAGCTCGAGGTTCATTGCAGATAACCTAGAGTTTTCAAACATCGACAGCATTTGATTACAGTTAAATTTTTAAAAAAAATTTACACTAAATTTATTAACATTAAACAGAAAATTTAGATATGAATATTTCTTGATGATGTTTCAACTTCTATGTAATGAAGACTCGATTTATTTTGGATTCGAAATCTCCGCTAAAAGACTAAAGGACTATTAGACGATAGGATGCTCGAGGTTCATTGCAGATGACCTAGAATTTTCAAACATCGACAGCATTTGATTACAGTTAAATTTTTAAAAAACATTCACACTAAATTTATTAACATTAAACAGAAAATTTAGATATGAATATTTCTTGATGATGTTTCAACTTCTATGTAATGAAGACTCGATTTATTTGGATTCGAAATCTCCGCTAAAAGACTAAAGGACTATTAGACGATAGGATGCTCGAGGTTCATTGCAGATGACCTAGAATTTTCAAACATCGACAGCATTTGATTACAGTTAAATTTTTAAAAAACATTCACACTAAATTTATTAACATTAAACAGAAAATTTAGATATGAATATTTCTTGATGATGTTTCAAATTCTATGTAATGAAGACTCGATTTATTTGGATTCGAAATCTCCGCTAAAAGGCTAAAGGACTAATAGACGATAGGAAGCTCGAGGTTCATTGCAGATAACCTAGAATTTTTAAACAGCACCAACATTTGATCACAGTTAAATTTTTAAAAAAAATTTACACTAAATTTATTAACATTAAACAGAAAATTTAGATATGAATATTTCTTGATGATGTTTCAACTTCTATGTAATGAAGACTCGATTTATTTGGATTCGTAATCTCCGCTAAAAGGCTAAAGGATAGACGATAGGAAGCTCGAGGTTCATTGCAGATAACCTAGAATTTTCAAACATCGACAGCATTTGATTACAGTTAAATTTTTTAAAAAAATTTACACTAAATTTATTAACATTAAACAGAAAATTTAGATATGAATATTTCTTGATGATGTTTCAACTTCTATGTAATGAAGACTCGATTTATTTGGATTCGAAATCTCCGCTAAAAGACTAAAGGACTATTAGACGATAGGATGCTCGAGGTTCATTGCAGATGACCTAGAATTTTCAAACATCGACAGCATTTGATTACAGTTAAATTTTTAAAAAACATTCACACTAAATTTATTAACATTAAACAGAAAATTTAGATATGAATATTTCTTGATGATGTTTCAAATTCTATGTAATGAAGACTCGATTTATTTGGATTCGAAATCTCCGCTAAAAGGCTAAAGGACTAATAGACGATAGGAAGCTCGAGGTTCATTGCAGATAACCTAGAATTTTCAAACATCGACAGCATTTGATTACAGTTAAATTTTTAAAAAAAATTTACACTAAATTTATTAACATTAAACAGAAAATTTAGATATGAATATTTCTTGATGATGTTTCAACTTCTATGTAATGAAGACTCGATTTATTTGGATTCGTAATCTCCGCTAAAAGGCTAAAGGACTAATAGACGATAGGAAGCTCGAGGTTCATTGCAGATAACCTAGAATTTTCAAACATCGACAGCATTTGATTACAGTTAAATTTTTTAAAAAAATTTACACTAAATTTATTAACATTAAACAGAAAATTTAGATATGAATATTTCTTGATGATGTTTCAACTTCTATGTAATGAAGACTCGATTTATTTGGATTCGAAATCTCCGCTAAAAGACTAAAGGACTATTAGACGATAGGATGCTCGAGGTTCATTGCAGATGACCTAGAATTTTCAAACATCGACAGCATTTGATTACAGTTAAATTTTTAAAAAACATTCACACTAAATTTATTAACATTAAACAGAAAATTTAGATATGAATATTTCTTGATGATGTTTCAAATTCTATGTAATGAAGACTCGATTTATTTGGATTCGAAATCTCCGCTAAAAGGCTAAAGGACTAATAGACGATAGGAAGCTCGAGGTTCATTGCAGATAACCTAGAATTTTCAAACATCGACAGCATTTGATTACAGTTAAATTTTTAAAAAAAATTTACACTAAATTTATTAACATTAAACAGAAAATTTAGATATGAATATTTCTTGATGATGTTTCAACTTCTATGTAATGAAGACTCGATTTATTTGGATTCGAAATCTCCGCTAAAAGACTAAAGGACTAATAGACGATAGGATGCTCGAGGCTCATTGCAGATGACCTAGAATTTTCAAACATCGACAGCATTTGATTACAGTTAAATTTTTAAAAAACATTCACACTAAATTTATTAACATTAAACAGAAAATTTAGATATGAATATTTCTTGATGATGTTTCAACTTCTATGTAATGAAGACTCGATTTATTTGGATTCGAAATCTCCGCTAAAAGGCTAAAGGACTATTAGACGATAGGATGCTCGAGGTTCATTGCAGATGACCTAGAATTTTCAAACATCGACAGCATTTGATTACAGTTAAATTTTTAAAAAACATTCACACTAAATTTATTAACATTAAACAGAAAATTTAGATATGAATATTTCTTGATGATGTTTCAACTTCTATGTAATGAAGACTCGATTTATTTAGATTCGTAATCTCCGCTAAAAGGCTAAAGGACTAATAGACGATAGGAAGCTCGAGGTTCATTGCAGATGACCTAGAATTTTCAAACAGCAACAGCATTTTATTACAGTTAAATTTTAAAAAAAATTTCACACTAAATTTATTAACATTAAACAGAAAATTTAGATATGCATATTTCTACTAATGTTATAAGCAGTCAATTCGACCGGTTCGGGAGTTCCAGTGATAATATTATTGTTAATATTGTTCCGTTTTCCTGGGTTCGATAGGATTGAATAAAATCTCTTCAGAGAGTGCACACAAAATAAAATTTATTCTTCTGTAAATTCTTTAGGCGCATACACAAATTCAAACAGAAAACACGTAACAACTGTCTTCTGTACAGCAGAGAACTCTAAAAATGCAAGTCAGGATAACAGAGTCTTCAATAGAATACACGCCTAACGCACTTTCAATACATTCAATTGTCAGCAGAAAAGAACACCGAGTTTCAATACCAATGTCAGATATATTTATAGACTTCCAAAGCGCCCTCTATCGGTCGACCAGCTACAAATCTCTAGAAGCTTTTAGAAAGGTCTAGAAGGTTGGCGACCATTTGACGCCATATCGCCAAATCCATAGCCAATTTGGCGATAACTCTAATATTTGGCCAGATTACCATATACTCGTAAAATTCGTAACAATATAAACCTCTCACTAGTTGGTACCCGTCCAAACATGACAGTTAAATAGTAAATAAATGCACTAATACACAAATTATACTCAACACATCATTGCCAAATGTTGAAAATCATAATAATGCGCAGAAACAAATTAATGTGTTTAAGCGGCCTCGTGCTTAATGAGCATTTAAAGACGGATTTAAAAATGCCACTGAGCATGCGCACAAAGAAATGTTTTTAATTGTAAATTATCGCTAATTGAACAGAGCGCGAAATAAACAATTTCCATCAGGTTTAATCTTCTATTTCACAAACATAATAATCATAGAAATAAAAATGGTAGAGAGAGAGAGAGATCTAGAGAGACTCCTCGGAATAAATGTGTTTATCATTAAAGCATGTCATTAAGTATACACAGAAACAGTGATTATCGAAAGCTAGGTTTAAACATGCCACTGAGCATGCGCAGAAATAAATTTATAATTGTAAATTATCGCTAATTAATAGAAACTGCGGTTACAAAAACCAAATTTGACAAACCTACAGATTACAATCTTTCTTTTAAGACCAAAATGAAGTAAACTGATGCGGTAGTTTTCTCTCACGGACTGCCCAAAAATTCGGCTTAGCAACTTAAATATATAGGTATTCCGATTAGTTCTGTCTCAAGCCCCAAATTGTGACACAGCAATCTGAGTATAGATTGCTGACAGACTCTGTCTCTGACAAGAGTCTGTCTCTTCCTCCTGTCAGAGGCAGACTTTTTCATAACACCACCAGAGATAGACTCTTCCATAAGAGAGCTATTGAGTTGAGAGAACTTTTCAACCCCCCCCCCTCCCCTACGGAGTCTTCCCCTAGTGGCAGTAGTACTAAGTTTAAATATTCTTTTGGAAAGAATGATTATTTTCAAGTAATTTAGACGTAAAATTATATTTTTGACTTTGCTCGTTAATAGAAAAGGTGTAAGGTATACATAAGTTTCGATTCACAAGAATCGAACTTTTGAGTGAATAAATTAAAGAAGTTGCTTGAGATATGCTAATTTCGGCATACCCGCTTGGTATAAATACCATGCAGCTTGATTAGAAAGAAGAGGTTTGAAAAGGTTGATAGATAAGCGAAGTAAGGGAGCTACGAGGTAAGCAGCTCCAGGTGTTAACCGGCGCTTGTGCTTAGGAGGCCCAAAGTTTACGTGGCAGAACTGCTGGTTTGACTCTCTGCTGGTTTGTGAGTATTGCAAAGTGTATTTTTATTGAATGCTAATATATATTCCGTACAAGTAGTACGTATGCTTATTGCTGTAAAAGCAAATTATATATGTGCAACGAATTCAATAAACGTTGTTTCATGTATAAACTGTGTTTGTATCGAATTCATTTAGAGTGCCACTTCAAATTATATACACCCAAGTGCGGGTAGAAGTAGCTAATACTCTATAAAGGTTTTTGAATTCGTTTATAAATGTTTAAACTGCAGAAATATAATTTTAAAATCGTGTGATCGTTCACTGACTGTTTAAGCTTTTTCACTTGTATTCCATAATTTATACATGGATTTCAGAATTTCCGTTTAGTCATTACTATATCCCACTACGAATGTTACGCTAGTATCTACAGTAATGGCTATGTTCTCGATCGTCATATTATTGAATTTTATGATTTCCTGAATGTCACTGGCTAGTCTTCATATTGTCATATTTTATCCATTTGAAATTAGTAGCATGTTTTTGAAAATCCCCCTACTTTTTTTATATTTTCTCAACTATGCTTTTAGAGCAGTGATTCTCAACCGGTGTGCCGCGAGAATTACAGTGCCGTGAGATCAGCCAAGGGTGTCACGAGATTTTTGTTTTTGATAAACAAAAAAATATTATTATTAGGACCCACTTGAAATGAATATTAAGTAAATTTATTACTCTCGCGCCCGACAGATTGTTACACTAACCGATGTACTCGTGCCTCAGCGGGAATTACTAGCTACCCTCTCACTCGCAACTGTTAGGTTTAAAATCAAACATTTGTGCTCAAGTTATCATACGCAAGTCTCACATTAATATAACAAAACTCGTCGTCCACTGCAGTCTTCAAGTTGTAATACTATACTGAATCCTATGGCTAGTTTTGAATCTGTATTAACATACCCTATTCCAGTGATTGTAAGTCCAAAAGATAATCCGTCCTTCCCGAAGGTATACGGATGATTTTGAGAGACGACAAATTTCGCATGGCAATCAGCTTGATTAGGATTATACAATACAAATAAATACATGCAATGTTAAACAATTATAAAAACCGAAAGAAACAACAAAATTATCAATGACCCAAAAAAGGGTAATGAAAGTCCATAAGGTCTTTCATCACAGGCAAAATGAATTTTCTACAATAGTAGTCATTATAGAATTTATGTGGTGATCATTCAGTAATTTCCCTCGGTAAACTCGACCGCAAATCTCTCCATGTTACACAATTAAATAAACAATGCTCTATTGTCTGGACCTCTCCGCAAGCACAGATGTCACTCTTCCCAAAAAATCTTCTTTGATATGAGCCCACGCTTCCATGTTCAGTTATAACTTGATTTATATAGAAATTCGATATTAATCTTTCTAAGGAAACATGAGGGTAGATTTTATGAACTGGCCTCCCCAATTCACTATCTGCCCACCTTTCTTGCCAGACTTTCATTCCATATGCCTTAATCTTTGCCTTTACTTGTTGAATGGTCATTTTGTAGGTACCTTCAATTATGTCCAGTTCCGTGGCTTCTTTAGCCGCAGTGTCAACTTCCTCATTCTATCTGATCCCGATATGTGCTTTTATCCAGTGGAAATGCATTTATTTTCAATTCCAGTGATTGTAACTTATATCTCTCACTAAATCAATAAAATCAGCAATGGAGTAAGTATTTGTTTGAACTTATATTTAACATGTTCTACTAATATAAGCAAATCAACACAAACAAAAAAGTTAAAAAGCGGGCGTAGACTGCCAAACAAATTAACTTAAAACCTACCCTAGCATTGAAAACTTAAATAACTTTTCAATAAAAGATTGCGCAGTTGCATCATATCCTCATATTGAAAAAAGGCAAATATAACTAAAAATAAATAACAGAGCTAGATAATTATAAGAAGAATGTAGACAAAACACAAACAGAAATCAAGCACTCAGGGATCCACGCACCAGAGGCAAGACTACAGAATCTTAGATGAGCCTTAGATAAGCAGCATTTTAGAGGTCATGCGTCGCGAGTTATAATTTTGGCAGAGCGCCAAACCCAGTCTATCGTTTGGGCAACCAGTAAACAGTTAAACAGAAAAGTACCAAAATACGTCAAAATTTTCACATACATACATACATACATATATATATATATATATATATATATATATATATATATATATATATATATATATATATATATATATATATATAACAGATATATGCATATATATGTTGTTTCTTGTGCGTGGAGCCCTGAGTGCTTAATAACAAGCATTTCTTCAGTGGTTTTCACTTAACAAAATTTCTCACTGGCCACGGCAATTTCAATTGCTGTCTCAAGAAATTTGGATTATCGGACACTGATCTGTGCTCCTGCAGCGTGGGCGGATTTCAAGATGTCGAACACTTTCTTTTTGACTTCTCCAAGCTTACTGAAGGGAGAAGGGATTTTATTGTGGAATTGGATTCCTGTAACATTAAGTTTCCTCCTCCGCTTCATGTTTTGGTCGACCACAAATTGGCTTTTTTCTCATTCTGTAAAATTATTGCCTTTGCTGCTTCAATTTTTAATTAGTCTTGATTCTTTTTTTGGCTTTGTTTTTATCTGTTGTTTTTATCTTTGTTTTTATTTGTTGTTTCTACTTACTTCTGTAAGCCGTGTACTGTACTTTGTGGTGCACAAGGACTGCCTTATTAATAAAAAAAGGGTGCCGCAAATATAGATAGGTTGGGAATCCATCCCTTTTTTAGAGTATTATAAATCTTAAAATAATTATTAAATTTGTGAATATTAGCATAAAAGATTATGCATTATTAGCAATCATTGTGACTTGCTTGCATCTGATTGCTTTGGATTAGTGTTCTTTATGAGAAAAACATTAATTATACATGAATAATAGCTATCAAATAGGATTAGAACACGTATATTAAAGAATAACATAAACAAAATTATCATAGTAGCTCATTAAAATAGTGCATCAAGTACGTCATACAGAAGTGTGTAAAGTATTATAGGGAAAAAAGGGTATTTTGCTTTTAACGTAGGATTACGTTCCTCCATAAAGATTCTACTAAAAGCAGAATTTTAGATTTCCTGCGTCCCGAGTTATAATTTTGGCAGAGCGCCAAACCCAGTCTGTATCGTTTGGGCAACCAGTAAACAGTTAAACAGAAAAGTATCAAAATGCGTCAAAATTTTCACATACATACATACATATATATATATATATATATATATATATATATATATATATATATATATATATATATATATTTATATAACAGATATATGCATATATACATACAAAAGAGGTAAGCAACGATAAGTAATCCTACGTTAATAACTCGCGGTAGTTTCGTTAGAGGAGACTACCTGAATTTTTTTAAGTCAATAGTGTATGAACATTTAAAAGAGACTACTTGAAATTTTATTTTTTATGTTTATTAAAATATGAATATTTTAAAAAATGTTTATAACACTTGATTTGTTTACATCGACTTGAATGGACTATATATATAAAAGAAAATATGCCAAGATGGGAAGTTATCAAAATGTTTCATGACAGACAGCGCTAAACTGGTTTTATACCAACAGCAATGTTACAGAACAAAAAATAAATCTTACATTATTGAAGAAGCGAAGAAAATAAATGTAAGATTCGATTACTAACTCAGTTTAATGTCAGCTGAGAGCATAGTTCATTAAATAAAAAATAAATAAATATTTTATACATGTAAAATTCATACAAGTGAGAACTTATGAATAATTGTTTTTCCTTAAGGGAACAAGGGGCCTTCAATCTCGCTCTTCTTTAATTTTCAATAATTTACTCTATATACCCCATGAGTATAATTCACAAATAAGTATTTTGTGGAGGAATAAGACCTGTTTATCAAAACATTCTTAAAAAATGCTAGAGTTTTTCAAAAGGCTCCATGCGTATACATTTTCTTCTGATATCTTCCAAATTTCTCAGAATTGTTAATGAAAGTGTTTGTCACAAAACTGTGCGTAATTCTTTGAAATCACAAATATGTTTCAGATTTATAGACCATAAAATAAAGAAAAAGCATTAGAAAAATATCAGACGGAATAAAAAAAAATTATTTAAAACTTTAGATTCATACAAAAAAAAGTATTAAATGCACATTTATATTGATATACATATGGTAAACTTATAAAACAAAATTTAAGAATTTTAATTAATATAGAATGCGCATAGAGCAATTTGAAAAACCTTAGTATTTTTGAAATTTTTTTTTCTTCTAAATGTTTTCAGTGTAGTAAAATAGAAAATTAATTATTTTCATTTTGTATGTCGAGTTAAAACTGAAAAATTTAAAAAATTCGAATTTGAAGGTCCATTGTCCCCTTAACACTTAACTATTACACTGAGGTAGTCTAGTGTTCGCTTGTCAACTTTCAGTGCTTGAGGATTCTCGGATCAAATCTTGACAAGCGCCATTCCATACCTCCGTGACTAGGCCGGATATGAGCACGTTAAATTTGTAGACCCTCTATGAGGTCAGAGAGGGTGGAAGAGGGTACGTTTCCCCCTGATGTCATCCCTGGGGGTGCTCGTTACCTTCTGATGGCATTATAAACTGGAGACACACCACTCGGCCCGCTAGCCCATATGGACGCGGTCTGGAATTAATTCCGGCCAAGGGGCATTAGAAAACAACAACGAAATAATACATTGAGTTAATCCACAACAAGTTTTCAATGATATGAAATAACAATATTTTATGAAACATTTTATGAATTTAATTTTATTTATAGTCATTTTATTTTCCTTCAATCTATTTTTATGCCATTAATATCATTGGCTTGGTCTTAAACTACACATTTTGAGGTTTTTGTAATATGCTATACAGTTGTGATGATCAAACTGAAAAGAAATATCAGGAACTCTGTGACATTTATATAATACTACAGATGTGCAGGTAACCCTCCTATAACACGGTAGATAGGTTCCTAGTAAATGCCATGGTGTGTGAAACCGTGTTATATGAGACCCAGAGACAGTTAAAAAAAGGGGGGTTATGTTCTGAAAACTCATTAAAAACAAACATTTTTTTTTAAGATTCCATATAAGCAACTGGATTTTCATTAAAAATATAAATGTATGTATAACACAAAACGAAAAGAAACGAAAAAAAAATATTTTCATTTAATGCGACCTTAATTTAATAAATTTCTTCCTCATCAGTGCTCAGTACAATCAAACGAGAACATTTTTCGATTGAACGATATCACCTTCACTTTCAGAACCTTTTTCTTCATTTAAATTTTTTGCACCTTCTATACTCTTTAAAAAATCTGTAATTTTGGTTTATTTGCAGGTTCTTACAAGGTCATTGTAGATTCACGGTATGGAGATGGACAATTTTGCAGCTCCCTTTTGAATTTTCGGCTTCTTTCAGCCGAAGGGTCTACATTCAGGAAAAATGATTCAAGATTTTCAGCTAAGCTTAGGCCCTCTTGTAATTTTATAGAGTTATAAACGAATAAATTATAATTTGTGTATACATTTTCATGTAAAGCCACTATAGTTCATTTTTCCTTCCCGTCATTATTTTAAGGTAATATAGTTTCTAAATGTATTAAACAAAATCATCTTATCTAGTGCTATAGAAGTACAGTGTTCTACTAAGGTTTTCGCAATTTTTTTGTAGTGTTAGAGCGAAACCGTGTCACAGGTTGCAGTGTTATACGAGGGTTCCCGCAATTTATCTTTTCGTGTTAGAGCGAAACCGTGTTATAAGATGCTGTGCTGTAGGAGGGCTACCTGTATATATAATTATATTAAAACCATTAACTATTACTGAAATTATTTTCCTTGCTTTATAAGTATTTAAACACAGCCCCACACAGATGCTTACTTTAGTCATAAATATAAATATCACCCAAGATAAATACAACGATTTATTTATTTTAGAATATAAAGGTCGCCAGACAGAAATAATCACTAGGAACAGGTAAAAACAGCAACAATAAATTTTGGAAAAACATGGCTGCCAGACACGCACATTTACGAATTTTTTTCTCCTATGTCATAAATCATTCTTCTCCCTATAAGACGACTCTTTACCTTTAAAAATTGTTCTTGGTATAAAAGCCCTCTGAAAAAACTAGTACTTTTATACAGCTATTCAATGTGCGCTAGCAAAAGAAAACTGCTAGTGTAAACCTGCATACTGCAAGATCGTTTAAATGCTTAATTCTTTTACGAAGAGTTTAGTTAAATATATATGTTGTTGAAAATATACGACAAATTTAAGTAATTTTTTCCCTAGTCTATAAAAATAAAAATGGCGTGCAGAATCATATAACTTTTTACTGTATTTATTAAATCTTTAAAAAAACTGTTTATAAAGCACGCTCATGAGAGACTTAGTTTTCCATTTTGAACCAAGTTAAACTACATTTCTTGAGAATTTTTTTTTCTAAATTCTGATATTACCCTGATTTAGGTGGGCACATATTGTTTTATATGAAGTAAAAATACTAAGTATTATGTGCATGAAAGCTGCACGTGTGGAATACGCAAAACAGGAACATACAGCTTCTTCCAAACCACAATAAGAATTATGAATGGCTGCTAGTTTCGAACTAAGTAATATATTGCTACGAATTTTACGAGACTATGGTTATCTCGCCAAATATAAGAGTTTGCGCCAAATTGGCGATGGATTTGGTGACTTATTTTAGTCTCCAAATGGTCGCCAACCTTCTAGATCTTTCTTGTATGTTCTGGAACTATCCAGCCGGTCGACCGATAGAGGGCGCTTTTGGAAGTCTATATATATACCTGAGATTGTCATTAGAAGTCGGTGTTCTTTTCTGCTGCGTAATGAATGTATTGAAAGTGCGTTAGGCGTATATTGTATTGAAGACTCTGTTATCCTGACTTGTGTTTTTAAGAGTTTTCTGTTGTAAAGATGACATTTGTTACGTGCTTTCTGTTAGTATTTGTGTATGCGCCTGAAGAATTTACAGAATAATAACTTTTATTTTGTATGCACTTTCAAGAAGAGAATTTATTCAATCCCATCGAACCCAGAAAACGGAACAATATTTATTCATCAGGCCCGGGGTATTCGGCATTACTGTATTTATCGACTATTTACTATTGCCATTTGCGAATTGTATATATGGTCTAACAAATAACCAGTGCTTTTTTTCTAAAAAAATAGTTGGTTATACGGCATTTTCTCAAATAAAGGTGCGAATTTTTAGTACCATGTTTTCACACATCCCGTCACAGGGGAACAAGAAACTTGCAATGAAGAAAATTTTCAGGTAACCTCTTCTAACGGACCACCGCGGGCTATTAACGTAGGATTACTTATAATTGCTCACCTCTTTTGTATGTGTATATGTATGTGTTATGTATATATGTATCAATATATATGTACTTATATATATATATATATATATATATATATATATATATATGCGTATATGTATGTAAAAATTTTAACGCATTTTGGTACTTTTCTGTTTAACTGTTTACTGCTTGTCCAAGCGATACAGACTGGGTTTGGCACGCTGCCAAAATTATATCTAGCGATGACGGATGGACGGACGATTTTTAAGTCTAAAATTTTGCTTTAGAAAAGATCGTTATGGAGGAACGTAATCGTAGGTTAAAAAAGAATTTTTGTTTTATGTTAACAACTGATTCGTAAGTTTCTAAAAATTTCGGTTACGTTAAGCCAATATAATACTTTAAAAAAAGGTGGGTATACGGCGTATTCCCGTGTACCCCCCCCCCCCTCCGATAAAAAAATAGCGCGGCAAATAACTATATTTATCAGTTTTACACTAGTTACTATTCTATTTACTATTTGTGCTTTTGAAATTTTGTGTTGCAGTTATTTATTTCATTTTCTATTAGAATTACGAAGGAAATGACTTTGCTCATCAAATGTAACGGACGAAGCTGTTAAAATGTGCTTGAAATGTAGGTTAAAAATTTTAAATAGGTTTATACACCGATTTTTATATAAGCAGAGGCGGTAAATGACTAACGAAAATATTAGTGGCCAATGAAATATTTTTTAATTACGAAACTCTTGCAAAAGGCAATAAATATATATATATATATATATATATAATTTTAAATTAATTAAATTAAAATGCAAACAAAAAATGTACATTATGCCTGTGATTAATAAATGAAAAACATTTCTTTTAAGAAATGTTGATTATAAAAATTTAAATATGGAAATGAGAATCTTTGTAAAAAGATAAAAAGGAATATAATATGTGGTCCAATTTAAATAATAAGAGAGATAAAGATTCATAAAGGGATGCGTTTTTCAGCTTAGTTAAATTAAAGTTTATTCGGAGAAATAGAAATTAAATTTTTTTTTAAAAACCTAAAATTCTAAAATACTTAACGTTCATCTACTGTGCTAATCAGGCATTTTCAAGGATGAGTTCAGACTCGGGAAAGTTTGAATTTTAGTGTTGTAATACATGCGGAAGGTATCTTGTGTCGCGTAAGGATTGAATGACATGTACCAGACCCTAATATCAAAACAACTTATTAAATTTCTCTAATCTATATATATAAAACAGTTCCGTAACTGACTGACTCACTGATTGACATATAACGCACAGACCAAACCGCTGGACCTAAAGGGCTGAAATTTTGCATGGCGATTCTTCTTATAGTGTAGGGGGGCAATAAGAGATATTTTTGAAAATTTCTTAGATTTTTTAAATTAAATTTTTATGCTGCTTTTGCAACATTCTTTAAAGTTAATATTTAAAATAATTATCCGAGGGTTATAAAATTCATATCATAAGAAAGATCATAAAATGTCCTTTAAAATGAAATCTTTTTCGAATCTTTACCTCCATTTTCTGATTTCTGGTGAATTTTTTAAGATTAATTTTTAGAATTTAATTTATTAAATTCTTATCATGGGGCTTCTTTTCTTTTTGTGATACTTTGAACTAATTTTGCGCCACGTGCATAACAACGAAATAGGCAAAAAAAATTATTGCGAATGCGGCAGACGATTGGACATTATCCAAAAAAATATTAAAATATAGGAAAAGATATGTTCCTCACACTGTACTATATTCTTTATCAAGTTCTATTAGATTTAATTTGAGTATTTTCTTCTTCATTATTTTGTTTAAAAAGTTATCCGTTACGATTTTTTAAAAATATATTTTTTCGTTTTTTTTCACATCAGTTGCATACATTGATCGTTGTATTTATGATATATACTATATATATATATATATATATAATTGCATACATTCACCGTTGTATTTAGTTTGAATGTACTCCGTAGCGAAGTACGGGCTTTCAACAAGTTTAAGTATATATGTTAATGGAGAAAACCACAAATTACGGACTGAAAATGATAGCTATCTCTTAATTTTATTAGATATACATATATTAATAAAGTGTCAAACAGATAAATAATAGTGTTAAATATTTTTATTGACGCGTAACTTTATTTAACTCTTCCTTGCAGGCTATTCAGACGGTAGAAATAATCTACTACAGTTTGTGTGTAAGAAAAGATTGAAAGATGTTCCTTTAATTACGTTATCTTTAAAATCTTTGCATTAGATATCCTATTTCAGAGGACAATGAGCAGATAGTAATGAGAAGTGAAAATTTGAGGAATTAATGAGTTGCTGAGATGTTAGCCAAAGTTAATTTTTTCCCTCTATATATTGATTTTAACATATATTTTTAAAGGCCAAAAGCGAAAATTTAAGGTGAATTTGCATTGTAATCGAAAAGTGTATCGTAATTTTCTGCCAAATAAAAACGGTTTAAAGGTAACATGCTGAAGGGTAGCGAGATCGCGAAGGGATTTACCTTACCCAGTCTTATGTGTTCTATGTAGATGAATACTGCCGTGCGAATTTATTTTTAATTTCAAGTTCCTTGGAGGGGATAAAGCAATGCTAATTATTATTCTTGAGTTCCTACCTATGACTAGGAGATCCTTTTTAATTGTAGTTTACCCATATAAGGCCTCACAGTCTGGAAGTTGAAACACTCAACCCCTTTTACAGCCTAATACAATAAATTATTATATATTATCTGCTGTTATATTTTTCTGAAACATAAAATAGGAGGCAAAGGATCCCAGTGAAATGTACTTTGCAGTATGAGTGTAATATAATGTGTTTATCTTATTGGGTCTCTATCTGCAATCTAGATTCTTTCATCACCTCATTAACCAGACGCTCACAGGCTAAAAATTTGTCAAAATGATTTCACTTTATTGAAATCTAAACACAGAAATTTGTGTTACCTGGGAAAAATTTTAAAAATAATATCTTGAAGCTTTATAGTGTGAAACTCTTCTATTGCACACAGAGTTAAAAGTTATTATGGAAAAGAGTTAGGTTTTTTTCAAATTAGTTAAATATTTATCCTTTGAAATTTTGTTTTGTTTGTCTTATTTAAGGGGACTCATGACTCTTAAGTCGAGGAAATAAGGCATATTTTCATACTTTTTGACTCTTTGTAACTATTTCAATTCACTCCCAATTTTTCCAAATTTTATGTATATGATAAATTGATATATCTATTTTAATAAACAAATTTTCAACTCTCAAAATAATTTTAAATAATTTTTTTAATGCTTTAGATATACCTTGTTTTTTAAGCCTTTTTATTGTATACTGACTTGCGCGCAGAACTATGAAATTAAATTTTACTTAAATGTATATCTCCTGTTTTATATTTAAAATAAATAATTCAAAATACAATTGAACATAAAACATTCAACATTAAATAATTTTTCAAGTTTTTTAAAACTGCTCAAAATATACTTAAAATTTCCTTAAATTTTTGCATTAATTTATCCCGGAAAAAATAACAAAATGCGCAGTGATTGCAATAATTCTAGTTCAGACGCAATAAAATAACATGATTATGCAGTGATAAAAATTTCATGGAATTATGTTGCACAGTTTTTGAGATATTAGTTGCGGAATGATGCAAAATTCCATTTTGAGAAAAATGAGTTTAAATTTTTTCTTACCATAAATTTGATCAGTAATTAAATATTTAGAATATCAATATCTCCGGAACTAAGTGGAATATTTTCATGCGGTTTGCTTTATTTTGTTTAGAAATGATCAGGCTTTAACATATATATTTTTCAAAACATCGAATGTTTTAAAGATTTAAGGGTAGTGAATCCCCTTAAAAGAAAATGATGAATTAACCTGAAAGTGGGCCAACAAGAATTTTAAAATGCGAAAATGAGGCAAATTGTAGCGGAGAATGAGTAACAGATTAAGATGTTCTCAAGATTTAAGGTAGCGAGTACAAGGGAAAAAAGAAATATCTGAGCGCAATTCCAACAGGAAAAAACGGCCCATGCAGTCTACATATAGAAAAATCGGAGTTCACACATTCTGAGATTTTGTGTAACATTCGGCAGCATTGTATCTCGGGTTGTGACATAGCGTTTTATCAAGTGACTACTCGATTGTATATGCTGACGACCATACTGAAGCAAAAACGGGAGAAACTGACTCTACCTAAATACTGAATCAGTTTTTTCTAGTTTCTGCCCGAACACAACTATTGAACGGTTTATGCCTTCACTGACTCACACGGGTCGTTACAAGAAAGCAAAAGCGCCATTCAGTTCCGAAACTATTATTCTACTGGAAAAGGTGTTTAAAAATGGCGTTCACTCTCTCAATATTAGGATAGTTTACCATGG
This sequence comes from Dolomedes plantarius, assembly GCA_907164885.2. Classification (NCBI taxonomy): domain Eukaryota; kingdom Metazoa; phylum Arthropoda; class Arachnida; order Araneae; family Dolomedidae; genus Dolomedes; species Dolomedes plantarius. Next base: position 27,427,112 of record OU015498.1, on the reverse strand, counting down.
ACAAGAACATGGAATTGATCCTCAAAGATTATTTCCTGAAGGATTAATACGACTTAAAATCGTTTGGAGTGTTGCGGACTTATGTTTTATGTGAATATTAAATTTCATAGATACATAGTTTTTTAAATCGGTTGTTTATTTTTTCTACATAGTTGGGGAAATGTGGTGAATGATATAATTAAAACATAACTCAAATGTTGCTTTATATGACCATCAGAGTAAATGCGGGTTTATTAGGAGTAAATTTCATGCTAAGAAATCTAGCGAAATTTCTTCTAAAACTATTAAGGAGTCTAGACGAATTAAGGGATGTGTTAGTCTGCAGCAGGAAATGTCACAAATTATTTTACAATGTCGGCAGCTAATATGCAAGTTGGATACGTGTTAATTAAAATTTAAAACATTTACGGAAATCAAAGTTAATAAAATACAAATCTTGGAAACTTTCGTTTTTAATTTAGCTGAAATCTGAAAATTCATGAGAATGGTTGAAAAATATGAACACATTTCGGGAAAATCACAGGCTAGTCTAAAAAATAAAAGGATATATCGGGGATTAATAATTTAAACAGTGTTTTATTATGGTTCGTCGTGTTGTTCGGCCAAAACATAGATGTTGATCCAATTTAGTTTATGTTACTCAGTTATAACGCGGATCTTGAAACAAATATTTATTTTTTGTTTTTACAGTGATTCAACAGTGTTCGAGTGTATACCAGTTTCTTTTACATATGAAACTTTTACATGATTTTCTTTCCTTATATCCCTTACAGAAATATAAGCTATATCAGTTATACATTATTTTAAGTTTGCCTAAAATAATTTTCCCATTGTTGCCACCAAACTATTAGTGTATATCTATTAAATGATAATATCTCAATAAAACAAAAACTGATTTCAAAAATCTTTTAATTTTAATTTTTAAAACAAATTCAGTGATATTTCATTGTCAGACAATGACTAAAGAAAACAAATTTGTTTCATTTGAACACCTTCGAATCCTGTGCCGGTAGATCACTGCATTTTAAACATTTGTTTCACATTCCCCATGCAGGCTTCACTTGGTGTAGCGTCCATTTTCTGTACGACCGACATTTTTAGATTCCACATGCAAGTCTGAAAAACAAATAATAAACAATTTAGCTTAAGGGTATTAAAAGAAAGAATTTTAATCTATCTATCTATCTATATATATATATATATATATATAAAATATATATATATATTATATATATATATATATAATATATATATATATTTTTTTATTTATATATATATATATATATATAATCCTTTTATGTAAGTCGTAATTCAGAGGCAGGTTATTGACTAATGTTTCTCGAATTTCTTTCTGCTACGAGTTTGGAACGTAGATTCTTTAAAATACTTCGAACTTTATTGAGTTTTACTCAGAGAGTTTTGATGCTCATCCAGGTCCTTTTTTAAAATTTTATGATGGCGCATGTGTAGTGTTTTATTCTATTTAAAACACTACACAAAAAATGTTGAATGCCATAGAGGAATTATTTTAGGGATTTTTCTGGAATATTTTACTTTTCCTCAATTCCTAGTTTACTAATTTTGCACTGCAATTTCTTTTCCTGAAATCGAAAAAAAGCCTAAATAACAAGTTTGCGAGTTTTAAAATTGCTCCACGTGGTTTTATTAACATGCTAACCAAAATACCTCAAACTTTTGTTTCGAAATTATGCAAGGGAAATCTGCAAGGAGCATCTGAAGACTTAATTGAGGTATTTTACCCCTTTCAAGAAAAACATGTCTGTTTTAAATTCTACTATTCCCTTTCCTGAAAAAATTACTAGAACATAAAAAAGAACAAATTCAACTCTGTCAAACATTAATCATTTCTTGTAGTTTCAGTTAAACACATTTTTTTTCTTTTTAAATTTTTCATGTCATTTTCGAAAACTAAAAGTGCGCGGTTTCTTTTGTAAGACACTGCATTTCAATATACAGTGGTACCTCCCTTAACAGACACTTCCGAACAGCGGACACCCCTAATTAAAGGACATTTTTACGTGTCCCAGTCCTTTTATATAGGAAAATCCATATTATTCCATCATGATAGCGGACAGGTATTTTTTCAATTATTTTAGCAAACATTTCAAAATTATTTTAACAAGCAAGCTAAAAATATATGCTTATGCGTCTTTACAAAGCCTAGAGAGCCATTAGAAGCCTGGATGTTTCAAGAACATTGATGTACGAAAAATTTGTGTTTTGTGGAAGTCAAATAAGGAAAGCGTGTATGACCGCTGAGATAATGAGCGATTGGCTGGTGGAGATAGACAACAAATTGAAAAAAACAAGAGAAAAATCATTCTGTTCATTAACAATGCTACTTCCCATCCTGATGATTTAAAGCTCAAAAGTGTTAATTTAATTTTCTTGCCTCCTAACACCACTCCGATGCTACAGCCACTTGATCAGGGAATTATCCGCAGCTTTAAAGTATTATACAGAAACCTGCTTCTGAGACATGTGCTTCACAGATTATCTCCTGCAAATCCAGCGAAGAATTGGCAAAATCGGTATCTGTTTTGGATGCAATTTCCTGAACTACGACAGTCCTTAAAAAGGTGCAACCTGGGTGCGTTCTAAAATGTTTTAAGAAGGTGGGATTTTTGAGTACGAGCGAAGTGGCAACTGACAGTATTATTGAAAAAAAGCGAAAAGAACTTGCTGATCTAATAGCCAATTTTGATTCAAATGTCAGCGTAGAAGAGTATGTAAAGATCGACGACGATTTATCCATTGAGGAAGACAATCTGCATGTTTCCAATTTCATTCATCAGGACACCACAGAAGCATTGGCCCTTTCTAAAGATGATAATGAGTAATCGCCAATGCAAAATCAAAGATTATTCGGAAGTACTGAAATACAGCGAACAATTAAAACAGTTCTTTCTGAACAATGAAGATTCGGAGGGACTAGCAAAGCTAAATCATATGAAGATTCACCTTGAAAAACAGGTTTGCAGTGTAAAAAAAGAGAAATCAAACTTTCTTAAAAGAATTTTTCAGTAGTAATTAAAGTAATTTAGCTCCAATACATTGTATTTTGGGATTATTTATGCAAGATAAAAGGATTAGCCACAGTTAAAAGGTAAAGTAGTAAATCGTTATTCTTATCTTACTTAATTAATTTTTCCTTTTTAATTAAAACTGCAGCATTAATTTTCCATCAAATGTCAAAGAGAAGAGCAAAATCTTTATTTATTAAAAGGTTGTGCTCTCCAATAGCGTACACCTCCTAATAAAGGACAAAACTTTTGGTCCCGTGACTGTCTGCTTTTCAGAGGTACCACTGTATATGCAGTGTATCGAGGTAAAAACGCAATGTAACTATGGATGATGAACAAAGAAATTTTGGTAATTTTCCGTTAGCCGGGCGCAAATGATAAATCGCCAAATAAGGTTCACTAGTCGCATTTTCAGCTGTTTTCTTTAATTAACTTAACTCCCGTGACACGTGTGTATAAAAGAACAAAATATATAAGAAACGGGAATTTTATTCTTTAAGTAAATATTTAGTTAGGAGGCGAAAAATCTTGAATATCCTTCAATGTGTCTTCAAAAGGATTCCTATTTTGTCGGCACAGAAATTATGCTAAGTACGTTTGCAAATGGCAACGAGCCGTTCCTCAGTGTTTATTGTGTCGCCATTTGGTGCGTCATCACAATTGCTTAATCTTTTGTACGATTGTGAAGAAAGCAAGGACAGTCGGTGGTTAATTAGTTTCCAATTTTTACCATGTTTTTATGAACTTGCTTTCTTGTTTGTGTGTTTTGTTTGTGTGTGTGTGTTTGTCCAGCACAAATCTTGCAATCGATTTTTAACTAACTTCCCGAATAGCTAGACATTTGAAACTCTTAGAATAGCTCAAAACACGACGACAATGCATTTTTTTCATGGGGACACTCCTTGAGAAAGAAAATAAATAGTAGACTTCTTAGAAGAATTCAAAGAAGATTTCTACTTCGTATTATTCGGGGTTATAGAACAGTTAGTTATGATGCAGTCTTTGTTATTTCTGGTCTTCCGCCTATTTATTTAATTATTTTAAATAATCTTGAAGTTAAGAGGAGCCATATAAAAGACAACGTTTGTAACACCCTGGATGGGAAGCTTCCTATTTCTTGTTTGCCGCACCCTGCAACTAGGAAACCTATTATAGTTATTAACTATGCAGAGGATGTTTTTCAGGAGTATAAAACTATATGTTTCACGGATGGTAGTAAGCTAGATGGAAGTGTTGGTCTTGCTTTTGTGATTTATGAAGATGGTATAGAGAAGGTTACAGCTCAGCATCGATTACTTGATGAATGTTCTGTTTTCCAGGCCGAACTTTTATCCTTAAACCTGGTTGTAAAATGGATTCAGGATTCTTTCCGTGAGAGTGAAACGCTTAAATATCTTATTTGCTCAGATTCTCTTTCTTCCCTCTTTCTTTTGCGTAATACAGCTTCTACAGAAAAGCTTGTAGTAGAAATTCACTCAATTTTGCACGAACTTGAAAATGTTGTTGAGATTCATTTTTCTTATATTCGGGGCCATACTGGCAATCTTGGCAATGAAAGAGCGGACCAGTTAGCGAAAGAAGCGACTCTTCAAGAGATAGATTTAGTGATATCTGTCCCGGAGTCTCACTGGAAGCGTGTCGCTAGGGAAAAAACTGTCTTGGACTGGAATACTGAATTTCTTGCTTCGTCAAAGGCATTGTGGACAAAAAGATTTTTTCCAACTATTTTTCAGCGTTTAAAGTGTAAGCACTTTTCAACTGACTTTAACTTAACTCAAGTTTTAACTGGTCATGGAAATTTCAAGAGTTATTTGCTTCGTTTTAATTTGGTGACTAGTGGACTTTGTGCTTGTGGTGATGCTGATGAAGATGTTGAACATTTTCTTTTTCACTGCAAATTACATGCGAATGCCCGATATATTAAAGGCGGACCTGAGACGTCTGTCCATTTGTTGGCCTCCTGTTCTTTCTGATCTCGTTAAGAGTGTGGAAAGTCTTGCTGTCTTGCAAAATTTTGTTTGCAATTTAAATGTTTAATTTTTCTTGTTTTGTGTTTTTCACTTACTTCTGTAAGCCTCATGTTATACCTTGTGGTGCATGAGGAGATTTCAAATGAAACAATAAAAAAAAAATGCATTTTTTTAGTACTTTTAGCTATCTTTAAGCTGAATTAAATTAATTTTCAGTTATTTTCAGTTAATTTTGTTTTGTAGACTGTTGCATCCATCTATTGCCCGGAAAAGTTAAATGCAAGTTAACTTCCAATTAACTACATTTTCTTTCAAGTTAATGGGATAATTCATTAAAAAATTTTTTAAAGTATTTATTAATACATAGAATTGTCAAGTTTATATGATTCAACAGAAAATTTAAAAACATGATATATAAAAAGTTCTTTTTATCTTGTAATTATTATTCATGTGGAATTTCGGTGTTATTTAGCTAGATCTCTGAACTCAATCAAGTTCTCTCATACTCTCTGATTCATAGTCTCTGATCCGACATCTCCGTGTGTGGCGTGACAATTCTTCTTTGGAATTTCACCTATCTATGACCTAATAACCGTTTACTTAAGGTTGTTAGGTTGGCGAGTTTTCATTCTTGCCAATGGTGACACTTGTTAGGGCAAATGCCACATGCGCCCGGCTAACGGAAAAGTACCGAAACTTTTAATGGTGTTGCTCAGTTCTTTGCGTCAGCCACAAATACTAACTGGTAGAAAATTATACTTCAACCAGCCAGGAAAACTGTAAGAAATTCGATAAAAATTTATGTTCATGATTTGAAAAAAAAGGTAGGAAACCAGGAAAAAAAGTTCAGTGTTTCATCAAGCTGATTTCTCAGCTTACCGAATGGCACGCTACAGGAGTCGAATTTTTAAATATATCTTTTCTAATAAGAAGATGCTGCTGAACAAGGAAGCCAGAATGAGGCTAATAAATTTTACTTTTTTCTTCACTTCCAAAATCTAGTTAAAAAAAGGTTGCCAAGCCAGTTGAAAAAAATATAAAATGAAATTTAAAAACATTTGAAACTGAAGTAATATACAGTTTTTAAAGTCAACGTTATGAAGTTTTAAACACAATAAAAAATACCCTTAGGGCATGTTCACATATATTCCGCCAGCGTCAGCATACCATTATTTAACCAATCATATACCAATCAATGACCCATTTAACCAATCAGTACCCACGGAATCTTAACGCTGACGCTGACAGATTGTATGTGAACAGGCCCTTACACTGTTTTGATTTATTTCAAAAGTATTGTCAAAAGATGGCGATGATAATAATAATAATAATTATTAGTTGTATTAGTATTAGTGTTATTATTGTAATTAAGATTCCAATCGAAGCGGTAATTTTTTTAAACTATGTTAACTAAAGAGGAGAAAAAACATTTTAGAGGAATCCTTACAGTTTTCTGCTCCCGCTCAGTCATATCTTTGCACGCCTGCCAATCTTCAGTATTTCCACTAGATTTCATAGCTAAAATAAGAAAATATATTCTTATGCATAAGAAGTGTAACAATCAGGAGCACAATTTGTCAGTATTGCTCTATACTGTAAAAAAAATTACCTGTATATGTAATCGTGACACCTTCAGGATAAGGGGTTGTAACTACAATTTGACGTAAACTGATATTTTATAAAGAAAATAGTTCTATCGTGTCCAGGAGAAATCTATATAGATTTCTCAATCCTTCATTCTTGCCTTCCGTTAGCAATTAAACGTCCCTCCTACTTCACCTATACACAGGACCTTTTACGTTCAGAATCTAGGTTTAAGAAGGCGGAAAATTGCGTATGCAAATTACAGGTGGCTTAGCGTTAAGATATTGTTTATGCTCCACAATATATAAATATACATATATATATATATATATATATATATATATATATATATATATATATATATATATATATATATATATATATATATATATATGTATGTATGTGTATATATATATATATATATAAATATATATATATATATATATATATATATATATATATATATATATATATATATATATATATATATATATATATATATGTATGTATGTGTATATATATATATATATATAAATATATATATATATATATATATATATATATATATGTATGTATGTGTGTATATATATATATATATATATATATATATATATATATATATATATATATAAATATATATATATATATATATATATATATATATATATATATATATATATATATATATATCTTATATATATATATATATATGTATGTATGTGTATATATATATATATATATATATATATATATATATATATATATACATATGTATGTATGTGTATATATATATATATATATATATATATATATATATATATATATATATATATATATATATATTATATATATATATATATATATATATATATATATATATATAAATATATATATATATATATATATATATATAAATATATATATATATATATATATATAAATATATATATATATATATATATATATATATATATATATATATATATATATGTAAATATATATGTATATATATATATATATATATATATATATATATATATATATATATATATATATATATATATATATATATATGTATATATATATGTACAGTAACCACCGCTTATAGTGATCAGTGGTTATAAGAATCAACCGTTTATAAGAATCAATATCGCAAAAACAAAAACAAATATATTATTTCTATGTTAAAATTTCCGCTTTAAAGAATCAATCCACCGGTTATAAGAATCAGTTTGCAATTTTCGCCTTCCTTTCATTTTTCCAAAAAATGCCACTTGAACTCTCAAAAGGTACGAAATTCTTTCTTAAGTTTTTGAAAAGAAAGATTGATAAAACTTTGGGGTAGAAAACAGTCGTAAAATACATTCCTTTAGACATAACATAAGAGTTTATCCTCATACGTTTTTGCTAAACACTGTCTCATTAGCTTTACCCAGGGGCATCTAACCCGCCCGGGTCCGATTTCACTTTTCTCCAAACAGGCACTCCTTTTTTCCCACCACTTACTTCCTGGTTGCGAATTTCTGGACCCTGAAACACATAAATCTTCCGCGAAGTGTCCACCATCACTTACGCAAACGGGACAGTGGATTCATCACTTCAAACCGTGAAACGTAAACGGATCCATTTTGCTGAATCAGATGAACCAGATGCTGAATCAAACGTTTCACGGTTTGATTCAGAATCAAACCGTGAAACGTAAGCTATAAAGTGAATCTTCGTCTGAGACTGTAATAAGCATACGTCGCTAGTATTCACTTTAGTTTTCTAACAAAATTGCCAGTTAGTGTTATAACTTTTTGATAGTCGAATTCAAATATGATAAAACAAGGAAAACTCTTAGTTGTTCTGAAAAACAACTTGTTAATTAGATATGATGCTCTTCCAAAGTGTAGTCAAAGAGACGCTGCCTCTTTTTGATTTTATAATCATGTGTTGTTACTTATAGGTCTAGAAATTGAGTTATAGTATTTGTTTAGAAATTGAGTATTTTTAAAATTATAAAAAATAATTTTAATAAATGATAACGTAAATTAAAGAGTATTTAATGGTAAATTATGTATATATGTGCCTGTGTGTTTATATATATGTACAAGTATATATTTGTGTATGTGTGCCTGTCCAAAGGGAAGTTTCGGTTATAAGAATCAACCGCTTATAAGAATCAAAAACAGTAATAACAAACGTGATTCTTATAAGCGGAAATCACTGTATATATATATATATATATATATGCATGTGTATATCTATATATATATATATATATATATATATATATATATATATATATATATATATATATATATACATATTCATATATATGTATGTATGTATATATGAATCTATGGTACTCATATAAAAAAAAATTATGATAGATTTACGCAAAGATTAATCAAATAGATACTTGGGCAGTACTAACTCGATGATTTTAAATACTTGCTCGATTGCTTAATGAATACTACTTGATACCGGTCAAAACATTACGGCTGGATAGTAAAATAATGTACCAATACACAAATTATATTCCACACACCATTGCCAAATGTTGAAAGTCATAATATTAAAAATAGAGACATACACTTTGAAAAAATTGCTATTGAACCCAATAAACAGAATTATGGTAACTCAACACCGTGAAATAAACAATGTGTTAATTCATAAAATTTGCAGGTGTGGAGATATTGGTTTGAGTATGCAGATAATCTACATGAAAAGTTTTACTAAAGACCTTGCTTTGTCCGTTTTAAGAATAACTCTGAACTTCTGGACAACTGTACATGTACCTAATTACGTAAATGTATCGGACTAATATATCTGATTTCGTCTAATACAGTCGAATCCCGTTATAACGAACATCAAGGGACCAAACGTTTTGTTCGCTATATCCGAACATATAAGAAAAATGTTATAATTGCTATGTGTATTCAAATGTGTAGTTGCTATGTGTATTCAATAGAGATGTATTAAAAAATGATAAAATCTGTTTAAAATGATCAGTAATGAATTAAATTGACTAAAATCGATTATATTAAGCTGACACAATACTAATTAAATTAACTAAAAATTAAGACAAACGGAAATAAATTCATTTTACCTTCAATTGTTATTCACTGTTTTGATACAGAAATAATCGGTAATCTTCTGCTGACGTGATGCCGATTTCAAAAGCATTTTATGAATTTCTTTGTCCGATACATCAAGTGACTCCAACACTCTTTCTTCCACTGTTTGTGTAGACAAAAACTTATTAATTACACGCATCCCTGCTGTAGCATCTGAGATGGTGGGGATTTCGTCATTTATGTTCTCCTCTGCATCAGCATCAGATGCAGAATCTTCGATTTCAGAATGATTCATTTTAATTTCTTCCACAATATCTCCATCAGCCGGATTTTCGCATGTAATAACTTCATCATCACATGTTTCGAACATTTGCATGTCACAATCTCAGAATGCTGAAATTTTGTGCTTTTCTATCCACATCGCGATAGGTAAATCTTCTTCATCTTCATCAACATTCGTTGCATCTTCAACATTCGTAAAAAGTTTGAAAATTTTTTTAAAAAAATCAGTAGTCGACTGAAAAAAGGTTCGTTATATCCGATTCTTAATATTTCAGAGATTCGCTATAAAAGGATAAATTAGCATTTATAGAGTAATTAGCTCACGTCTACCCAGACTTATAGGTGTATATAATTTGAAGTGGCACTCTAAATGAATTTGATACAAACACAGTTTATACATGAAACAATGTTTATTGAATACTCTTGCATATGTAGGCTTTGCTTTTAACAACAAGATTCATACGTACTACTTGTACAGATATATAAATACAGCTTTCAAGAACAATATTTTTTTCAATACTCACGAACAGTAAATCAACCAGCAATTCTGCCACGTAAACTTTGGGCCCCCTAAGCACTAGCGCAGGATAACACCTGGAGCTACTTACCCCGTACCTCCCTCTCGCTTATCTATCAACTTTAACAACCCCTTTTCAACCTTAACAACCTTTTTTTTATTAATGACGCTGCATGGTATTTATACTAAGCGCGTATGCCGAAATTAGCATATCCCGAGCAGCTTCTTTAATTCATTCACTCAAAAGTTCGATTCTTGTGAATCGAATCTTGTGTATACCTTACACATTAAATACAATAGGAAAACGGTGGGACCAAAATTTTCGTTCGTTATATCCGTGAGTTCGTTATATATCGGGTTCGCTATAACGGGGTTCGACTGTAATTATGTTTCCAATGACTAATTTCAAAGTCTCTTAAAATAAATTAATTTCAAATTATGTGTTTCAGAAATAATTAAATGATCTCTCTCACCTTTCATCTCGTCCCACATTGCTTTAAAATACTCGTCACAACCCGGAATCATGGAATGGTGGCCCCCTTTTCCTGCCAGAGATGCGGCACACAGCGCCAAAAGTACGAAAGCGATTTTCAGCATTTCAGTTCTTGGACAACAAACACGAGTCAAGACACGCTGCTTATAACTTCAGGAAGTGAAAGAAAATGTCCAATAATCCTCTTAATATATCGCAAATTTGACAGACTTTTGACAGTTTTCTCACTGTATATGACCCCCGGTGTTTAAACAAGGAAAGACTTTTTTTTTTTAAAAAAAAGGGTGTATGGAAATATATTTCGAAAAAGGGCACAAAAGGGTCTGACGTTTCCTCCACACTTTTTTTTCATTTTCATTCAAACTGCATGTGATTCAAAACAATAAAGACTCTTATGGTGTCGCTTGAATATGACGTTATCAAGTGCAGTCCTCGCGTGATTTATCCCATTCATACAACCCAGTGGTCAAGGGAATTAAAGGAAATGTTTGTAAAAAGAAAGAAATTTGTGTGCAATTGTTGAAAGACATATGACAATTTAGATGAAGTCTATTCAGAGTGAGAGGTATTATTTTAGTATTAATTCTTCGAAATGTGTATCCGGTTATTTTCGTTTTACCTTCTTCTGTACAGTGTTGTGAATTTCATTTCTGGAGAATTTTTTTAACTCTGATATTACCCTGGCGTGCACATATTGTTTTATATGTCAAAGTAAAAATACTAAGTAGTATATGCATGAAATCTGCATGTGTGGAATACTCTAAACAGGAACATACAGCTTTTTCCAATCCATGATAAGAATTATGAATGGCTACTAGTTTCGAGCTAAATAATATATTTATTCGTCAGGCCGGGAGCATTCGGCATGACTGTCTTTATTGACTACTTACTATTGTCATTTGCGAATTGTATATATGGTCTAACAAATAACCAGTGATTTTTTCTAAAAACATAGGTGAGTATACGATGTTATATCAAATAAAGGTGCGTATTTTTAGTACCATGTTTTCACACGTCACGTCACACGGGAAGAAAAAATTCGCAGTTAAAAAAAATTTCATGTAGTCTCTTCTAACGAAATTACCGCGGGTTATTAACGTAGGGTTACTTACCACTTTTCTATGTGTATATGCATGTATGTGTTATGTATCTATGTATCTATATATATGTACGTATATATATATACATATATATATATATATATATATATATATATATATATATATATATATATATATATATATATATATATATATATATATATATTATTGCTCCAATATTTTAAGCCTTGAATTTCTCATAGGATATTTCATATTTTTTTTTCCCTTACATAAACATATTTTCCTTCAGTATATATTTTGCATCATATAAGTAGAGGTTCATTGAAATGTTTTGCTATACTCTGAGATCACCTGAAAACAGAAACACTTAAAAATCACTACATGTATAAAGTGTTAACAAAGATCTGTTATTAGAAGAGAAGATTTAGTGAAGAAAATTATCTAGTGTATCTAATTTGATATTCCAAAGTGAATGTATATGAAAGTAAAACATTTGTTTCAAATAGCTCGTTTTTAGGCACATAGTTTTTTAAATCTGTTATACATTTATTCTACATAATTGGGGAAATGTGGTGAATGATATAATTAAAACATAACTCAAATGTTGCTTTATATGACCATCATAGTAAATGCGAATTTGTTAAGAGTAAACTTCGTACTAAGAAATCTAGCGAAATTTCTTTTAGAACTATTAAGGAGTCTAGACGAATTAAGAGATACGTTAAGCTGAAGCAGGAAATGTCACACATGATTTTACAAAGTCGGCAGGTTATATGCAAGTTGGATAAGTGTTAATTAAAATTTAAAACATTTACGGAAATCAAAGTTATTAAGATACAAATCTTGGGAACTTTTGATTTAATTTAACTGAAATCTGAAAATTCATGAGAATGGTTGGCAAATATGAAAACATTTCAAGAAAATTGGGAAAATCACAGACTAGAATAAAAAATAAAACGATATATCGGGGATTAAGAATGTAAACAGTTTTTGATTATGGTTAGTCGTGTTGTTCGCTAAAGATATGGCAGCTGTTTATACAATTCAGTATATGTCACTCAGTTATAACGCAGATCTTGAAACAAATATTTATTTTTTACAGTGATTGAACAGTGTTCGAGTATATACCTGTTTCTTTAACATCAGAAACTTTATAATCTTATTTACTATCTATCTATTATACATGATTTTGTTTGCTTATATCCCTTATAGAAATATAAGCCATATCAGTTATACATTATTTTAAGTTTGCCTAAATTAATTTTCCCATTGTTGCCACCATACTTATAGACCATTTATTAAATTATAATATCTCAATAAAACAAAAGCTGATTTCAAAAATCTTTGAATTTTAATTTTTAAAACAATTTCAGTGATATTTCATTGTCAGACAATGACTAAAGAAAACGAATTTGTTTCATTCGAACAGCTTCGAATGCTGTACCAGTAGATCACGGCATTTTAAACATCTTTTTCACATTCTCCATGCAGGCTTCACTTGGTGTAACTTCCATCTTCTGTACGATCTTCATTTTTAGATTCCACATGCAAGTCTGAAAAACAAATAATAAACAATTTAGCTTAAGGGTATTAAATAAAGAATTTGAATCTAACTATCTATCTATCTATCTATCTATCTATCTATATATATATATATATATATATATATTTATATATATATATATATATATATATATATATATATATATATATATATATATATATATATATGTATATATACATATATGTATATATACATATATGTATATATACATATATGTATATATACATATATGTATATATACATATATATATATATATACATATATATATATATATACATATATATATATATATATATATATATATATATATATATATATATATATATATATATATATATATATATATATATATATATATATGTATATATATATATATATATATACATATATATATGTATATATATATATGTATATATATATATATATATATATACAGTGATTTCCGCTTATAAGAATCACGTTTGTTATTGCTGTTTTTGATTCTTATAAGCGGTTGATTCTTATAGCCGAAATTTAGGTTTTTGGAAAGGCACACACACACACACACACACACATATATATATATATATATATATATATATATATATATATATATATATATATATATATATATAAAATAGATAATTTACCATAAAGTAATCTTTAATTTACGTTAATTATCTTTTATTAAAATTATTTTTTATAAATTAAAAAATACAACTTAATTTCTAGAGCTATAAGTAGATACACATGATTATAGTAAGAGAAGAAAAAAAATCCAATATTTGTTACAACATAACTGCTTAACAGTTTTAAGATTTCAACTACAGGAAGGGAGCAAGAAAAAGTTTTCTATGGTAGTTTGGCGTAATGAAGTTTTCAGGAGGCTGTTTATACCTATTCCAATACTAATAGTCTCAGCCGAAGATTCACCTTCTAGCTTACGTTTCACGCTTTGATAACGTGCTGAATCTAAATGGCACGTTTACCTAAGTGATAGTGGACACTTCGCCAAAGATTTATGTGTTTCAGGGTCCAGGAAGCCGCAACCAGGATGTGGGAGGTGGGAAAAAAGAGTCCCTATTTTTATTTGTCAGTGGAGAAAAGTGAAATCAGACCCGGGCAGGTAAAGCTAATAGGACAGTGTTGTGCTAAAGCCTTTAAGGGAAAACTATTATGTTATGTCTAACAAAGAAAGGGATGAATTTTACGACTATATTCCATCCCATCTTATCAATCTTTCTTTAAAAAAAAGAATTTTGTGCCTTTTGACGGTTTAAGTAGCTTTTTTTGAAAAATGAAAGGAAAGTGAATGGTGTAAACTGATTCTTAAAACCGGTGGATTGATTCTTTAAAGCGAAAATTTTAACATGGAAATAATACATTTGTTTTTGTTTTCGCGATATTGATTCTTATAAACGGTTGATTCTTATAACCACTGATCACTATAAGCGGTGGTTACTGTATATATATATATATATATATATATATATATATATATATATAATCCTTTTACGTAAGTCGGAATTCAGAGACAGGTTATTGGCTAATGTTTCTCGAATTTCTTTCTGCTACGAGTTTGGAACGTAGATTCTTTAAAATACTTAGAACTTTCTGGAGTTTTACTCAACAGAGAGCTTTGATGCTCATCCAGGTCCTTTTTTAAAATTTTATTATGACGCATGTGTAGTGTTTTATTCTATTGAAAACACTACACAAAAAATCTTGAATGTCAAAGAGGAATTATTTTAGGGATTTTTCTGGAAGATTTTACTTTTCCTCAATTCCTAGTTTACTAATTTTGTACAGCAATTTCTTTTCCTGAAATATAAAAAAGCCTAAATAACAAGTTTGCCAGTTTTAAAATTGTTCCACGTGGTTTTATTAACATGCTAACCAAAATACCTCAAACTTTTGTTTCGAAATTATGCAAGAGAAATCTGCCAGGAGCATCTGAAGACTTAATTGAGGTATTTTACCCCTTTCAAGAAAAACATGTCTGTTTTAAATTCTACTATTCCCTTTCCTGAAAAAAATTACTAGAACATAAAAAAAACAAATTCAACTCTGTCAAACATTAAGCATTTCTTATAGTTTCAGTTAAACAGATTTTTTTCTTTTCAAAATTTTCATGTCATTTTCGAAAACTAAAAGTGCGCGATTTCTTCTGTAAGACACTGTATTTCAATATATATGCAGTCTATCGAGGTAAAAAAGCAATGTAACTATGGATGATGAACAAACAAACTTTGGTACTTTTCCGTTAGCCGGGCGCAAGTGATATATCGCCAAATAAGGTTCACTAGTCGCATTTTCAGCTGTTTTCTTTAATTAACTGTTAACTCCCGTGACACGTGTGTATGAAAGAACAAAATGTATAAGAAACGGGATTTTTTTTAAAGTAAATATTTAGTTAGGAGGCAAAAGTTTTGAATATCCTTCAAGGAGTCTTCAAAAGGACTCCTTTTTTTGACGACACAGAAATTCAGCTTTTTAAATGGCGACGAGCCGTTCCTCGGTGTTTTTATATCGCCATTTGGTGCGTCATCACAATTGCATAATCGTTTGTACGATTGTGAAGAAAGCAAGGACAGTCGGTGGTTAATTATTTCCCAATTTTTATTCATGTGGAATTTCGATGTTATTTAGCTAGATCTAATTCATAATTTGAAAAATAAGGTAGGAAACCAGGAAAAAAGTTCAGTATTTCATCAAGCTGATTTCTCAGCTTATCGAATGGCACGCTACAGGAGTCGAAATTTTAAATATATCATTTCTAATAAGAAGATGCTGCTGAACAAGGAAGCCAGAATGAGGCTAATAAATTTTACTTTTTTTTTCACTTCCAAAAGCTAGTTAAAAAAATGTTGCCAAGCCAGTTGAAAAAAATATAAAATGAGATTTAAAAACATTTGAAACTGAAGTAATATACAGTTTTTAAAGTCAACGTTATGAAGTTTTAAGCACAATAAAAAATGACCTTAGGGCATGTTCACATATATTCCGCCAGCGTCAGCATACCATTATTTAACCAATCATATACCAATCAATGACCCATTTAACCAATCAGTACCCACGGAATCTTAACGCTGACGCTGACAGATTCTATGTGAACAGGCCCTTACTCTGTTTTAATTTATTTCAAAAGTATTGTCAAAAGATGGCGATAAAAATAATAATAATTAGTAGTAGTATTAGTGTTATTATTGTAATTAAGATTCCATACGAAGCGGTAATTTTTTGAACTTCGTTAACTAAAGCTGAGAAAAATTTTAAGCGGAATCCTTACATTTTTCTGGTCCCGTTCAGTCATTTCTTTGCACGCCTCCCATTCTGCATTATTTCCACTAGATTTTATAGCTAAAATAAGAAAATATATTGTCAAGCATAAGAAGTGTAACAATCAGGAGCACAATTTGTCAGTATTGCTCTATAATGTAAAAAAATTACTTGTACAGGTAACCCTCCTATATCACGGTAGATAGGTTCCTAGAAAATGCCGTGTTGTGTGAAACCGTGTTATATGAGACCCAGAGCCAGTACAAAAAGGTGGGTTACGTTCCGAAAACTTATTAAAACAAGCTTTTTTTTTCTAAATTCCATATAAACAACGTAAAAAATTTCTTCCTCATCACTGTTCAGTACAATCAAACGAAAACGTTTTTCCGTTTGAACGATATCACCTTCACTTTCAGAACTTTTTTCTTCATTTAGACTTTTTGCACCTTCAATCCTCTAAAAAATCTGTAATTTTGGTTTGTTTGCTGGTTCTTACTAAGTCAGAGCCTGACTAAGGCAGGGGCATACGGGGCAGTTGCCCCGGGCCCCCACATCAGAGGGGGGGCCCCCAAATCGAATAGAAAGTTTAGTATTAAGTATTAAGTTCTTCATTACTGAAGTAGTGAAGCAGAGGGGGGGCCCCAAAGATGTTTTTGCCCCGGGCCCCAATTAGGCTAAGTCGGGCCCTGTACTAAGTCATTGTAGATTTCACGGTATGGAAATAGACAATGTTGCAGCTCCCTTTTGAATTTTCGGCTTCTTTCAGCGGAAGGGTCTGCATTAAGGAAAAATGATTCAAGATTTTCAGCTAAACTTAGGCCTTCTTCTAATTTTTTAGAGTTATAAATGAATAAATAATAATTTTTTTATACATTTTCTTGTAAATCCACTATAGTTCATTATTCAATCCCGTCATTATTTTAAGGTAATTTAGTTTTTAAATGTGTTAAACAAAAATCCATCTAGTGCTATAGAAGTACAATGTTGTACAAAGGTTTTCTCAATTTTTGTTATCGTGTTAGAGCGAAACCGTGTTACTGGTTGCTGTGTTATACGAGGGTTCCCGCAATTTATCTTATCGTGTTAGAGCGAAACCGTGTTGTAAGATGCCGGGCTGTAGGAGGGCTACCTATATATATATATTTATATATATATATATATATATATAATATGTATATATAATATATACATTTATATATATATATATATATATATATATATATATATATATATATATATATATATATATATATATATATATATATATATGTATAATCATAAAGCTACTGATAGTTCATTATTCCTTCCCGTCATTATTTTAAGGTAATTTAGTTTTTAAATTTGTTACACAAAAATCATGTTATCTAGTGCTGCAGAAGTACAGTGTTGTACAAAGGGTTTCGCAATTTGTTTATCGTGTTAGAGCGAAACCGTGTTAGAAGATGCCGTGCTGTAGGAGGGCTACCTGTATATGTAATTGTGACACCTTCAGCAGGATAAGGGGTTGCAACGACCATTTCGCTTAAACTGATCTTTTATAAAGAAAATAGTTCTATTGTGTCTAAGAGAAATCTAGATTCGATTTCTCAATCCTTCCTTCTTGCCTCCCGTTAGCAATTAAACTTCCCTCCTACTTCATCTATACACAGGACCTTTTACGTTCAGAATCTAGGTTAAGCAGACTGAAAATTGTGTGTACAAATTACAGGCTGCTTAGCGTTAAGATTTTGTTTATGCTCCACAATATTTATATATAAATATAAATAATAATAATAATAAATAATAAATAATAAATAAATAATAATAATAACTCTTAGTCATAATAAATGTCGAAGTTAACTTAGGTTATATTGTCCTATAACACAGTATCCATAGTAAGTCTGCTTCTGTGTTTCCATTTGCTCCATGGTTGCAAGATTTGTGACGTCAGTCTTCATGCGATTTCCTTTACTTAACTTCCACTGTGTCTGGCGCCGTGTTTGGTGTTCTATGTTTAAGCAACTGTTTTTTCACTTCTTCTGTGTCTTATGGATTGTACGGTGTCTAAGTATGTTTATTGCTCAGATCATACTTATCAGAAACAATCCATTGGTTTTTAGACAGTATCGGCGCCGCTGATGAAGAGATGCTGTCAAAAACCTATTTTTCACTTAGCTTTTCATGTTTTTAGTTCCTGGCAGCAGTAGTTTTGAGCATATACTAGTTTTTCACTTTTAACTTTGTCTTATATATATATATATATATATAGATAGACAGTATCGGCACCGCTATATATATATATATATATATATATATATATATATATATATATATATATATATATATATATATATATATATATATCCTCTTCTATGGTGCTCATAAAAAAATTTTATGATAGATTTAGGCAAAGATTATTCAGATAGATACTTGTGCAAATACTAACTCAATGATTTTCAATACTTGCTCGATTACTTAATGAATACTAGTTGATACCCGTCAACACATTACGGATGGATAGTAAAAAAAATGTACCAATACACAAATTATACTCAACACATCATTGCCAAATGTTGAAAATCATTATATTAAAAACAGAGAGATACACTTTAAAAAATTGTTATTGAACACAATAAAAATAAATAGGGTAACTCAACACTGCGAAATAAACAATGTGTTAATTCATAAAATTTGCAGTTTAGGACAGATTGATTGTAGTCTATGTACATATAAAACAGTTCCGTAACTGACTGACTGACAGACAACGTACAGACCAAACTTCTGGACATAAAGGGCTGAAATTTTGCATGGCGATTCTTCTTATAGTGTAGGGGTGGACTAAGATAGATTTTCGAAAAATTCTTCTTAGATTTTTTTAAATTAAATTTTTAAGCTGTGTTTGTAATATTCTTTAAATTTTGTATTTAAAATAATAATCCGAGTTTTATAAAATTTATATCACATGAAAGATCATAAAAATTCCTTTAAAATGAAATCTTTTTCGAATCTTTACTTCCATTTTCTGATTTTTGGTGAATTTTTAAAGATTAATTTTTCGAATTTAATTTATTAAATGCTGATCACGGGGTTACTTCTCTTTTACTTATGCGGCAGGCGATTGGAAATTATTCAAAATATTATTTAAATTCAGTAAAGATATGTTCCTCAAAATGTACTATACGTATTAACTCTACTATATTCTTTAGTATGTTCTATATTAGATTTAATTTGAATATTTTCTTCTATATTATTTTGTCTACGAAAATAGCAGTTACAATTTTTTTATAAACATATTTTTTTCATTTTTTTTACATCAATTGCATACAATGATCATCGTATTTATTATAAATATATTTATACATAATTTTGGCATTAATTGCAAATATGACCGTTGTATTTAATTTGAATGTACTCCGTAGCGAAGTACGGGTTTTCAGCTAGTATGTAGGTAATCAATATGAAAAAATTTACTGAATCCATTGCTTTGTACGTTTTAAGAATAATTCTTAACTTTTGGACAACTGTACATGTACCTAATTACGTAAATGTATCGGACTAACTTATCTGGTTCCGTATAATGATTATGTTGCCAATGACTAGTCCCAATCATAGTCTCTTACATCTATATATATAAAAAAGTTCCGTAACTGACTGACTGACTTACTGACTCACTGACATATAACGCACAGACCAAACCGCTGGACCTAAAGGGCTGAAATTTTGCATGGCGATTCTTCTTATAGTGTAGGGGTGCACTAAGAGAGATTTTTGAAAAATTCTTCTTGCATTTTTTAAAATTAAATTTTTAAGCTGTTTTTGTAACTTCTTTTAAGTTTGCATTTAAAATAATAATTTGAGGGTTATGAAATTTATATCACGAGAAAGAACATAAAAATTCCTTTAAAATGAAATCTTTTTCGAATCTTTACCTCGATTTTTTCTGATTTTTGGTGAGTTTTTAAAGATTCATTTTTAGAATTTAATTTATTAAATACTGATCAGGTGATTTCTTTTTCTGGTACTTTAAATAAATTTATCGTCACGTGCATAACAACTAAATAGACAAAAAAAATATTTTTTTTCTTTCTAATGCAACAGACGATTGGATATTATCCAAAAAAAAAATAAATATCCCTTACGATTTTCTTATATATATATATATATATATATATATATATATATATATATATATATATATATATATATATATATATTACTTCAATTGTATACATTGATCGTTGCATTTATTATAAATATATATATTTTTTTTGGCATTAATTACATGCATTGACCGTTGTATTTAATTTGAATGTACTCCGTAGCGAAGCGCGGGTTTTCAGCTAGTTTAAAATAATTTAATGTCAAATTACATGTTTCAGAAATAATTAAATATTCTCTCTCACCTTTCATCTCGTCCCATATTGCTTTAAAATAATCTTCACAATCCGAAATTATGGAATGGTGGGTCCCTTTCTTTGCTAGAGATACGGCACACAGCGCCAAAAGTACGAAAGCGATTTTCAGCATTTTAGCTCTTGGACAGCAAACACGAGTCAAGACACGCTGATTATAAGCTCAGATAGTGAAAGAAAATGCCGAATAATCCTCTTAATATTCGCAAATTTGACAGACTGCTTTACAGATTTCTCACTGTATGACGTCCGGTGTTTGAACAAGGAAAGAAAATTGTCTTAAAAGGGTGTATGGAAAAATATTTCGAAAAAGGGCACAAAAGGGTCTGACGTTTCCTCCACCCTTTTTTTTTTCATTTTCATTCAAACTGCATGTGATGCAAAACAATTAAAAACTCTTATGATGTCGCTTGAATATGACGTTATGAAGTGGAGTCCTCGTGTAATTTGTCCCATTCATAAAACCCAGTAGTCAAAGAAATTAAGGAAATTTTTGTAAAAAAGAAAGAAATTTGTGCGCAATTGTTGAAAGACATATGATAATTTAGAAGAAGTCTATTCAGATTGAGAGGTATTATTTTCCTATCAATTCTTCGAAATGTGCATCCGGTTATTTTCGATTTACCTACTTGAGTATAGTGTAGTGAATTTCATGAAACGAGTGTCAAAAAGGAATTGTGACTCTATGATATCAATGGCCGCAATCTTCTTTGTGGAAATGTTCTCTTCAAAATTAGGCATTTAATTTGAAAGCATCGCAAAGTGATGTAATGCTGCAGCCCACCTGTGTATGACACAGTAGGTTTTCAATTCAAGTGTCTACCAGATTAGTTGCGCATGCAGGTAAAGGAAAATTTGTAAGGAATGGGAGAATAGGCTGTGAAGATCATAATAGACACAAAAGAGAAAGCTCAGTGAATTTGACCATTCAGGAATTAGGATTAATGCCTGTGGAGTTTCCAGATTACAACATCTCTCTTTGGAAAAACTCTAAAGACCGACTGGTGTGCCTTCTTCGCAGCTAACATCAATTTCTCCCATCATTATTACTAATTTTAAACATTAAACTCCTCTTTTTTTCCTGTCATTCTTGAGAACTTCTCATTTATCTCATTATGTGCTACTCCCAACTATAATAATCCTTGCTAGGTTCCATTGTGGCCCTGTGTATTCGCTCACGTGTCCTGATCGTACGGCACGAGTTCAAATTCCAATTGCTATTTTTTAAATTTTCTCCTTGGTAATTTCTATTTTTCCTTTTTTTTGTTCACTTTTTCAACTGCCTATATATTTTTAAAATAATTTTTACTGATGAGGGCCTAATTTAAGTCTATTTAATGTGCTGAGCATTATTTGATCACAATTCTCATTAAATTGCTGAAGATAAAGACCTTTGCGCTCTAACAATTTTTATTTCGTTGACGCTTGATCCTGTAAAATGATAAATTAAAATTTAATTAAAGTTGCATAGACTGGTCAGATATTTTTCCGAGAAAGGCTGTTATATTCCTTTTTTTGCGAAATATACTGATATTTTTTCAGAAATTTTATAGTTCAGATAAAGCTTTTGTATTTTACTGTGGAAAGATACTTCTCAAAACGAATAATCCTTCCTTAGATGATCAATAGTTCATTGCAGTATGGAAGCATTGCAATATATGACAGTGGTCTAATGGTAAACATCTCACCTTGCTCTCAAGATCTATTTCAAAAGTGGCCTGTTGTACTTTCTGTGAAAATTACCCAAATGTAAGCGTTTTCCTTATTAAACATTACATAGCCATGCAAAAAAGTCTGGAATTATCTTTTAAAGTGGAAATAGAGTTTATTTGCGGAAAATTCGGCATGAAAGGTAACATAGACTTATAATTAACCCACCCTTGTCAGCAATGTAAGTGTAAATCCAGCGTGACATCCAGCCGACGTGACCTCAGACGCCATCTTGCGTCAGATTCAGCTAAGTGGTTTTCAGTCGATACCCCATCTACACTGCTGGCCACCCAAATTGCAACACCAAGAAAGTTAATAGATATCACAACAAAATTTATTTTGTAGATAACATGTTGACCAAGTATCAAATGATTAAATTTACAGACTTCTGTGAAGTGTGGTTCCTGCCAAAATCAGTAGCCAGAGTAGCCGCCATTGTTGGAGATCACCGCTGCCACACGCCTCGGCATTGATTCAAAGAGACTTTCGATGAGTTCTTGGGGTACAGCAGACCAAGCAGCTTCCACACGTTGCCAAAGTTGATCTGCTGTGGCAGCTGGGGATGCAATCTGGGTCAATCGTCGAGCAACCATGGACCACATATTTTCTATCGGCGAAAGATCCGGAGAGCGACGCGGCCAGGGAAGCAATACAATCTGGCGATTGACGAAGAACCGTTGGACAATGTGTGCCACGTGTGGTCGCGCATTATCCTGTTGAAATATGGCTGTGGGCAAGCCCTGAAGGTAAGGAAGGACAACTGGCTCCAACACCTCGGAGATGTAGCGCTGGCTGTTTAAAGTACCGGCAATGCGTAGTAGAGGTGTGCAAGAGTGATATCCAATACCGCCCCATACCATAATACCCGGTGCAGGACCAGTGTGGCGGTGCATAACGCAGCTGTTCAGCATCCTCTCTTCACGGTGTCTCCAGACTCGAATGCGACCATCATGGTGTTGCAGACAGAAGCGTGACTCGTCAGTAAAGACAATTTCATTCCATTCTGCCGTCCACATCCTTCAATCATCGCACCATTGGCGGCGGAGACGTCTGTGGTTCTGCGTCAAGGGTAGACAAAGCAATGGACGTCTTGCGGACAGACCACTCTGCTGTAAACGGCGTCGAATGGTACACGCAGACACTGGATGATGCGTTACAGACTGCATGTGCTGTGCTATGGTTCGTGATGTGACTGAGCGATCCGTCACTGCCATTCGCACAATTTGCCTTCATCACGTGAAGTGGTGCGCTGAGATGGATGCGATCGAACACGTCGGTCCGTCGTATCCTCCTGCATCCAACGATCACATATCCGCATTACAGTTGTTTGGTTTCGTCCAATACGACTACCGATTTCCCTGAAAGATAATCCACAATCTCGGTAGGCCACTATCCTTCCTCTGTCGTACTCGGATACTTGATCAAAAGATGATCGCTGTTTTCGACGAGGCATAATTGATCGTTTTTTTAAAAACCACAAGAAAAACACAATTGCCGAACTTGAAATCGTCCAAATTTCCAAGTCTTAAATAGCGCTTTGACGTGGCGCCACAGGCACGCGTGATGTGCGTCTGCGCTGAAATTCTAATCATTTGCATATCTCACCTCCGCTAATGCATGTTGTAAATTTCATGTTATTTGCATGTTTCCTTCAGGGTGTTGCATTTACAGTGGCCAGCAGTGTATTTTAAATTGATGGTCAAAGTCAGCGGCATAACGTATGTCCACACCTTTTTGATTCTAGAAACGTCCGTGGGTAAAAGAGGTCAAGAAAGATCAGGAAACATTTCACAATCCTGAAAAAATTATACCGTGCGAGCTGTTGCATAATCTTACTGAAAAACTTCCAAGTGAGGGTGTCAAGATGTAGCTCGATTTTTGCATGCTTCTTTGATTTCAGCATATCTCTCTATTCTTAAAAAAAGTAACTCCCGCCGCCGCCGCTGTCAAAAGCTTGTCACGCTATCTCCTCCGAAACCGCTGGAGATATGGGGTCGAGACCGATACCAATAGATGCAAAAAAGTGTGGGGAACAAAGTAAGACATGTCTCACCTTCACCGGACTTTAAGTTTTTTTTTTTTAATTTTATGTTTTGTTGGAAAATATTGACTTTTTCATCTTCAGATTACGATAACTCGCCAAAAAATGATCGTAGAATTTTGATCTTTTTACAGTCTAAGACTACAGACATTTCTCTTTCAAACTAGACCTCATTTGTTTAAAAATATTTTAAAACAGACTAATATTTTCATCAAGAAATGAAACACAAGTTTTTCAAGAAATATCGTCCCCAAAGTGGATATAATATCGATGCTCCTCGAGTTTTTATCTTACAAAGAAAATATTTACATCATCTGGAATCTGAAAGCATTCTTATTGATATAAATCTCATTTCAAGTCTATATCTTAAATTTTCGATTTTTAATGGAATTTTAATGCTGAAACAGTGATGATTCAACAGTGATTCCCCTTCGAATAAGGGTGACAACAGTAAATGGATGGAAGCTGTTGCATTGCCCGAGAATCACCCCTATGTATCTCGCTATTAGCAACTTATTCATTCAACTTACTGTACCATGATTGGCGCTGTGCTAGAGCGCGCTGCTCGTATGCGATAGTCCCCGATTCGATCCCGGTGGACGCTCCTTTTTACTAATTATTCTAAATATTTGAATTTTAGTCTTTTAATTCTGATTATATTTTTTATTTTACTTATCCGAAGAGGGCTTAATTTTTATATTTTTATTTTACTGCTGAGCACATAATTTCTGATGTACATATCTTGCTACTGGAGGTAAAGTCGTAAGACCATGGCACTCCAACAAACTCAATATAGCTTCACCTTGACCCTAACAGAGGAGCGAGCGTAGCGAGCCTAGGGGTGAAGCCCCTAGTAATTAACAAAATAAATGTACTTAAACCTCTGCATTTCTTTAAAACAAATGGATAAGACAAAGTGAAAACAAAAATATAAATGAAACAAAAAAGAAAACATTTATTGTCCTCCCAAGTATTGTCAATTCTTTTACAAAATTTCTAGGACTTAATTTGTTCATAAAATTTATAAAATTTACAGCAATTCCTAATTACTTTCGGAAAAGAATATTAAAAGTTCATAGTACTAATTTTTGGGAAAAGGGAGATAGGAATATATATATATAGCATTAGCAGGCCCTGGAGAAATAAATCCGATACAAATGTTTACAGCTCCTCTAATTGAAACTTATTCCTATGATGAATATGAAATTAAGTTATAGACCGAATGAAGCGGCAATATCAATTTTCTCTCAAACATATAGATTTTATTCTTCGTTTTCTTAATGGAGATGTTCTGGTCTTAGATAGTCTTTTATTAACTATTTCTTTCAAAAATCATTTCAAGTGCAAAAAAATACTCTTTACAACTGTCTGTTTGTATTCTTACTTGTATGTTTCTTATTTGTATGTTTGTCGTTACCAGCCTTAACAGTTGAATAATTGTAGTAAGTCACATATAATCAAGCCTAAGTAGAAATATCTGTAAGGTTCTAAAAAAGTGTGAATCTTAAAAGCCCAGGCTGGTGCTTATTAGATAGTATGTTTTTGTTTTGTTAATTTATATATTTTGGGGGGACCTGTAAGAATCTTTTTTCCAGGGTCTGCCTCTTGTTAATTAAAAATACCTGCTTGTAATGGTAGTGACTCTTCGTAAAATTATCTCGTGGGGTTACAGAAATTATAGAAGTCCCAGTATTCTACATACTATTTTTTTTATATAAAAACCAAAGAAAATATAAATCAATTGTATTTTGCAGTTTGGTTTATCAGAAGAACTATGACATTGTATATATATTCGTTGTAACATATATTCATAAACTATGACTTGTGTCTTCATTATACGTCACAAGTGTGTTTCAAAAAATTGACTTTTATAATACATTTGAAAGATTTGCTTACAATACAAAAGTTGCTAGAATATCTGACACAATGCATAAATTTTCAATTTGTAAGCTATCGGTGCAAAAATCAGTCATTATTCTCGTTAAAATTTCTAAAGAATCTGATATAAGAAATATCATTGAAGACAACAGTCCAAATGGTAAATGAATCTTGCTTGAGTTTTGCATTCTTCAGAGGGTTTCACAAAATCTCTTGCGTGTTGCAGTAGTAGCCAACGGCATCCCTATACAAAATAAATAAATAAATAAATAAATAAATAAATAACTGTTCCGCTATATGCCTATTAATATCACATTTATATATCAATTTATAAATCTAGTAAAGATGCAAAATTAAGCCCCTAGAGCAGATTTTCGCAAAAAGTAAGCCTGAAAATTTCTGTTACAAAGAAAACAAAACAGGCCTCGATGTTCTGCTGTCCTCTATATGCCTATTAATATCACATTTATATATCAATTTATAAAACTAGTAAAGATGCAAAATTAAGCCCCTAGAGCAGATTTTCGCAAAAAGTAAGCCTGAAAATTTCTGTTACAAAGAAAACAAAACAGGCCTCGATGTTCTGCTGTCCTCTATGCCTATTAATATCACATTTATATATCAATTTATAAAACTAGTAAAGATGCAAAATTAAGCCCCTAGAGCAGATTTTCGCAAAAAGTAAGCCTGAAAATTTCTGTTACAAAAAAAATAAAACAGGCCTCGATGTTCTGCTGTCCTCTATATGCCTATTAATATCACATTTATATATCAATTTATAAATCTAGTAAAGATGCAAAATTAAGCCCCTAGAGCAGATTTTCGCAAAAAGTAAGCCTGAAAATATCTGTTACAAAGAAAACAAAACAGACCTCGATATTCAGCTGTCCTCTATATGCCTATTAATATCACATTTATATATCAATTTATAAATCTAGTAAAGATGCAAAATTAAGCCCCTAGAGCAGATTTTCGCAAAAAGTAAGCCTGAAAATTTCTGTTACAAAGAAAACAAAACAGGCCTCGATGTTCTGCTGTCCTCTATATGCCTATTAATATCACATTTATATATCAATTTATAAAACTAGTAAAGATGCAAAATTAAGCCCCTAGAGCAGATTTTCGCAAAAAGTAAGCCTGAAAATTTCTGTTACAAAGAAAACAAAACAGAGCTCGATATTCAGCTGTCCTCTATATGCCTATTAATATCACATTTATATATCAATTTATAAATCTAGTAAAGATGCAAAATTAAGCCCCTAGAGCAGATTTTCGCAAAAAGTAAGCCTGAAAATTTCTGTTACAAAGAAAACAAAACAGGCCTCGATGTTCTGCTGTCCTCTATATGCCTATTAATATCACATTTATATATCAATTTATAAAACTAGTAAAGATGCAAAATTAAGCCCCTAGAGCAGATTTTCGCAAAAAGTAAACCTGAAAATTTCTGTTACAAAGAAAACAAAACAGAGCTCGATATTCAGCTGTCCTCTATATGCCTATTAATATCACATTTATATATCAATTTATAAATCTAGTAAAGATGCAAAATTAAGCCCCTAGAGCAGATTTTCGCAAAAAGTAAGCCTGAAAATTTCTGTTACAAAGAAAACAAAACAGACCTCGATATTCAGCTGTCCTCTATATGCCTATTAATATCACATTTATATATCAATTTATAAATCTAGTAAAGATGCAAAATTAAGCCCCTAGAGCAGATTTTCGCAAAAAGTAAGCGTGAAAATTTCTGTTACAAAGAAAACAAAACAGACCTCGATATTCAGCTGTCCTCTATATGCCTATTAATATCACATTTATATATCAATTTATAAATCTAGTAAAGATGCAAAATTAAGCCCCTAGAGCAGATTTTCGCAAAAAGTAAGCGTGAAAATTTCTGTTACAAAGAAAAGAAAACAGACCTCTTTATTCAGCTGTCCTCTATATGCCTATTAATATCACATTTATATATCAATTTATAAATCTAGTAAAGATGTAAAATTAAGCCTCTAGAGCAGATTTTCGCAAAAAGTAAGCCTGAAAATTTCTGTTACAAAGAAAACAAAACAGACCTCGATATTCAGCTGTCCTCTATATGCCTATTAATATCACATTTATATATCTATTTATAAATCTAGTAAAGATGCAAAATTAAGCCCCTAGAGCAGATTTTCGCAAAAAGTAAGCCTGAAAATTTCTGTTACAAAGAAAACAAAACAGACCTCGATATTCAGCTGTCCTCTATTATCTGTCTAGGTAGATAAAACTATTGAAAAATCTGTAGTAAGAACACAAAATAAAAAATATTACTTTTTATGCAAACGATTGAAACCTAGCGTATTTTAGTAATAGTGTAATAGGGTGACTTTCCCAAATATCGTCCCTGTGCCTAATATCGCCTACTCGAGTTTCTAAAGTACGATTCGCGCTATGTATGAGAAAATGCAGTAACTTCTTAGTTCTGGATTTGTACTAACAGTGGGGATAGCGACAACGCTCTTATCACTGACAACAGAAACTATATGTCGTCTGAAGTTGTTTTGGCTGTTGTCTTCGTAAACGTTGTCTCCAAAGAATCGGAATCGAGTGAATGGCCAGGTAGGTGCATCCAAATTCTAATTTTGCTTGTACCATTTGAAAGTGCATTAAACAGAGACTTTGCTAGCAACGCTTTTTAACAGGTGCTCTTAATTTCGCCTGGTAGGCGGTAAGAGGAACAGAGGTAGGCGATATTAGTAACCGCCCTGGAGTTCACTGGAAATTTCAATTTTTCCAATTTAGCTACATAACTTAAACTGGCACTGGTTTTGGAGCTGGTCGATCTCAGGATACCAAAGGAAATAGTTCTTAGGGATGTTCTTTGAGTTTCCAGCCTAATCAGTAACTAAAAAGTGGATGAAATGTCGAAAAAAAGTTAGAGCAGGCGATATTTGGGACACCTACCTTATAGAAAAAATCAAGCTTATCATTTTTATAGAAAACATGAAATATTAGTTACTTAAAAAATTTTTTAATGTAACTAATGAATAATTTCATTTATAACATCCAAAGCTGTAATTTTTAAAAAATTTTTAAATGTACTGTCTGATATGTCAGTAACTTATTTTTTGCTTCTAGCACTTTCATTCAACTTCATTTAAATAACAAATATTAAGTAATGTTTAAGAGCGAGAACGCAGTGTAAGCACTGGTTTATCTCGAGTCCACCCTCAGATCCTGTAACACTTTATGTATGTGAATGTTTTCCCCTTTTTCTAGCATTTCATTAACAACTACTAGTAACATCTACTCTATAGGGCTTCAAGCAGCCTAGTTTTTAGCGTGCCTTGATTCGACACTGAATGTGCGCTGTTCGGGCAGCGCCACTGAATTCAGTGGAATCCCGATCTATCGTTCCCTGAATGATCGTTTTCCCCCGTGTATCGTTTATTTCACCCAAATGGAACAGAATTTTCGAACAAATTCAATCGCAAACAAACAAAAAAAGACCGCATGGATCGTTCCTCTATCCATCGTTTTTGCGCAGTATTCGTTCAGAATATGGCAGCTTTATATGAATTTACCGGATCGATCGATATTTCATAATAACAAAACATGAAATATAAATGTCTGGATCGAGCTAGAACAGGGGTGGGCATTAAGTCGATCGCGATCGACCGGTGGACAACCAAGACATTTTGGGGTGACCACCTTTACTAAGACCTAAGACGCGCATACTAAAATAAACATATTTATGGAACACCGACGTTAGCTAGACATCGTTCTTTGGCTCTACCTACCTGTGTGAATCTGCATTTTCAACGATGAATATAATTAATACAACATATCGTTCCCGTCTCACAGACGACCACTTAGAATCCAGTGCAAGATTAGCAGTTAGTAATTATATACCGAGATATTCAATATTGGTGGGCAGTATGCAGACTACGTCTTCTACTAACTATAACTACGAGAACTAACTTTAGATGAAAATAAATTATTTTTAATGTATTTTGAATTGTTTGATAATAAATCCATTTGATATTATTATATTTTTGGCTATTATTATTATGTTTTTATCTGGTGTTTTGATTTAAACGGGGTTTTAAAAGAGTACGGTTTTTTATTGTAGTTATGTAGGTAAGTACATATTCCGTATTTATTATTAAGTTATAATAAATATTGCAGACCTCTTTTTTAGCTCACCACAACTACGCCACTGTGTGGACCGCAACACCTTGAAAAAATTAGAAGTAGCCCGTACCTTGGAAAAGTCTGCCCACCCCTGCGCTAGAATGACGCTCTAATTCAGGGGTGGCCAACCTTTTTGGGAAGAGTGCCACTATCTGAAAAAAATAATATTATGCGTGCCACTTCCAACTTTTCCAGCATACAAAAAATATAAGGTGCGCTGTTATAGGGTAACTGTTATAGGCTAAAAGGTGCATATATTCCTGCGCTGTTATTTTCAGTAGCGTATGAGTAGGGTTTTTATAGATTTTGACAAATTATTATTTTTTGCAAATTTCTTAATTTTTCAATAAGTCACCGCGTGCCACTGTAAAAACGCCGCCGTGCCACGCTGTGGCACGCGTGCCGCGGGTTGGCCACCCCTGCTCTAATTAAACAGAATGAGCAGAACATTTGAGATGCACGCACTCGTAATTTTGGCCTGGCTTCGCGTTATCGTGCCACTCCCAATTTTTGTGCGTTGTTGGTGTTCCTTAATTCTTTAGCCTCTGGAGTATTCTATTTTCGGAAACTCACTCCGAATTCTCCGTTTATTCAAAATTTCTGCTGTTATCAGTTACGGCTCACAGTCAGCCGACCTGAGCGGTTTCTGCTGCCCTCAGGATTTCCTGTTGGCCTTGGGGTGGAGGCGCTCGGGTGTTTTGTCTAGTGTCTGAGAAGTTTCTGATTGCTGCTGTCTACACTAGCCGCTGGGGTTTCACACGGAAAACAGAACTTCCTGGTGGTCTTATGTCGGACCCCATCCCAAAGCATTTCTATATTACTCGGATTTAACCCTTCAGCAAGCGCGCCAATTTTTTTTTGAACACCAGCAGGCGCGCGTGTCACAAAGTGCAACGTCTCTT
The DNA here is from genome assembly GCA_907164885.2 of Dolomedes plantarius. Lineage (NCBI taxonomy): Eukaryota > Metazoa > Arthropoda > Arachnida > Araneae > Dolomedidae > Dolomedes > Dolomedes plantarius. The sequence goes on along the minus strand of OU015498.1, from coordinate 27,395,181 downwards.
TCAACCTTGATTATTCCTTTTGTAATAAACTTTTTCTTTTGAAATTGAAAATAATGATTTTGAGTTTTATGACAAGATATAAAATGTTGATAATAGTGAGATATATTTATAATTAAAGGCCAAAGAATGCAGATTGAATCGCCTTATTTCAAAACTCTCCGGCTTTAAGGACAACTTGCGAATTGATTCCTATTATGTCCAAAATCCTAAAAAACAATGAGATTGTCCATCCTCATGATATGCGGGATACCTTGTAATAACTGCACATTTGATCGACTCCATCAATTCCTGCTTTATGCGTATTGTAATCCAGTATAATCGCTGGTTTACCACGGTTAAATCACGACTAACAATTGAATGGAAAGGAATACATGGGTCAGAAAATCAGACCTGCATTACAAGGGGTGTAGCTATAAATAGAAACTGCTTAGAACATTCAAACTTTACATGTAAAAACAAACCATTCAAAATTACGAAAATGTTGCACTTTATACACGGGCAAACCCGCTGAAGGGTTAATTTATATATGATACATCAATATGATGAATGGGACTGTTTTTTTTTTCCTTAGTGTACTTTGTATATTTGCGTCAATATTTCATTTAAGGTCAATTTATAGAGGGAAAACTTACAAATGTGTTTTCTGGATCATACTGTAGCAGGGCAAAACCCGCGTAAACATATTTTCTTATCCAAGTAAGAAAAGCAACAAAACATAGGTTTTCCTATTAAAAAAAGACAAAATAATGTATCTAGCGAATTCAAAAGCGGTATTCTAACAAGGTTTTAACCTATTTTCAAGAGTTAATACTCCAACAAACTACAACGAATAGTAAAGATTATTTAGGATATTAGCACGATGTGTATTTTCGCAATGACGATAGAATTTGAAATTAACAATAAATCAATTGTGAAACATATAATAATGTTAGAGAACGTGTAATAATATTCTGCAATATAAAAAAAGGTCTGATATGTTGAGAAATACTTAAGCGAAACCTTCAGTGGAATTGTCACTAAAGAGAACAATGACTTGAAATTTTGGAAGAAAAAAAAATATTTGAAAAGATATCCTTGGATTTTCTCCTTATTTAAACTTTAAACAAAAAATGAAATTTTTACCTCTATACCTCCTGCTAAGCATGGTTCATGGACATGCAACACTCCACTTGGCAATATATTCTCTATGAAAGAAATAAAAAAACTGGCTAAACATTAGGCATGGTCATTAATATGAAGCAATTAGTGATTTCCGCTTATAAGAATCACGTTTGTTATTGCTGTTTTTGATTCTTATAAGCGGTTGATTCTTATAGCCGAAATTTAGATTTTTGGACAGGCACACACACACCTATATATACATATATTAGATAATTTACCATAAAATACTCTTTAATTTACGTTAATTATCTGTTATTAAACTTATTCTTTATAATTTTAAAATACAACTTAATTTTTAGACCTATAAGTAGATACACATGATTATAGTAAGAGAAGAAAAAAATCCAATATTTGTTACAACATACCTACTTAACAGTTTAACATTTCAATTACAGGAAGGGTGCAATAAAAAGTTTTCTATGGTAGTTTGACGTAATGAAGTTTTCTGTAGGCTGTTTATACCTCTTTCAATACCAACAGTCTCAGACCAAAATTCACCTTCTAGAATACGTTTCACGGTTTGATAACGGGCTGAATCTAATAATGCCACGTTTGCCTAAGTGATAGTGGACACTTCACCGAAGTTTTATGTGCTTCAGGGTCCAGGAAGCCGCAACCAGGATGTGGGAGGTGGGAAAAAAGAGTCCCTGTCTTTGTTTGTCAGTGGAGAAAAGTGAAATCGGATCCGGATGGGTAGGATGCCCCTGGGTCAAGCTAATAGGACAGTGTTTAGCTAAAGCGTTTAAGGGGAAACTATTATGTTATGTATAACAAAAAAGGGATGCATTTTACGACTGTATTCCATCCCATCTTATCACTCTTTCTTTAAAAAAAATAACGAAAGTACTTCGTGCCTTTTGAGGGTTTAAGTGGCTTTTTTGGAAAAATGAAAGGAAAGCGAAGTGTGTAAGCTGATTCTTAAAACCAGTGGATTGATTCTATAAAGCAAAAATTTTAACATGGAAATCATACATTTGTTTTTGTTTTTGCTATATTGATTCTTATAAACGGTTGATTCTTATAACCACTGATCACTATAAGCGGTGGTTACTGTATTTGTAAATGCATTATAATCCTACTCTCTCAATAAATTCCTTAATAATATCATATTGTATTCTACAGACACTATTATTATTTTTTAATAAATTTAGAAAAAAATTATTTAGTTCATTAAAATTTTGTCAATACAGCTCGAGGGAAATCCCTTTAGATAAATAATTTTCCTCTTCTTGAGTATTTTGCATTCTTACACTCCATAACCTCCATATTATTACCGTACCTTTTCTGTCGGTTACATTTAGACGTAGAAACTAACGAAGCAGTGGTCTTAGTGACTGTGATAATATTTTAGTCACTCGGGTACACATAAAAATTCTTCTCACAACCTTGACGTAAAAAGCGCTCTCCTCTCCAAGAAAAACTATGTGCGCCGATGAAAATGGCGTACACTGACGGCGTGAGTCTGCAAAAATACAGTAACCACCGCTTATAGTGATCAGTGGTTATAAGAATCAACCGTTTATAAGAATCAATATCGCGAAAACAAAAACAAATGTATTATTTTCATGTTAAAATTTTCGCTTTAAAGAATCAATCCACCGGTTTTAAGAATCAGTTTACACTCTTTGCTTTCCTTTCATTTTTCCAAAAAACGACTTAAACCCTCAAAAGGCACGAAGTTCTTTCTTTTTTTAAAAAAAAGAAAGATTTAAAAAGGAAGATTTTTTAAAAAGGAAGATTGATAAGATGGGATGGAATATAGTCATAAAATTCATCCCTTTCTTTGTTAGACATAACATAATAGTTTTCCCCTAAACGCTTTAGCACAACACTGTCCTATTAGCTTGACCCGAGGGCATCTTTACCAGTCTGGGTCCGATTTCACTTTTCTCCACTGACAGACTAGGGACTCTTTTTTCCCACCTCCCACATCCTGGTTGCGGCTTCCTGGATCCTAAAACACATAAATCTTCGGCAAAGTGTCCACTATCACTTAGGCAAACGTGACATTAGTAGATTCAGCACGTTATCAAACCGTGAAACGTAAGCTAGAAGGTGAATCTTCGTCTGAGACTATTAATATTGAAAGAGGTATAAACAGCCTCCTGAAAACTTCATCACCTCAAACTACCATAGAAAACTTTTTCTTGCTCCCCTCCTATAGTTGAAATGTTAAAACTGTTAAGCAGGTATGTTGTAACAAATATTGGATTTTTTCTTCTCTTACTATAATCATGTGTATAATCTACTTATACGTCTAAAAATTAAGTTGTATTATTAAAATTATAAAAAATAATTTTAATAAAAGATAATTAACGTAAATTAAAGAGTATTTTATGGTAAATTATCTAATATATGTATATATAGGTGTGTGTGTGTGCCTGTCCAAAAACTTAAATTTCGGCTATAAGAATCAAAAACAGTAATAACAAACGTGATTCTTATAAGCGAAAATCACTGTACTTATATTGTCTACAAGACATCAGGTTCCCGATAAACATATTTCTTACTTGACGTTTTAAAGTGACTGACCCTGACGTGGGCTATAACTGCCACGGAACGACCCGTGGGAATCGACATTCAATCTGCCACAATGCATATTGATGCATATTGTAACATCTTATTTGAAAACAACTTACCATACTTTCGTCCAATGGCAACGATGATGGAATCCATATTTGAATAATTACAAGATAAAAAGAACTTTTTATATACCATGTTTGTGTAAGCACTTTTCAACTGACTTTAACTTAACTCAAGTTTTAACTGGCCATGGAAATTTCAAGAGCTATTTGCTCCGTTTTAATTTGGTGACTAGTGGACTTTGTGCTTGCGGCGATGCTGATGAAGATGTTGAACATTTTCTCTTTCACTGCAAATTACATGCGAGTGCCCGAGCTATATTAAAGGCGGACTTGAAGACGTCTGTCCATTTGTTGGCCTCCTGTTCTTTTTGATCTCGTTAAGAGTGTTGAAAGTCTTGCTGTCTTGCGAAATTTTGCTTGTAATTTAAATGTTTAATTTTTTCTTGTTTTGTGTTTTTCACTTACTTCTGTAAGACTCATGTTATACCATGTGGTGCATGAGGAGTTTTCAAATGAAACAATAAAAAAAATTAAAAAATAAATAAATTAAAAAATTTAAATATATATATATATATATATATACCATGTTTTTAAGGTTTCTGTTGAATCATATAAACTTGACGATTCTATGTATTAATAAATACTTTTTAAAATTTTTTGATGAATTATCCCATCAACTTGAAAGAAAATGAAGTTAATTGGAAGTTAACTTGCGTTTAACTTTTCGTACCCGTCCCGGTCGATAGATGGATGCACCAGTTTACAAAACAAAATTAACCGAAAAAGAATTCAAATCTGGTTTAAGATGGCTAAAATTATATTAAAATAATGCATTGTCATCGTGTTCTGAGCTATTCTAAAAGTTTCAAATGTCTAGCTAGTCGGGAAGTTAGTTAGAAATCGATTGCAAGATTCGTACCGGACAAACATATCCACACAGAAACAAACAAGAAAGCGAGTTAATGATTGGAATTTTCTTTATGTTAAGGCAAACTTTAAACTATTTTAGACAAATCAGGTTTATACTACATGCATGATCAGCACGTCATCAAGGTGAAAATCAGTAAGCCGATTTCTATATACATTCTTCGTATATGTGATTTTGAAATTGGATGATTTATAAAGAAACGTTGATGTAAAGAACGTAATCATCAGGTGGCACATTTTTGTAGAGTTTTGTAATTTTCAGGCGCTAATTTTTATAATTGTGTTTACATGTCTGAAAAGCATATGCCTGATAATAAGAGTAATTGTTTCTGACCGCACATAAAAGCTTAGTGGGCCGCATGCGCCCCGCAAGTCGAAGTTTGAGAACCCCTAGCCTAAACCAATGTAGCTTGTTCCTACCAGGTGTTTGGCTCTTCTGTTGTTCTTTGGAAGCTCAAAACTCCCTTCCTGTTTGTAAAAACTCCTTCATTTTCCATAACGAACGTAACATAGCACAAACATTTTCAAACCAACAAGTTTAAAGGATTAGATAGCGTGTTACTAGCAGACTGCTGAGATATGGGAATCAAACACTACACGCCGAGGACAAGAGTATCATAACTAAAATAATAACCAATGACTGATGTATATCCCGCCTATGATCGGTATACGAGTATGTAAAAAGAGAAAACAAAAAAAAATTCGATTCATCGTGAGTGATATAGAGCTAGCTGTTAAACTCTATGCGTAAGTTTATCTCAGGGGAGGAGACACTTTCTCAAATATGAGAAGGGTGAAAACGTGTAAGTGAAAAACTAAATACGAAATATATTATAAATCAACCAAAATTGTAACTTAAAGTAATGCATAATTAACAAAGGTAAAGCATAATTAACAAATGTATAGTGGGTTGCGACGGCCCGATTGGCAAAGGCGTCGAGCTAGTGATCTGAAGGTTGCTGGTTCGATGCCAGTCTCTGACAAATCCAGTCGTTGTAGACATATAGTCGAATGTCTACAACGGACAGGTGTTTCCGCATTTGAGAAATAAAAAAAATTTTTAGTATAGCGAAAAACAATCCCCCAACTTTGTAGACCAACCACAAGCCACGGTAATTAACGATTTTAGCAATGACCCGAGGACACCAAAGATGGTGAGTTCGATTATTTTTTCGAGCATTATTCGTTTTAAATGAATCAAGAAATGTGAATATGCATTCGTCATGGTCGATACCAACGGAAATTAAGAAATTTTCGACCGAGTAAAAATCTTCTCGCCTTCTCTCTCGACAGAGAAGAATGTAAATTTGATCAGTAACATGATCCGGTAGTTCAGTGGTTAGTACATCGCTGGAAAGCCGATAATGGTGGTTTTAATTTCTGCCTCGGAAAATTTTTGTTTTTTGTTTGTTTGTTTATACAAAAAAAGGTATATGATGTCGTTTCAAACTTAAAATTCAGAAATTTTATGTTGTAAAAAATAACTTTATTAAATTTTCCTTAATGTTATATCAACATTATGACGAGAAAATTCTTTCACACATTCTTTTTCACATTTATTTAGATTCACCAATGCTTTAACTGATTGTAAATGAAAAATCACATGAAACTGTCCGATCAGGTATTTTACACATTACATCTTCAAGTCACGCAAGAGTTTGAAATAAAATTGAAGCAATCTCATTGAAAAGCGGGTAAGTGACAAAATTTCCAAAAAGTATTTTTTTTTCACTGATACAAGGGTTTGTTCCGACGCTAATGTCGTGGAAAATGCGCTAAGGGTCTAGCTCCGAATTAAACCAAACAAGCTGGGCACTTACCTCCTTTTCCATGCCATTACCCTTGGAACAAACCCTTGTATCAGTGAAAAAATACTCTTCTAAAATTTTGGCACTTATATGCTTTTCAACGGGAACGCCTCAATTGTACTACCAGGAAATTTAAAATGTTATTAGCCATTAGCGCCCTTTACACGTACGCTCTTTCGCGAGTGCTTGGAGCGTACGGGATTGCGCGCGGGAAAACTTGCAGTACGCCCCAAAGCAGCTTTCCCTCCCTCTCCGACACCTTCACACGTGCACTCAATTACGCGGGATTGAGGTTTCACGCGGGAAAGAGCGTAAGTGTAAAGGACGCTGATGACATGGTGGAAATCATTGCGTGTAAGATATATCTTACAGGAAGATGACGACTGTAACAAATCAAATTTGTCTGCAAACTGACCTTTGCTTTATCTTACTAAAAAATACAAGTTTGATCATGATTGATATCATGATTAAGTGATAATAGTGTGGGCTTAACATAAATTCATGGCTATTGTGTAAGCTGCCTCTGGAAGTAATTGCATTTAGGAGTTATTGTCCATTAAAAGTTCAATCTCAGGTGTTTTAGAGACAGGTTTAGGAGAATCCATCCCTTCCTCTCTTTCGTCTACACCAGGGGCGTCAAACTCAAAGGCTAACTTGGGCCAAACAAACAAGGTTTAACTATAGGTGGGCCTCATAAAAAATCAATATTAATAGAAACGTAGGTTTATTTACCTAATTACAGTATATTCAACATAAATATACGCTTTTTGTTTAATAGTAGCATAATTAAAAAAAGAGTATAATAAAAAAACATTTAGCGAATTCTTCCTATCTTATAATTCTGCGTCGGTTATTTTATTATATATTATTGTGTGCCAATACATTGGCCGGGCCGCAAAAATGTTCGTCGCGGGCAGCAAGTTTGACACCCCTGGTCTACACAGATGCGATATATCGTATTACTAATATACTTCTCTCAGATAGAATGTTTATAATCACGAAAAAAATAAATATAATTCATTATATTTATAAAGTCATAGAAAGTGTAATATGGTCTCACTAGTTACAAATATAAACAATTATATGAGGCGGTGAAAGGCAAAGTGGTAAGTCAGTAAGTCAAGTGGTGTAAGTCAAAAGAGTTTAACTGCAAAAACTACAAAAAATTCCACCATAAATTGAACAAATTATAATTCATAACAATTATTACAATACTGCAAATAATAACTATTTACAATTACACTTTAAATTGAACATGGAGATTACATATTTGCCCTCAAAGGTATAAAGTTGAAAATGTGACTTACACCACTTAGCCTTTCAACGCCTCATATTACTAGCTCTCACTAAATTGACAACCGGAACTTGCCTCGAACAAATATGAAAAGTTTTTAACCTGGTGAATATAATCGAATTTAATTGAAATGCTACCGATGATATCGATGATACTAAATATCGATGTTATTCCGACTGATCAGGATGTAGATTATGTACATAAGCAATAATAGTTTGAATCTCACTTCTTATTTCGCTGTTAACCGCTGATTCGAATGTCCCACATGCTGGAAGGAAAGACTCCCCTTCGACAGAGCTCAGCAATATCCCTTGCAGAACGCAGACGATCCAGATTCCGATAGATTTCGCTCGCATCGTTTCGAGTTCTTATATTTTAGGCACTACTTGATGTGCAGATTATCTACAAAGCAGAATGAGCTATGCGTAGCGCGTGTTCCGAGCAGAAGTTCGATTTTATTTTCTACCTACCTCCTGAATTTAGTAGGTATGGATGTATAGCACCTTCACGTTAGACACAAAAAACTTTTTATAATCTTCCTCCGAATACACGCAGCGAGTCGGCAGGTGGTAGGCGTCATCCAAGGATTTAATTCCGTCCCTAATATCCTGTTTATCTAACGCGTGACTGCGAGCACAAATATCAGAACAAAGTACGTTCTTTCGTCTCGTATTCTTGAACCGGCGTTCGTGATTTCTGTCGCTTTGTGTTTGGAAGTTACGACATTTCCGATTCCGCTGCGGTTTGTCCCACGAGTCGCGGTGTTGCCAGATGACACGGCAAATGCGGGGTTTTTCATCAATATTTCGCTCTTCTCCTGGTCTGCTGGAAATGTTGTTTTTTTTTTTAACTTCCTAATGTAAAGTACGCTGAACAGGAGGATGTAAAGTAGCAACTTAACAACAACCTCAAGAAAAGGAAATTTTTTTTTCAAATTGGGAAATTTTTCAGTGTGTATTTAAAAGGGAAGTTTTAGCGCTTGTATTGTTTATTTAATAATAGGAGCACCTGTTTCAAAATTATACTATTTTGAGGCTGTGGCATGTCTTTCTACTGATTATCCTGCTGTCAACACTGTGTAGTAATTGAAAAACAAATATGGGAATTCCTTTTCTTGATGTTGTAATTAAGTTGCTTTCAAAAAGTAATGATTTAAAACCAGTCAGAACCCAATCTGTTTTGAGAACAGTGGGAATCAAGAAATGATAAACAAAATATATCTTTAATGTGAGAACAAAAATTACAATCAAGATCATTTGTTATAAGACATTTGAAATTTATTATATGATTCTACATGAGAATATAAAGTCTACATTTTAATCAGTGCTTCTCTCGTCTTAGAATTTTAATGTGCGTGTGCATGTACAGTGATTTCCGCTTATAAGAATCACGATTGTTATTACTGTTTTTGATTCTTATAAGCGGTTGATTCTTATAGCCGAAATTTAGGTTTTTGGGCAAGCACACACATACCAATATATACATATATTAGATAATTTACCATAAAATACTCTTTAATTTACGTTAATTATCTTTTATTACAATTATTTTTTATAATTTTAAAAATACAACTTAATTTATAGACCTAAAAGTAGATACACGTGATTATAGTAAGAGAAGAAAAAAATCCAATATTTGTTACAACATAACTGCTTAACAGTTTTAACATTTCAACTACAGGAAGGGAGCAAGAAAAAGTTTTCTATGGTAGTTTGACGCAATCAAATTTTCTGGAGGCTGTTCATACCTCTTTCAATACCAATAGTCTCAGACGAAGATTCACCTTCTAGCTTACGTTTCATGGTTTGATAACGTGCTGAATCTACTAATGTTACGTTTGCTTAAGTGATAGTGGACACTTTGCCGAAGATTTGTGCGTTTCAGGGTCCAGAAATCCGCAACCATGATGTGGGAGGTGGGGAAAAAGAGTCCCTGTCTGTGTTTGTCGCAGGAGAAATGTGAAATCGGACCCGGACGGGTAAAAATGCCCCCGGGTCAGGCTAATAGGACAGTGTTGTGCTAAAGCGTTTAAAGGGAAACTATTATGTTATGTCTAACAAAGAAAGAGATGCATTTTACGAATGTATTCCATCTCATCTTATCACTCTTTCTTTAAAAGAAATAAAGAAAGAACTTCATGCTTTTTGAGGGTTTAAGTGGCTTTTTTGGAAAAATGAAAGGAAAGCGAAGAGTGCAAGCTGATTCTTAAAACCGGTGGATTGATTCTTTAAAGCGAAAATTTTAACATGGAAATAATACATTTGTTTTTGTTTTTGTGATATTGATTTTTATAAACGGTTGATTCTTATAACCACTGATCACTATAAGCGGTGGTTACTGTATATATATATATATATATATATATATATATATATATATATATATATGTGTGTGTGTGTGTGTGTGTGTGTGTGTATAATGTCTCGGGGGGACCTAAAAAGATTGAGAACCAATGCTTTAGAGAATATTTATCCCATTCAATTTACAGATTTCAAAAGCAAAAAATAAGTTTCATTATTAACGTCAAACCAGGTGTTGTAATACCTTCTCTTAAAGAAAGAGAGGTAATTTAAGAGGGAGTATAATTATCTATTTAATGTAGTACAAAATTAAAATTTGAAACGCATGGAATTTTTCCGCAGGTACGCCAGTATTATAAACTATGAAACTGTCACTTAAAAATGAGGAATTCAAAATTTTCGGTCAGCGAATTTGTTCGTTGCGTTTGGAGAGCTACGGTTATATTATGCTGCACCAGGACCAATTATGTTGGAAGCAACAGTTTGAATTTATCGAAAGCTGGAATCTGATATCTCTGGAAACCAAAGCCAGCTATTCGACCATCCTCCAAATATGTATTCAGAAATAACCGAAGTATAGAAATGTTGCAATAAAATATTTGGAACTTAGAAAAAAGATAGATCATCTTATGGAGTATTATGAGCGAAAAAGATAAGCTGTAGTGACTTAAAATTTCAGCTAAGTAAATTGGACGAAAATTATGGCTTCGATTAATCATTCTTTTTTGGGTTGTACTAGAAAAGCTTACGCTACTTGTAATAAATATTAAAAGTTTCGTTGTGAAATGGGAAAGCAATTTTTTTTTTGCTCGAGAGTCTTGAAAACATAAGCTCATTATCGGGATATTAAACAGAAGATATTTCTGATTGGTTCATTTGTATCCGAATATCACTGGAATAGAGTATTTTTGAATAAGACAATCAAAAATTCAGTAACATTTATAGATTATCATCTGCAATTTTATGTTATACATGATGCTTTAAATAGCTGTAAAATTATCTGAATTATTATATATCCAGTTGCGGGAGGACAATTTAGATAATTTGTTAGTATTTTTTTCTGAAAGTACGAAATGTATTTATTTAATGTGCGTTGCTGTATACCATGAAGAGAAACGTTGAAAGGAGGAAAAAAGACTAAGCTCAGAAAACGGGATGTCTGTCGTGGAGACACGACATGTGTTCAGAAAAAGGGGCTATAGAGAATGTAATTCAGAGAATCAGACAAAAGAGATGCCTTGAACAGCGGGATAATGTACTGCGTATGCGAATCGGAAGGAGAGATAACAAGTTGAGAGGGGGCAATTGAAATGAGAAAACGGTCAACAGCTGCGTTTAACGAAGGGCCCAGCTGGTGATAATGAGCTGAGAGAAATCTGAAAACGGAGTCAGAGTTAGGAGAAGAAAAGGGGTGAGGCAGTTTACGAGGTTAACCGGCGTTAAAAAACCACAGGAGGCCAGAGGAGAGCGTGAGAAGTTAAAAATGTAAGACACCCCAGACAGGTGCAAGAGCGGACGCCCCCGTCAATATTGATTGGAGAAAATATGAATATAAAATGGGTGGTCGGCCAATGAAGGGGCCCCGGATCGACCTATAGGACGGAAGGTGGCCACCAATGAGGGCCTGAATAAATAATGATGGAAGTTGAGCTCGAGAGAAAAAGTTTTTAGAGAGAGCAGAATGATTTGAGATTTCTCACGAGGAACACATAAGCCCCTGTAGACGGCGAAGGAAGAGAGAAGGAGATGACCGGCTGCTAACTTAATGCAGGAGAGACAAGCCAAGTCCTCGGTACCCGAAAAGCAAACCGATATAAGATAGATGCAGAGCCCAATACCGGAGAGGCCGACCGACTAACCTGTCATTTAGAGAGAGAGGAGCAGCCGTTCCCCTGGACCAACGCGCCCCCGAAGCAAATGCTTATATGCGGAGACGAGCACCCTGAGTCCGCCGCAGGCCGATGATTGCAGCCGTTCCCCTGGACCAGAAAGCCCGATGACCCCCCCAGCCATGCTTGTGATGAGGAACGGACCTTCGGATTGACGAACGCTCCCCCGAAGCGAGTGTGTTCTCGGAGACGTGCGCCCTGAATCCGCCGCAACAGATAGTGACCGCCGTTCCCCCGGACCCGAAAGCCCGATGCCCGGAAAAGTCCTATGACCCCCCAGCAAGGCTTGTGATGTCGATGTGTCGTCAGAAAAGGTAGGAGAGTATTTTGACTTATCCTAGCAATGCCCAATGCCTACTAGAGAGCGCAGTTAATTAGACAGGGAAAAGTAAGGTGAAATGTTTACATTTATGCATATAATATCTATCATAAAATAGTGATTGTGTATATCCGTATTAATTGGATTGGTATCTTGCAATAATTTTGTAATGTGTTTATGTGTATCGATTAAGAATGTAGGATAATCAAACAATGTTAGGGAGTAGATAAAGAATGTTAGGATTTGATATTGATGAGAATGAAGATTAGATAAATAATCATAAGTAATGTATTGATAAGATATAGGAAGAAAGATAATTTGAAATGCATATATATATATATATATATATATATATGGTGTTAATGAGATAGAAATTCGGAAATCTTCAATGAATAATATTGTTTCTATATGTTTTATGATTGGTTTAATAAATTGATTTGGATCTATACATATGAGCATCACTCTCTAATTACTCATACTACCACTAATACTAACTATTAATAAATATTACGGTGACAATGTCCTCGGACTAAGATCACAAAATTGCTTCGACGTCTGTACACTTTCCATTAAAAATAGAGTAATATTCGAATAAAACGCTAAACCTTTGAGAAATTTACTGTAGAATTTGGGACATATTTTGTGGATCAGTAATACAAAGAAGTGTAAAAAAATCAAGCACGTAAAGCATCTGACCAATTTTTATTCAATATCAATTTTCTATATAATTTTGAATACGTATATTAAGAGACTTTTTCACACTTCCTTCGGATGATATTCCTCCTTTTCTCTTAACTGACTTTTGGAGATCCAAGGCTCTGGAGGCAGGAAATTCAAGTGAAACTCTAATACTTGCTTCAGGCAAACGGGATCCGGCTCGTCCATCCGTCCCCTAACGGTCATAATGTCCGTCCACCAGCAAGCCTGAAATCAGGAAAGATTGTGGGCAAACATTAGTTGACACCAGACTGGAAATGTTTGGATTATTGTTTATCTCAGTCATAACTACTACGCTATTTCTCACAATTTTTTTCACATCAAATATGGCTGGAATTTATCAAGTTCGTTTTCGAAGGACGTGAGCGATTCGCGTTGGTATAACGGCTGAGTACGCCTTCCTGGTCAACAGGAGGTCCCCATCATAATCTGTTCTGGATCCGTATGTAATGCAATTTCCGGTATACTATATTGGAACTTATATAAGAGATAGCTGTGTTAAATTTTAACCCGTAAATGACAACATCTATAGGAATCATTCTAATAGTAACAACAGTCCATGAGACTAAATTGGATTTCGTAGCTCATTACTTATGTCATTTAAAATTTTCATTTAATTTTGGCTCTGTATATGAGGTATTATTGATTTATAAAATATATTTACACTTGGTTTTAATTTTAATATAACTTTGTTTAAACCTTTAAATACGTTTTTCTGCATGGTGGATTTTTTTCACCATTTCTGGTCTTTAAATTGTTATAAGTCAAGAACCGTTAAAGATAAAGGATTTAAACTCAGAAAATGTCTTTTTCAGTTTTTAACTTTAATTTTGTTATAGCAAATTTGAAAAAAAAATTTATTTTTGAAAATATGATTTTTTAAAAATAAGTTACATCTTCTTTTAATTTTAATCTAAATATTTTTATTTTTTTAAATTAATATTTAAAAAAATACTGCGTCGAAATTAAAACTTATATATTTTTGTTTAATGAAATGAAAAAATTTTGAAATTTGACAAATAATATTTCGAGTTATAACGATTTTAAATAACCCCAATTTAAAAAAAAAATTTTATTTAAAAATTTTTTAAAAACTTTATGAGAAATTTTATGATGTGATTTTGTTTACAAATTATATGGTTAACTATCACAAAAAAATTCAAAATTTTAACTCAATAAATAAAACTTTTTTTAATGTGTCCTGGACCCAAGAAGGACCAAATACATACCTTCAAAGTAATATTCGAGACGGATAAAGCGGAGTAAGTTTTCTTGGAATGGTAAATGTAAGGCGGTAAAGTAAACAAAACTCAAAGATAAACAAACACAACCAAGGTCATGGAATAATTGAAGCATAGCTCGAACATGAAGATTTCAAATCGATAATTACGTACCCTAGCGGGAAAAGTATGAACTATATCCGTCCGAGAGATGGATGTTACCATTTACGGGTTAATATTGTGTCAAATAAATGACTTACACAATAAAATGTACATTTTTCCTGGTGTGAGACATTTGGTGTGTACATTTCCTGGTGTGTACATTTTTCCTGGTGCGGAAATTCCCATGTTATTACCTTTACTCTAATTTCAAAAATTATCTAAACATCTCCTACTTGGCAAAGATTTTTTAAAATTCTGTTTGCTTAGAGTTTCAAACATTTAAAATTTGTGCCACCATATCTATAGTATTTAGAATTATACATTGTACCTAAAATGCAAAAATATTTTTTTGAACATTTAACACAAAATTTAATTGGTAGAAGTTAATAGCTGAATACGTTGTTTGCAGCATAATAGCAAAAAATGACTCTGATGTGTCTTTAAATATCTGTCTACTACAGAGGCTGTTCGCACATTTTTTAGACGATTTGGGTAAGCGGTAATAAAAAATCGTTTGCTGCAAAAGAAATAATTGCAATTGTACTATGTTTTTAAAAGTCATAATTATAATATGCGGCTTGAAAGTTTTGTTTTTATTCAAAATGGCGTTTTTAACAAAGAAGTGGTTCGAAGGCTACATTTATGCTCTTTCCGAAGAGAAATATGCATACTCCGTTATCCAAAAACGATGTGAGAGTCATGGTTTTGTGATATCTAAACCGTCGATAGGTAATATCGTCAACAAGAAAGGAAAAAACGTCAAATTGGAGTCTCAAGTGGGACAAAAATTCCAAACAAGTATCCAAGGAAAAAACGGACATCTTCGACTATTGCAAAGGTACGTTGTTTAATATTAAAAGAAAATCCCCCTAGTCAAAGGACAGTTGCAAAATCATTAAAATGCTCGGTGTCCACTGTAAACAAAAGGATAAACGTTGATTTAAATCTTAAGAAAGCGAAAAAACGCAATGTGCATCGTCTTCTTCCAAATCATATCGCTGAACGCAGGACACGCTGCAGAATTCTATATGAGAAACACTTATCCAAAGAAAAATGGAAAACAATTGTCACAATAGATGAATCAAGGGTGTATTTAAATGATTGTAACATAAAAAGAGCCATTTATTATCATAAAAGGGGAGAAAACAATTTAAGTACATGGTTCAAAGAATCGAAAGAAAGTTTTTCTAAGGGATTCATGATTGTTGCTGGTTTTTCTTATAATGGCAAGTTAAAAATAAAGAGAGTGGAAAAAAATGTCAAGATTAACTCCAAATACTATCAGAAACATATTTTATCTCCAATTTTTCTAAATGAAATACCATCGCTTTACCCACAGTGCCATCAATCTGTGAGACTCCATCAGGACAAAGCTAGCAGTCACACATCAAAATCCACTGTAAAGTTCCTAAAAGAAATGGAACAAAAAACTGGTATCAAAGCTATACCCTTCACTGATATCCCTACTAAATCTCCCGATGTATCACATATGGATTTTTGTGCTTTCGGACTTTTAAAATCTGCATTATCCAAACGTCGTCCCAAAACCCATACAGGACTCTGGAAAGCTGTTCACGAGGAATGGGATAGAATACCTCTTCTGACACTTCAAAAGGCATTATTATCCTGGAAATTGCGGTGTCGAAAGATAGTTCAGAATAAGGGATGTGAAATAGAACATTTAAAACACAAGAATTTTATGTAATTTAGTTATGTGAATACAATATACATCGTCGAAAAAATGTGTGAACAGCCTCTGTATATTGTTTACTCTTTTTATTGCAGTATGTCCCAAAAATAATGGTGAGGTTTCAAATGTCTATAGCTATACAACAAATCATGTTGAGACACGAGTTATACGTTAAATGAAAAATATGCACACCAAGTTTGTGTGTGCGAAAGCTTACATGCAGACTCTAAGAGATTTTGGACCTAGCGCCGGAATTTTTCGGGGAATTCCATTTTTCAGTTACGCGGCGCTCCTCCAAATTTTGCTACATTCGTGCGCAGATTTCTTAACGAAACATATCCTCATCAACGGGTCGGACGAGAAGGGTGGATTGCCTGCCCCCCACGGTCTCCAAACCTTTCCCCCAAGGATTTCTAATTTTGGGGTTATGTAAAAACACAAACCATTCATGTCTGAAATCTAGGCCATTTAAAAGAAAGCATCACTGAAGCTGTTTCGTCTATTACGCCGGATGTCCTCTCTTTTGTACGGGAAAAGACTAAATATTGTTTTCACATCTGCAAGGCAACTAAGGAAGCATACATCGCAGTCTGCTGAACAGATAAGAAATTTGGAGATTTTCTCTTAAATTTGACGCATATTTCATCCCTCTACAATGCTTTGTTCCGAAGCTATAACTATATAAAAACCCTCCATTATTTTTGGGTCTCACTATATTTTACAAACATCTTAGAATGCGATAAATATACGCTAAAGCAGTGGTTCTCAACCTTTATATGTCTACCCCCGAGGAATATATATATATATATATATATATATATATATATATATATATATATTTATTTATGTCAGAGATTTTTTAGAGGTTAGAAATTAAAGAGTTAAAAAAGGGCTTTTCTACGAAAACTCTGAATTAAAACGTTGTATGTCAGATTATTCGCATTGATAGCGCAACGCAGGAAGGAAAATGAAAAACAATGGGTAGAATTAAGAGCCTTATCGCGGGTGTGACGCCAGAAAGCTATTTTTAGAGTTTCGCGCGAAAATTAACTGCAGACTTTGCATTGTGGAACTTTCGGTGCAACGTAAGCAGACCATTTTTGCCGGGTTTGAAACAAAGGAATTAGAGCAGAGATGATGTAGATTTCGACGAGCAAAGGTTGCCGCTTGACGGCCTAAGGAATTGAAAGGAACGGGAGTAGATAGATAGGAACGAAATAGGGATTTTAATTCATCGAAATTAAGTGTTATAATGAATTAGTGAAACGATAGGGTTTAATAATGGAGTCAAGAGATTTGCGTGGATTTAATAAATGTTCCTAAAAAGTACTGGATATGTTTTTGTGTCTTTTGTGGAATAAGATGACTGCATTACTGGGATTGATTCAACTCAAAAATATCACCACCGGACCACAGTCGACTGCTACTTGATAGTGTAATTTCGGGAAATGGAGGTTCAAAGAAGGGCGTGAAGAACCTTCCTGTCATATATATATATATATATATATATATATATATATATATATATATATATATATATATATATATATATATATATATATATATGAGAACCACTGCTCTAGAGGGATTAATATTTACGCTAAAATTAGAGGAATGCTTCCGAGTCTCATTACTAATGTAGTTATCTAAATTAGGTGTAAAGGTAAAAGCGTAAATTTTTCCTTACCATATAGTCTCCACTTTCGCAGTTTCTTTTACCACCTACGCCCTGCCTTCTTATTTCTATTAGAAAAAAAATAACAGGCATTGTACAGTTGAAAATTGTAAACTTTACCTTTCAAGTAGCATTATTACTTCAAAATAGCCCCAATTTTGTAAAAATATATAAGAAATGTATAAAAAATTAATTTTAAAAGTAATAAAAAGGAAGTTCTATTATGCTCTAAATTTTCGCTAATTTATATCAAATATAAATATTTAAATTGAAAACTGACGTAGGGGATAATATTTGAGGTGCTACCCAAAAGTTCCCGAAATTTGATTCACACTCTTAAATGGACGTAACAACGGTTAAACGCTGCTAGAGGGATTTGCGTATATTCTTTATGAATCAGAATGTCAAGTGGCTTCATTGCAAGTGGACGTTTTCGTTGTTGATAAATAATTTTTGATTGTTGTGTCTGTGAGTGTTTCCGATTTTGCAATGGCCGATTTGAAGGAACAGCAAATTTGTTTTAAATATGTTTTGTTTTAAACTCGATAACACTGCTGCAGGAACACACAAAATGTTAAAGGAAGCATTCGGGGATGACTCTTTAGGCCAAACACAAACTTTCAAGTGGTTCAAACGTTTCAAAAATTGCCGAATATCAGTTGATGAGGATGAACGTTTCGGACGAACTTCAACCGGTATTTCAACAGAACACGTCGTTTCTGAGCGGAATGGTGATTGATCGTAAGCAGAGCATTCAAGACATCTGTAACATTGTGGGATTATCCTTTGGCACATGCCAGCAGTTTTTATCGGAAGAATCACACATGTGAAGGATAGCAAAGTTTGTGCCACGACTCTTAAGTGACGAACAGAAACAATGTCACATGAATGACTATAGAGACTTGAAAGAACAGCTGCGACTGATTCAGACTTTCTTTTTAAGGTCGTCACAGGTGAAGAAAGTTGGGTTTATGAGTATGATCTCGAAACGAAACAACATCGTCACAATGGAAAAGCCCATCTTCCCCTCGGTCAAAGAAAGCCCATTAATTCAAGAGCAACGTCCTTACTGATCTATTTTTCGATATTGAAGGTATTTTCCACAAGGATTTCGTACCTGCGGTCAGACGATTAACCCCTTAACGATCGTATAATTTTAAATAAAACGGTAATAAAAGTGCCTATTTTTTTTGGAGGATTCCATTTATTTCTTGATCTGTCATATCTAGTTTAAAATAAATCATCCCCAACTTCATTATAAATAGTCTGGTGCTTCCATCTGGTATGTAAAATAAGAAATAAATTTTTTTCAGGGTAAATGTTATGTATTGTTTCAATCTTTTTGGTGCGTTACTTTTGAACACTCCAGCCCGGCAATATCACAGGCACGAGAAATAGAAGGCGAAAACTCACCCCGTGATTTTCACGGGAGCGAGAAGGAAGGGGTTAATGCAGAATTTTACCGTGATGTCCTGTGGAGGATAAGAGAGGACATGAGAAGGAAAGGTCCACAGAAGTGACATAGGAACGATTGGGTTTTCCACCAAGATAATGCAAGGCCACGTATCGCTTTCATCATGCAGCAGTTTTTGACAAATAAAACTACATGGCCGTTGTTCTTCATCCACTTTACTCTCCCGGTTAAGTTCATTGCGACTTTCCCCTTTCTAATGATTTAAATCAAGTTGAGGGGACGCAGATTTGACACGATAGAGGTGATTCAAAGTGAATCGCAGATGGTGCTGAAGACATTAAAGAAACAAGCCTTCCAGCAGACATTCCTTTTGTTGCAGAACTACAGGGATCGGCGTTTGCAATTCCAAGGGGACTACTTTAAAGGTGATGGCGGTGAATTACATACAGATATTCTATAAATTTGTTTATCGATACATTTTGGGAACTTTTGGGTAACACCTCGTATAATGTAGAGAAATTTGCACAATTGCTATGATATTAGTATTTCCAGTTTTACACCGTACCTGATTCAATTCTGCGCATTATCTAATAGAAAAAGAATAACAGGTATTTTACAGCTCAGAATTATAAGCTTTACCTTTCAAATGACATTATTACTTCAAAATAGCACCAATTTGCGAAAAATGTGTAAGAAATATGTAAAAAATTAATTTTGAAATTATAAAAAAGCAATTTATATTGAATATAAACATTTATATTAGAAAACTGATGAAAGTGATAATATAACATGTAGAGTAATTCGTACAATTGCTCCGATATTAATATTTCCAGGTTGTCATCGTACCTGATTCAAAAGCTTCCTTCATACTGGCTTTGCTAAAGCCCCTTGACTGCATTCAGATATACTGATCCCCCGGTTAGTTTTTTTTTCACCACCAGTAGAGATTTCTATTATCTTTCAGTGGATCTCTGGTGGAATGCATTGATTGAATAGAATGTGTTTGATTCCATGAACTGAATGGCAGATTTGATTCCCAAAAATCATGATTTCGCTCTACAACGGTTTAAGAGAAACTCATCAAATCAGGGCCGTAAAATATTTTAGATTTCTATAATGACCAAGGAGGAGGGCACTTAACGAATTTCACTCTGCTACTGTCCACGGTTGTTTCTCAAAATATTTGAACCCCATCAACATCACTTACCGCTTCTGGTGCCTCTGTTCTTCGAAAGGAAGGGGACTGACTTCACCTGCGTCACAGTCCTGCAATCTCTACGACAGGGGACGAAAAGTGGAACTGGCGTGCAAGGGAATGAATGGGCTTATATATGCATTTGTTCCTACATTTTTCATTTTCCAACGTCAGCTGTCCTTTGTACTCATCAGTGAAAGTTGAAGAAATTCACTTTAATTTGCTGCATAATTTTACTCCATAACGAAGAAGTTAGAACAAAATTTATGAGTACTGCAACATAAATAGTATTCCGTAGTAATGGGGCAAGGAATTGTAAAAAGAGTAATATTTTAGTACATATACTTTAAAATGAAATTTATCAATCAAAATTTTCAAAGACCATTAAAGTTTGTTAGATATCAAAACACTTCATTATGGGCCCAAGGTAGCATACCGGTAGTGCGCTGGCTTTCGGTACTGAGGGTTCTAGGATCGAATCCCGACAACCTCAGTGAAATACCTTCGTGTCTACGCCAGATATGGGCCCATTAAAGACCGGAAAGTCCTTCTATCATGTCAGTGGGTGGGGAAGGTATGATCCCTGGATGTTATAATTCACCTCGGTGTGTGGTCGAGAGACTCAATAATAAAACTCTTATAACAACTCCAGAGGCAAAAAATAAATAAAGACTTGAGGAACACTAAGGTGGCGTAAAGGAAAAACTGCCTGTGTGGCCATTGATAGCGATGAAAAGACTATAAATAGATGGTGACGTTATTTTATGACCCACAATAAAACTTTCAAATAATTGTCAAAGTGGATCCCAAACGAAAATTATGGGGGGTAGATACTTGGTAAACTGTGAACATGAGCAGTTAAATAAGGGAACCAATTGGGGCATGAACTGTTAAGAGAAAGGCAGCCCACTGTCCAATGAGAGAAAAAGGGGCCGGCCAAAATAGCCCCTGTAAACGGACACTAGCCCCTCCAAAAAATACGAAAAAAGGTCGACAGATTTCGCTTGCTCCGAGCTCTGACCATAGAGAGCCAATTGCGCTTTCGTGGAGACTAGAGGAAGTTCCGGTAGTCTGACATGATGATGCTGAGTATGACCTGATATGGGCACCTGTCAACGAAAGCCTTCATACCTGTATTCTTCAACAGTCGTATGTGCCTCCCGAAAGATCCTAGAAATAATTGCTACGACTGAATATTTTGTCTATGTTCTGATTCCTCATCTATTAAGTGATAACATGAATAGGAACCTTATTTATTATTAAATTTACTTTAAAAGAATTTTTAGTATTGTCGAATAAATGTACGATAATGGCCAATAGTTTATGTTTCCTTGCTTGTCCAACCAATGCACGCATTAATTTATTAAGGTTTTATTATAACCTATATTATGATACTGGTCATAGCACCATCCCTATATTTTAGAAGAAAAAAATGTCTGGAACCTGTGAGTTCTCTAACAGCCTTAACCGTAACAGAATATGGTAAAAAATCACTGCCATAAAAATGACAGAATATTTTCATTAAGGTGTGATATACACCTTGACCGCTCTATAAAAACAATTTATAGATATAATAACTTTTCATGTGTTTGGAGTAGTATGTTATTTTATAAAATTCTGTAAAATCTGTTTTAGCTGCAAATCCCTATGATAAACGCCACCAATTATGAAGTAGATATGAGATCTCGGGAACTTCTTTTCACCTACAAAATAGCTAGCATTGTTAACGAATCCTTTAAAAACTGCAAACCTAATATCATCACGAGATTTTCTTCTACAATTTTATTTTAATTACAAATCTTCACAGCGATTCAATTAAGTTAAATGTATGGGTTCAACTTATTAAAATACTCACAGTGATATAAATCTGTAAATCTTTCGTACTAGTCGACATACTAGTACCTGTCAAAACATGACTACTGGATAATAAATTAATCTACTAATACACAAATTATACTCAACATATCATTGCCAAATGTTGAACATCATAATAGTAATAATGGTCGTAGCGGGCTTGTTGTACAGCGAGCTGGGTTTTCGTGCCGAGGGTGCTCGGATCGAATCCCGGCGATGCGCGTCTAAAATGCCTCCGTTCGCGTCGTCCCTTCATAGGGGCAAATGCTGGGTTCGCTTATATGGTGCCCGCATAATAAAATGGCCAGCAAATGTGCGGAGAATTATAGGCGAATGACTTCATGACAAGAGCCTCCACATTGGTAAATAATAATAATAATAATAATAGTAAGAAGAGAGAAATACACTTTAAAACATTACTATTGAACCCAATAAAAATAAATAGCGTTACTCAACAGCGCGAAGTAAACAATTTTCGTCAGGTTAAATTTTATATCTCAAATATAAATAAATAATGGCAGATGAGCTAGAGAGATTCCTCGAAATAAATAAATAAATTAACATTTTTATGCTGCCGCGTGCTTGAAAAGTATCTAAAGCCAAATAAAAGCATGTCACTGAGCATGCGCAGAAACCAATTAAAGTGTTTATGCGGCCTCGTGCTTAGTGAGTATCTAAGCCAGATTTTAACATGTCACTGAGCATGCAGAGAAAGCAAATTTTAATTGCAAATTATCACTAATTAATAGAAATTGTGGTTCCAAAAACCAAATTTAACACATCTATAGATTAAAATCTTTCGTTTAAGACCAAAATGAAGTCAATTGATCCATCAGTTTTCTCTCATGGACTGCCCAAAGAATAGGATTAGCAACTTAAATATAAATCTTACTTTCTAGGGACGATCTTTGTTTGTTTATACATTTCTGGTTGAGTCGGCCGGGTAGCGTAGTGTTTTGGCCCACGGGCTTCTATAAGTGTCTTCACGATCCAAGTTGTGGTTTCGATTCCCTATTATCCGAGGACAAGGCTGAGATTAAGCAGCTATGTTGGTCATAGGCGTAGCGTGCTTCTAACTTTTTTTTTTTTTTTTTTTGGGGGGGGGGGGGGGCACGAATTGAATTCAGTTAGGGCCCTCCTCCACGCACTGACTATCGGGCGGTCCTAAAAATATGAAATATCAGGATTTTTCTTAATTGAATAACAATAGAGTTGATGTTTGAGTAGTATTCAAAAGTTATATAATGAGATAAATAAATATCCTATATATAATAGCCGTTGTCTCTGTATGACACTTCCGGGCTGTACTCATCTTTCAATTGAAGCCCTCAGTAAACAAACCGCCGGTTAGGCTTAATTTCAATTTCAGATGTGGATCAGAATTTTTTCTTACCTAAAAACAAATATCTTCTCCATCAAATCACGTTTGTTCAGCCTATTTTTCTATAAAACATTCAGAACTAAAAAAAAAAAATTGGATGTTTTTCGCTGTATATTTCACAGTTTTTAAAAATCTGTTTACTTTTGCGATGAATTCTGAAAGTAAACAAACTTGAATGTGAATGAATCGCGTAGTGAACTGTAAAAAAATGGATGGCAGTCTACTACTCCAATCTCATGAAAAACTAAATAAAAACTAATGATAGGGTTTGCTTTTACAAGGTGTGGATTAAATGTAATAGTGTTAGATAATTAGGGATATTTTTTAACTTTCATATACTTTTTCCATTATGGCGTCATTTTTAGTATTATGACGTCAAAATGACGGGTTGGATGGCAGTCTACTACTCCAATCGCATGAAAAACTAAATAAATAAAAAATAATGAAAGGGTTTGCTTTTACAAGGTGTGGATTAAGTGCAATATTTTAGATAATTCGGGATATTTTTTAACTTTCATATACTTTTTCCATTATGACGTCAAAATGACGGGTTACCTACTAGTAATATAAATAAAATGAGAAAAAAAATATAGTATCGAATTTTTGTTATGGATCATATCATTGTTAAAAACTATTTTAAGGCTAAAGACATAATCGGAATCTTCAGTTTCACAGTTTGAAACAGAGGGAAAAAACCAACTTTCATAAAAGTTTTCTACAATTTACCGATTTTAACTGAACTTCTATTAACGTTTTAATTTATTTCAAGTTGAGTTTCCCCCTCCCCCCGACGCTACGCCTATGATGTTGGTACACGTATATAGAGCTCCCATAATAAAGATGCCAACAAATTCGCAGTATGTATGGGTTAATGTTGTAATAGACAAAGTACCCGTCGCGTTGAAAACAACATTTCTGGTTGATAAATTCACCACCGCTGTTAGCAAACTGCACGCTTCTAATTCCAAACGTTTATTTATTCTTTTGTTATTAAAAAATAGATTTGAGCAGCTCTAAGACTGTAGAATTTGATCTTATTCACTTTTATCCCAGCGGAATATTACTATTTAATAGAAAAAATTCGTTTATATTAATTTTGTAGAAAATCTCATTGAATCCGTCATGAACTAACAAATTCAGATCTTTATTAAAACTTTATTAAGAGCATTATTTTATTTGTATCTGCCCTCGCAAATCTCTATACAACAGATGACGCCTTTAAAATTAATGTTTGGCCCCTTTTCATAACATCAAGTTCCGAAAGGATAGAATTTCGTTAAAAAATGAGTGGATTTCTCTTGAGAATAATATGAAGTACCTTGAGAACTCGTATCTATGATGACTATTCCGAATCTGGTAATGCGTTTGACACCTCAGCCCCCTCCACTTTCGTTTATCGGCCATTGATTGACTGAAGACCGGTCACTGCGCAGCTATTCCTGAATACACAGCCGAGGGTCAATTTCCAAGTTTGGAGCAGTCCATTGATATGGGCCTGGGCGCCGTACGGACAGTACAGACCTGCCGACCAATTGGGGCAACCCGGGGCCCTTTTCCGAATCTGGTCAAATATAGCTTGCTGCGATTGTAGAATTTATATAGTAAATTTTTCTAAATAATTTTTAACCAACAAATATGTCATGAAATTCGTGGACAAACGATATTCTGGGGGATTTCTGCTCATTTCTTGCGAAGAAAATTTCCATTATTACTTGGAAACATTTAATAAACCATGTTGTATTTTTATGATAGCATTTCTTTAAATACAATGTTCCACTTTCTAGTCTTTGAGAATTGACAGTTAAGCTTTCCCTCATTTTATTTCAATTTTAAACGACATTGGGTATAGAGCCCGATTTAGAAAATTCTTGACTCTAGGCACAACTCGGAATGGGGGGGGGGGGCTCCCTAACACTGATGTGGGCGTAAAATTTCCAAAATTGACACACAAAAAAAATAATCATAAATCATTGTGAAAGTACCATTTTACCAAGAATTGGCTATTTGAAACGTAGAAGCCAAGAACATTATCAAATAACAAAAAGCAATACAACATTTAACTTCATCATTAAAACACCAATACAATGCAACCAGAAAAACTTATTAATCCCTTATATACACTATAACATACATATGATGAACTATACATATAACTATACATATGATGAACCAATCAATCAATAAAATTTGAAAGGAATTGAAAAAAATTGCTTTTAGAAAAGGTAAATTTTTTTAAAAATTGAATTGAGAATTTATTCTTTTTTTTCCTTTAAAATTTAAAATTTTTTGGGGCCCCCAACATTCGTGGGACCCCTAGGCCCGGGCCTACCAGTCCTAATGGAAAACCAGGGCCTGATTGGGTATGATATTCATCCAACATGTTAAATTACGACTGAATAAGTCTTAGAAACTTTTGGGTTTTTACTGTGCATAATCGTCGTTTGGAATTGGTGTTCAATTGGTCCGGAGTTGGTATACGAGAGACACACTGTTATCGAATTTTCCCGAATGTGAGATTACTAATCACGTACTGAAGAAATAATATACTCACCATTTTTTTTTCGTTCGAAACCCTCGTAAAATGGCTTACATGCTGGAAAAGTTATGCACTTTCCAATAGTAGCCTCTCCTGGAGTAACAAGTAAGTACACAAGGACCGCGACGAAGAAACATAGTGCTTTCAGGTCCATACCGGTTTACTATTTAAATCATCCCATCGGTCAATGTTTATATTGTCCTCCAACGATTCATAACTCTTTAAAAACGCACAAACTTGTAATAGATGCAAAGATTCTATACAACAATAAATATCTGGCAGCTGTGGCTGCCTTTCCTCTACTTACGTTGCACGTGATGATGTTTGAACAGATTGGGGTTGAAATATTTTCCTCTTTAAGTGCAAGCTGGCTCACTGAATACATTACTTCCTCGAATATCGGGTATCGTGGTTAAACACTGTGCGTATCATATAAAGGTTTCATACACACGATAAATACAATTAATTCCTGATATTAATGAAAAAATGTATACACTTTCCTTTCGTGAACTTTTATTGGAAATTTAAAAATCAGAAACCATGCATTAAATATTTAATTCGTTTGATTTGTGTCCAAAATATCAAACTTTTAATATTTTGTGCATAGTTATATAAGTTATAAATTCTAATAACGAAATAATTTTTCCGCTATAATTCTACGTGGAATAACACTAATACCACAGATGTAATTTTATGACATAATCAACTTTATACTCACGCTAACATTTAAATATTTTTTTCTTTTTAACCTCACTCGTTGTTCTTTTTTATGCATTTTTTTAAGTTTCAATTTCATTTACAGATTTTTTTTAACGAATACTTCACCACGTCTCTGCTACAGTTTCCCTACATCCTCAATATAATTTCTGAATTTGAGTCTTAACTCCTACACTGCATTATTTTATCCAAATATATAAATATACTTTTTAAATATGATTAGTAAACTTTCTAAAAAAATGTGAAATTTATATAAGGATTTTGGCTCTTTATTTACCTGATTTTATTTTGCTGAGAATTAGAATACAATTGAACATAGGTATAAGTACGGACTGTTCCAAATGGTTACATCTAGTCTGCGATTTACAAAATGCTTTTAAATGAAAACCTATGAAACAGTTTTTTTTTTCCTTTAACAAAATAGTATATGGTCCAGAAAGAAGAAAATAAAATAAAACATTCATTATACGCTGTAAATCTGTCGCAATTTGGCAGTTTATATTATTGTTTAATTTCAAAATGTTGTGGGCAGTGACCTAGTCCCTCATATCTAATATCTGTAAGAGGCACTCGTATGCAAACTTGTTCGTTTCTTACATTGGATCATTCATGGGTGATTATCACCTTGGCTTTAGGGATTGTGTTTGTTTGAGAGCTTCTTATTTACTTATGTATCCCTATGTATAACAACCAAACATTTATTGTTCCAATAAAATATATAAAAACAGAAGATCATTTTCCCCCAGAATTATTCATTTACGTCTTCCAATTAGATTGTCAAATTACTCATATGGCATCGTGTTTGCATAACAAGCTGCCACCGCACTATGAATGCCAATTTATAAAGCAATACCCTGATTAATGTAATCAGAAAGGGAAAAAAGCTAGTTGACAACTTGTCATGTCATCCGAATACTGGAAAGAAATGCACAATTCTATCCAATATAAATCATGCTATAATCTATACAAAAAACAAAGCAACTTATAATACAAAAGGAATGAATATATAAATTTTGAGGTATATTCATATGGAAATATTCAAAAGCAAGTTTTGTGTCGGGATTTCTTGTTCACAGTTTCAAAAAGAACTATAAATTTGTGAGAAACAATTTAAAATTATGACTACCCGTTGTTAAAGTAAGAAAGGTTATAAGACACAGTAAAAATTTAACCTTTAAGTATGATTGTTAAAAGGCAAAACGAGTGAGAAATGACACGCTAAACGTGAATTACTCTAAACCAAATATTTTTCGTGTTCAATAAATACACTCAAAATTTCAATTAATTTACAACAGTCGAAGATCACATGCCATTCGCAGAGAAAAACATAAAAAAAGTTATTTGTTTTAAAGTAACGTTCGGAAGCTCGTCGTAGAAAATGAGCTTCCAAAATATTAGGAGTTTCGAAGAGGCAGACACCAAGAATGCTTATATACACATGCTATATTTTTATTCATGCTAATGCTGAAATAAAATAATTACCTCGTAGCTGCACTTCTTTGCATTTAACTTTCCGTTTCGATCTCTTTTCCTTGCGAGCTTCTCCTTGCAGCTTTTGCTCGAGCACCTTTCTGCTTCTGAGCTCTTGCCCTTTGGGCCCTCTGAGAACGAGATTTCTTAATTCGAGCCCTTCTTGCCCTCGCAACTTCCCCTGTATATTCATCGGGGTAGTCAGTCGTCGCTCCTCCACCTCCTCCACCTCCAGCTGGCATGCACTCCTCTTCATCGTCATCCAACAGCACATCCAAGTCTTCGTATTCGTCTTCAAGCTCATCGGCAGGGTCTTCCTCAGAGAATCCGACGCAAAAAAATGATGCGAGGATTGTTATGAGTAGTAAGTTCATCACCTCGAATACGTAACTAAAACGCTTAGAAAATTCTAAAAATTTGCAGCACTGGTGTATGACGGAACTAACGTCAATTCGGAAAATCGCTCGATATTTTATCTGACTGTAACAGGACTATTCACCTTCCAAAAATTTAAATGTGTTTTTGAACAGGAAAAATAAAGACTGATCTCTTCAATAAGCGTCCGTCTATTACATAACCATTTCATATCATTCACAGAATTTTTGTCGAATACCTATCGCGTGAGATGACCGAAATGGAAAATAATAAGAATAAATAATCAATGAACAGTTTTTCCTTCTAGGAAATAAAACTATGACAATAGCTAGCCATAAAGTGAATATCAGACACACATTAAAGCCTGTGCATCCGAGAATTTAATGATTGCAAACGTATACGCTTTCAGAAGAATTAAGGCACAAAATGTGGTGTGCTATATGAAATCAGGTGGATGCTCGAACAGGCAATTTCTTGCTACTTCACTTTGAAATAGCTGGACCCGATGAAAATAAAAACGAATCAAGCAAAAAACATATTTATTCATTTGTATATCGAAGCTGTGAATTAGGTTTGACTATTTGCCGACAGTTATCTACATTTACTTAAAATTGAAGGAACTGATTGCTTTAAAGTTTATTAGCAGGTATTAAAGTAGTATTGGCTGCGTTTCGAGGCTGAGCCTTGGAAATTCAAACTTTCACTGCTTTTCGGATCAGCACTAAAGAAGATCAGTTCTCACAATATACTTGGCTCCTTTAGACAAAATGCAATACTTCATTTATTGATCCAATGATTCATTTTGGCTGTTGAAGGACAATATTTTACTTGAGGACAATATTATTACAGTTTGCCAAACATGGCATTTTCTCTAGGAAATTTCCATTTCGAATTCGAATGGCCTGGTATGCTTGTGAAATCAAATTTGCTGTAAAGTAGAATTAAATATTTTTTCGAAATAAATAAAATGCTTAATTTCCAGAGTTATTTTATTGAAAATCAAGATAAAATAGAAAACTATGTTTCTAAGAACCCTGCAAAAAGTCAATAGATACATACAAAACTTTCTGTTGCTAAAAGGGAACATCTGGACAGTTCTTCTTGGCAAACATAACTAAAAATAATTCGCATTAGCGTTCGAGCAGACTTAAGATGTAACGAATAAAGACAAATTATTTACAGGTGGAGAAAAAGAGAAAACAAAACATTTTGAAACATTGAGTTCTAGAGGATAAATGATATTCCTCCTTTTTTTCGTCAGTAAATGGGGAAACACATCATTAGTCTTTCAGCCCCACAGGAGAGGAGATGCATGGATTTTCCGTGTCACTCAAATTTTACACATAGACTTTAATGATATAGTTCCCAGGCGAGAATTACATACGCGATGGTATTCGGTAGAAGTAACTTCGACTGTGCGTCAAAATTTGGCCACCGGAAAAACATACAGTCTCACGTGAGTACTTATGGATATTGATATCTTTAAACACCAAACTAACGGTACTAATACGCTTGCATTTATCACCAGACCCAGAGGGTCTGGAAAGGCTGATTTCCGGAAGCATTACGTAATCGATTATTTTTTAGACAACGTGTCAAATTTTGATTATAAATTTTTGCTCTTAAGTTACGAAGCTGTTATGATTCAGAACAGTTTTTCTACTATTCTTGAATAATTGTACAGTGGGTTCCTTTTATTACTACCAGAATGATACGCTTACCTGGTTCATTAGGATATTTTTGTTGTGTGTAAGTCTTTTACCATTTGCATCGCATTTAGGCCAGTGCTCAAATGTCCATTTTTATATCACGTTAACTTTACTGAGTTTGGGCTGTCTCCTGTATACAACGTTTTCTTTTCATATACAAGATGCTTTAACCCTATAGTCAAGCCTAAGACTCTTCAACCCGCTTACATTTTGTAATGATAACAATGCCCCGAAAATTGCACAGTACAATTGTATAAATGACATGGAAAAATATATCTTATGACGTTATGACGTTAGATACATTGCATTCGTGTTGTCGTGGAGAATTCGTAACGTGATTAGGGGCATGGGGTAAAAAGAAAATAAATATTGCTGAACTTCAGGTGATTTGCGCTTTTCAGCTGAAGCTCGCGTAAAACCTTTGACAAGGTAATTTACTCTTTGAAGCTCTTCGAAGGAAAGTAGAAAAAAAGATTTCGTTGAAAAAAAATTCCATTTAGATGCTAAAAATGCAAAAAATAAGAATACTTCATTTCGATTATGTTCGTCACCATTATTTCAACCAATCACACTTTCGTGTTCTTTCATATTTTACAATGATTATATTTCCTTAAAACACGTCTAACTTTACAGGCACAGTGATATGTCAAACTAGGGAACATGGGTTTAAAAAATTCCCTTTATAAAACAAACATTTTTCTAAAAACTGAAGAACATTAAACTTCATGCAAAATAATCATCAACTTATTATCATTCTAACTCATAAAGGCTATTTTGGATGACTTCTGATTTTTTAATTACCTATCTATAAACTACATCGAAACGACATTTTCGATCTGCATAAAAGAAAATATTCACCTGATTTAGAGGCAAATGAAGCTGACCATGTAACATGTAAGTCCCTGTCCACAACTTTTGCAGATGGGATGATCGGTGTGACACACTATTTAAGTGCATTTAAGCATAAAATTTAACATTTTCAATAACTTAAAGAACGGCCCTGTGACGTGAACAATTTATGAAGAAAATTCTAAGATATGTTCCATTAAATATTTATTTTCTCATGAAAAAATTGTTGTACATTTTCTGTTAAATATTCCTCTAGTAATTACGTTACATTATCTTAACAGGTAAGTATTTTGATAAAATACAGAATTGATGTTAAATGGTATAGTTTAATATCTAAAAAAATATTCGTGGTCTTTTCTTATGGGTCAGCCAATTAGAAAAAATTTATATTGTACTATTGGTCTTATTAGACGGAGGTTTCATTTTAAAATGTTTTTATCATAACTACCGCCATATCTTTTTAGTGGGGGTGTTAGACTATTGTTCTTTCTCGATATATATATTGGGTTGTTCGGAAAGTAATTTCGTTTTTTCCCAATAGAGGACTTAATTGTATTTTTTAACTGTAATTGTAATTTTTTTTTAATTTCACACTTAAGCCGCATTGTCATTATATATTTTACAGCTAATATAATGGCAGCTGATAACATCGCAGCTGGCAGCTTGTTTGTGAAAGGCTTGTTTGTGAAAAAGTTTGTTTGATTCTGCACAATAGTTTTTGTTTGGTGCCCTATCAAATATGGAAATTCGAAAGCAGCATTTTCGGCATATTTTACTTTTTTGCTATCGAAAGGTCAAAATGCTGTTCAAGCAAGAAAAAAAGTATTCGATGTTTATGGAGAACATCTATTGACAGAACCGCCAGTGCCATAACTGGATTGCAAAATTTCGTTCCCGCAATTTTGATGATGAAGATGCACCACGTTCTGGAAGGCCAGTTGAAGTTGATGAAGGCAAAATAAACGCATTGATTGTTGCAAACCGCCGAATAATAACTCGTGAGATCACTGAGAGATTAAATTTATCGCATTCGACCGTTCATGATCACGTGAAACGCCTTGGTTCAACCCTTCAGCCGGAGCGCCAATTTTTGGAACACCAGCAGTCGCGCGTGGCACAAAGTGCAACGTCTCTTTCAACCTTGATTATTCCTTTTGCAATATTTTTTTTTCAAATTGAAAATGATAATTCTGCATTTTATGACAAGATATAAAATGTTGATAATACTGAGATATATTTACAATTAAAGGCCAAAGCAGATACAATAACCTTATTTCAAAACTGTCAGGTTTAATGCATCTAAGGAGAATTTGCGAATATATTCCTATTATGTCCTAAAACCTAAAAAACAATGACATTGTCCATCTTCGTGATATGCGGAATTCCGTGAAATAGCTGCAGATTTGATCTACTACATCAACTCATAATGTTGTTGAATTGTAATCCAGTGTATCCGATGGTTTACCACTCTTAAATCACGATTAAAAATGAATGGAAAGATTACAAGGGTCAGAAAATCAGACCTGAATTAGAAAGAGTGTAGCTATAAATAGAAACTGCTTAGAAAATTCAAACTTTGCTTGTAAAAACAAACCATTCAAAATCACAAAAATGTTGCACTTTATACAAGGACGCGTCAGCTGAAGGGTTAATTTCAAAACTCGACATATGGTTTCAACATGTTCTTACATAAAAAAAAATTTGCTCCGTCGCATTTACGTCTGTGATTTGATTCTCAAACTCCAAGAAAATTATCCATTTTTGAAGCAAATCATCTCTGGGGACGAGAAATGGGTTGTCTACAGCAATATTAAACGCAAGAGATCACTGAGTAAAAGAGGTGAACCGGCTCAAAGCACTTCAAAAACCGATATTCATCAAAATAAGGTGATGTTGTCTGGTGGGATTTCAAGGGAATCGTTTTTTAGGTTCTACCGGACAATACCACGATCAATCCTGAAGTGTACTGTCATCAACTGGAAAAATTGAATGATTCAATCAAACAGAAAAGACCATAATTTATCAAGAGAAAGGGTATATTGTTCCACCAATATAAAGTGAGACCTCATAAAAGTGTGGTAACTCGCCAAAAGCTTTTACAGCTTGGATGGGATGTATTACTACAACCAGCATAATCTTCAGATCTGGCACCTTCCGATTACTACTTGTTCCTGTCTTTACAAAATATTTTAGACGGCAAAATCTGTACTTCAAATGAGGACGTCAAAAAAGGACTTGGATAATTTTTTTGCCAGCAAAGATCAGAAACTTTATGAGCATGCAATCATGCTATTGCCAGAAAGATGGTAAAAGGTATTGGACCAAAATAGAGAATATATAATTCAATAAAATATTTATACACTAGAAGAAAATCGTATTTCATTTTCACCAAACTAAAGCAAAAACGAAATGACTTTCCGAACAACCCAATATATATATATATATATATATATATATATATATATATATATATATATATATATATATATATATATATATATATATATATATATATATATATATATATAATTTTTGGAAATTTAAAAATCAGAAACCAAGCATTAAAGTTTCAATTCGTTTCATTTGTGTCCAAAATATCAAACTTTTAGTATTTTGTGTATAGTTATATAAGTTATAAATTCTAATAACGAAAATAAGTTTTTTTCCACTATAGTGCTTATGGGGAATAAAACTAATACCATAGATTTAATTTTATGAGGTATTCAACTTTATACTCACGCTAACATTTTAATTTTTTTTCTCTTTAACTTCAATTGATGTTCTTTTTTGCGCATTTTTTTTAAGTTTTAATTTCATTTACAGCTTTTCTTTTAACGAGGCCTTCACCACGTCTCTGCTACAGTTTCCCTACATCCTCAATATAATTTCTGAATTTCAGTCTTAACTCCTACACTGCATTATTTTATCCAAATATATATATATATATATATATATATATATATATATATATATATACGTTTTAAATATGATTAGAAAACTTTTTTTAAAAATGTGAAATTTCTATAAGGATTTTGGCTCTTTATTTACCTGATTTTATTTTGTTGAGAATCAGAATACAATTGAACATAGGTAAAAGTACTGACTGTTAAAAATGGTTACATCTAGTCTGTGATTTACAAAATCCTTTTAAATGAAAATCTATGAAACAGTTTTTTCCTTTAATAAAATAGTATATGGTCCAGAAAGAACAAAAGAAAATAGAACATTCATTATGCCCTGTAAATCTGTCACAGTTTGGCAGTTTACATTATTGTTTCATTTCAAAATGTTTTGTCCAATGATCTAGTCCTTCATATTTAATATCTGTAAGAGGCACTCGTATGCAAACTTGTTCGTTTCTTACACTGGATCATTACATTGGATCATTCATGGGTGATTATCACCTTGGCTTTAGACACTCTGTTTGTTTGAGAACTTCTTATTTGCTTATGTATCCCTATGTATAACAACCAAACGTTGATGGTTCCAATAAAATAAATGAAAACAGAAGATCATTTTTCCCAGAATTATTAATGTACGTCTTCCAATTAGATTTTCGAATTGCTCACATGGCATGGTGTTCGCATAACAAGCTGCCACCGCACGGTGGATGCCAATTTATAAAGCAATACCCTGATTAAAGTAATTACAAAGGGGGAAAAGCAAGTTGACAACTTCTCATGTCATCCGAATACTAGAAAAAAATGCACAGTTGTATCTAATATAAATCCTGCTGTAATCTACACGAAAAACAAAACAACTTATAATCCAAAATAAATAAAGATATCAATTTTGAGGTACATTTATATGGAAATATTCAAAAGCATTTGTTTTGTGTCTTGATTTCTTGTTCACAGTTTTAAAAAAGAACTATGAAATTATGAGCAACAATTTAAAATTGTGACCACCCGTTGTAAAAGTAGGATTATAATGCACAATAAAAATTTAAACTTTAAGTATGATTGTAAAAAGACAAAACGAGTGAGTAATGACACTCTACACGTGAATTACTCTAAACCAAATATTTGTCGAGGTCAAAAAATACACTCAAAATTTCAATCAACTTACAAAAGTCGAAGACCACATGCCATTCGAAGAGAAAAACATAAAGAAGTTATTTCTTTTAAAGTAACGCTCGGAAGCTCGTCTTAGAAAAAGAGTTTCCAAATTGTTAGGTGTTTCGAAGAGGCAGTCTCCAAGAATGCTTATATAAACATGCTATATTTTTACTCATGCTAATGCTGAAAGAAAATGATTACCTCGTAACTGCACCTCTTTGCATCTAACCTCGTTGCTGCTGAGCTCTCGCCCTTTGAGCTCTCTGAGGTCGAGCGTTCCTGACTCGAGCCCGTCTTGACCTCGCAACTTCCCCTGGATATTCATAGGGGTAGTCAGTTGTCCCTCCTCCACCTCCTCCACCTCCTCCATTTCCTCCACCTCCTCCATTTCCTCCACCTCCACGTGGCATGCACTCCTTTTCATCGTCATCCAAAAGAACATCCAAGTCTTCATATTCGTCTTCAATTTCATCGGCATAGTCTTCCTCAGCGAATCCGACGCAAAAAAATGATGATGCGAGGATTGTTATAAGTAGTAAGTTCATCACCTCGAATACGTAACTAAAACGCTTAGAAAATTCTAAAAATTTGTAGCACTGGTGTATGACGGAACTAACTTTAATTCGGAAAAATCGCTCGGTGTTTTATATAACTGCAACAGGACTATTCACTTTCCAAAAATTTAAATGTATTTTTGAACAGGAAAAATAAAGACTGATCTCTTCAATAAATGCCCTTCTATTTCATAACCATTTCATGTCATTCACGGAATTTCGTTGAATACCTATCGTGTGAGAGGAACTATATGTATAATAATAAACATGAATAATCAATAGATATTTTTTCCCTCTAGGAAATAAAACTGTGACAATGACTAGCTATAAAGAGAATGTCAGGAACACATTAAAGCCTATACTTCCAACAATTTAATGATTTTAAACGCATACAATTTGAGAAGAATTAAGGCACAAAATGCGGTCTACTATATGAAAGCAGGTGGATGCTCGAACAAGCAATTTCTTGCTACTTCACTTTGAAATGGCTGGACCCAATGGAAATAATCACAAATCAAGCAAAAATCATATTTATTCTTATGTTTAGCGAAGCTGTGAATTTGTTTGACTTATTGCCAACCGTGATCTACTTTTATTAAAATTAAATGAACTGATTTCTATAGAATTTAATAGCAGGTATGACAGTTTCAACAGCTGTGTTTGGAGGTTGAGCCTTGGAAATTCAAACTTTCACTGCATTTCGGATCAGCACTAAAAGTTCTCACAATATACTGTGCTCCTTTCGACTAAAAGAAATACTTCAGTTATTGATATAATCCATTTTTGCTGTCT
This sequence comes from Dolomedes plantarius, assembly GCA_907164885.2. Lineage (NCBI taxonomy): Eukaryota > Metazoa > Arthropoda > Arachnida > Araneae > Dolomedidae > Dolomedes > Dolomedes plantarius. Next base: position 27,358,530 of record OU015498.1, on the reverse strand, counting down.
GAGGACAATAGTTTACTCTAGTTTCCCAAACGTGTTATTTTCTCTACGAAATTTTGATTTGCAATTCGAATGGCCTGGTATTCTTGTGAAATAATATTTGCTGTAAAGTAAAATTAAATATTTTTTCGAAATAAATAAAATGCTTAATTTTGAGAGTTTTTCATTGATTTTTGACTGAGCATTAGCATTCGGGCAGACTTACAATGTCACGACTAAAAGACAAATAATTTACAGGTGGAGAAAAGAGAAAACTAAACACTTTTAAACATTCAGTACTTGAGTATAATAGATATTCCTCCTTTTTTCCTCAGTAAATGGGGAAACACATGATTAGTCTTTAAGCACCACTGGAGTGGAGATGCATGGATTTTCCGTGTCACTCAAATTTTACACATCGACATTAATGATAGTTCCCAGGCGAGAATTACAGACGCGATGGCAATCGGTAGAAGTAACTTCGACTGTGCGTCAAAATTTGGCCACCGGAAAAAACATACAGTCGCACGTGAGTCCATATAGATGATGATATATTTAAACACCAAACTAACGGTACTAATACGTTTACATTTATCAACAGACCCAGAGAATCTGGAAAAGCTGGTTTCCGGAAGCATTAAGTAATAGAGCATTTTTTTTTTTAGACAACGTGTCAAATTGTGATTGCAAATTTTTGCTCATAAGTTACGGATTTATGACCCAGAACAGGTTTTCTAATGTTCTTGGATAATTGGACAGTAGGTTCCTTATATTACTACCAGAATGATTGCCAATTAGGATATTTTTGTTGTGTGTATGTCTTTTACCACATGCATTGCATTTAGGCCAGGGCTCACATGTCCAGTTTTATACCACGTAAACTCTGGTGAGCTCATGCTGTCTCCTGTATACAACGTTTTCCTTTCATATACAAGATTCTTCAACCCTGGAGTCAGGCATAATACTCGTCAACCCTATTTCTTTTTGCAATGATCACAATACCCGGAAATTACACAGTACCAATGTACAAACAGCCTGGATAAATATATGTTATGGCATTAGCTAATTCTCATTCGTGATTGTCGTTGAGAATTCGTCGCGTACTTCAGAGCATTGGGTAAGAAGAAAAAAAACTGTTGCTGAACTTGGGGTGTTTTGCGTTATGTAGCTGAACCTCGCGTAAAACCTTTGACAATGTAATTAACTCCTTGATGCCCTTCGAAAGAAAGGGAAAAAATTTAGTTGAAAAAAAATCTATTTAAATGCTAAAAATGCAAAAAATAAGAATATTTCATTTCGATAATTTTCGTCACCATAATTTCAACCAATCACACTTTCCTGTTCTTTCATATTTTACAATGATTAGATTTCAATAAAACAAGTTTAAATATACAGGCACAGTTATACGTTAAAACTGGGGAACCTGGCTTTAAAAAATTCCCTTTATAAAAAAAATTTTTTTTCTAAAAACTGAAGAAAATTAAAATTTATGTAAAATAATCATCAACTTATCGATTATCATTGTAACTCATGAAGGTTAATTTGGATGACTTGATTTCTGATGTTTAATTACCTATCTGTAAGCTGCAATAATATGACATTTCAGATCTGCATAAAATGAAAAATTCGCCAAATTTAGAGGCAAATGAAACTGACCATGCAACAGGTAAGTCCTTGTCCAAAACCTTTGCAAAGGTGATGATCTATCTCATACCGTCTTCAAATGCATTTAAGCATAAAATTTAACATTTTCAATAACTTTAAAAATGGTTTTGTGATGTGAACAATTTATGAAGAAAATCCTAAGATATATTCCATTAAAAATTAATTTTCTCATCAAAGAATTTTTGTGCAGAATCAGTTAAATATTCCCCTGGTAATCACGTTACGTTTCCTTAACAGGTAAATATTTTGATAAAATACAGAAACTAAGGAATTGATGTTAAATGGTATAGTTCAATATCTAAAAATATATTTGTGGTCTTTTCATGAGTCGGTCATTTAGAAAAGATTTATATTAAACTATTGGGCTTATCAGACGGAGGTTTCATTTTTAAATTGTTTTATCATAGTTACCACCTTATCTTTTTAGTAGAGGTCCTCTACTAAAACCGTCCTTTCTCGATATTCCTTTTCTCGATCGTCATATATATATATATATATATATATATATATATATATATATATATATATATATATATATATATATATATACTGTAAGTTGTGTTTGTCTTTTCATTTTCTTTTTGACTTATTGCTTCCTTGGGGGACTCGGGGCCTTGGGATGTCTTTTGGGCTTACCTGTATCCTATTCAGAAAGTTCCCCTTGAGGTAACTGATATGGTTAGGCTCCCTGATGACGAGACCTGTCGGTTACCTCTGATGTTTTATGGTTCAGTTCCGGCACTTATACAGAATCTAGCCGTTGGTGCGTGGATGCCCAGAGTGCTTGATTTCTGTTTGTTTCTTGTCTATATTCGTATTATTTTTATCTATATCTGTTGGATTATATATATATATATATATATATATATATATATATATATATATATATAAACAAACGATTAGGAATTAAGATACGAAAGTCTAAAGAAAAGTTTTAAAAAACTTGTGGTCTGCTCGAAGAAATACATTAAGACCTGATGCCGAATAGGAATATATTGTGTCCATCTACTAATGATCTGCATCAGTTGGTTCCATGTACTGTTCCAATAATTCATTTGCCAGAAATGGGAATGAATTGATCATCGCTCCTCGTTCACTTTCTTTCTTGTGTGTACTTAAAATAACAATGAATTTTACTAGGTCCCTCTTCCAATTCTGCTATGTTCTAGAAATATATTACTTACAACATCTCTCAAAATACACCGTGATTTTATTTTACTTACTCACAATCTAAACTTTCTAAAATAATGATATGTAGGAATTTATCAATACACCTACACGCACAACTAACATATAAATGCATCCTTAAACTGACTCTTACTACAATCTCGTGTAAGAAGAGAACACATTTTAACGGATACCGCTATCATCTGCGCCCCTTGCTCCGGTGCTACAGTTAAATTTTTACCATTAATTTATGCGCCATTATTTTATTTTAAATTAGTTTGGTAAAATAATGGTGTATAAATAAATGTATTTATTCACCATTATTTTACATTTATTTTACCAAATTAATGGTGTATTTGGTAAAATAAATGTGTTAGGTTATATAAATTTTTTAAAATAAAATAATGGTAAAATAAAATATTTTAAAATAATGGTAAAATATTTTATTTTACCATTATTTTATTTGAAAAAAATTATATAAGCAAAAACATTTAGAATTACATTTATTTTACCTCACACATTTATTTTACCAAATAAATGGTGTATTTGGTAAAATAAATGTGTTACGTTATATAAATTTTTTAAAATAAAATGGTGGTAAAATAAAATATTTAAAAATAGTGGTAAAATATTTTATTTTACCATTATTTTATTTGAAAAAATTTATATAAGCTAACACATTTGGAATTACATTTATTTTACCACACACATTTATTTTACCAAATAAATGGTGTATTTGGTTAAATAAATGTGTTAGCTTATATAAATTTTTTAAAATAAAATAATGGTAAAATAAAATATTTTAAAATAAAATATTTTATTTTACCTTTATTTTATTTAAAAAAAATTATATAAGCTAACACGTTTAGATTTACCTATGTCTTAACGATAGCTGATTTTAGTAGGATCGGATAATCAAAGTTTTATATCTGAATATTTAACGAACATCCCATTTTTTAAACCTTTAAATTTGGTATAATTATTTGAAATATAATCAGTCACGAAATTGCTTGATTGTTTATCTTTCCCGCAGAGGGTTACTTACTTTTAAGGCGACAATGGACCATGAAAAACTTTTTTTCATTTATCCACCAATTGCTATGAAATTTTGTATACTTATACAGTGTTGTTTAGAGATGAAAATGCTAAATTAAAAAAAATCAGAATGTAATTAATTAACATATTAATTAAAATCAGTTTGTTAATTACTCTATTTAAAAATGCTCCATGCGCATTAAATTTTGCCTCGTATATCTAATTTTCTCTCTTAAGCTAGCTTTATATAGTTATAATAAAAGTTAGTAGCAATATTTGATTTGCAGTCATATTTATAAAAACTAGAAAAGAAATCGATAAAAATACGTCATTTTATGCAAAATTTTATAAAAAAAAATTTTTTATTTTAAAAATTTTAAGTTGTTTTAAAATAGTATAATGAATTGATTATTAAGTTTTATTCTAACATATATAAATAATCATTTTATGAAATTTTATGAAAATTCAAGAAAAATTATGACGCATGGAACATTTTGAACTTACCGAAACGACATGAAAACTTGTTTTGAGAAAATGGCGTTTAAAATTTCAATTTGACTAACATTTCCATTGTTTACGTTTGAAAAAATACTTATAACTCAGTTAATAATGATCGGATCAACATACTTTTTTAAAATTTAAAGCTTATGAGTTGCAGAATCATTTTCTGAAAAAAAATCGTTTTGGGGACATATTTTTGTTGATCTGAAGGTCCATTGTCGCCTTAAGAAAATACATAAAATTCTGTTTTCCGGAAGAGGCGTGCTTCATTTTGCCGTAAACCTATGCAGAAAAGGGACGACATTTCTGACGACTCAAGAAAAAGATTTAGTGCGACGAAATTCAAGAGGCATCATCAGTAGGATGCATTTAGAAGAAGGAAGGAAGGGATTCAAACTGAATAAAGGACTGTATTCGTATTTAAAAGGTATATTGCGAATAGTATATAGGTTTTTAAAAGAAATGAAACGAATAGAGTCCAAAAAAAGATCTAACCATGACTTTAAACACTCTAAATTTTTATCAGGTGCTCTACGGGCAGTGGATTATAACAAGAGGAAAACCTAAATAAAGTGTTTCTGTTAAAGATATGATACGATATCCGGATCATACTGCATGCAGAGGCTGAATTTTCTTCAAAAAAGATTATAATCTAACATTTCAGTGAAATAGAACATATTGCATTTATAAATTGTTCTTCATAAATATCAAATATCTGTGCCTACATCTTCTTAGAGATAACCTACACCTTAGATCTTAGAGATCTTAGATATCTTAGAGATAACCTACACCTTGTTAGAGATTTAATATGTTAATGTTATTAAATACTTAGTAATTTAATAAATACTTATTTTTGAAATTCGGTCTTTAGTGCTTCTTTTTAGCCACCCGTTATATAGCTGTGTAGGCATATATATATATATATATATATATATATATATATATTAAATAAGTACCAAAGGATTATTTAGTGTCATTTTTGAAGAAGTTAATCACGAAACATTAAGGTTAATACTTGGGAAAACAAAATTCAAAACCAGTGGGTATAGAGAGAGCTTACTTCTTAGTTCCATACGCAGCTTGTGGAACGAATTCATACAACCAGGGGAGGGCTGAATTAAAATGCTTCTGGTCTTCCTCTTCTTCATTCTAACTCTCTCTTGAGTGGTTTGGTTTCTCTTCCCTTGTGCCGTGGCATTTCTATTTCGAACATTTCCTGCCTTTCTCATTCTCTTCCTCTGATTCCTTACCCGACCAAATCCGTCTCCATAATCGGGATCCGGTGGTCCTGGAGGCGGACCTTTATCACCCTTAAAACAATCTTCTTCTTCCTCTTCAAGCAAGATGTCCAAGTATTCATAAGAATCTTCTTCAGTAGAACCAAGTCCAATGAAACAGGATATAATTGCGAAGAACGTCAACATGCTCTCGTTATTTTTCCGTTTCTCGTTATTTAGTTTTGGATTGAGGTTCAGGGATTAATAAAAAAAATTAATTACAGTAATTTTTGCGTAAATACAATAAAACTTCTTTCAGTTTCACTGGTGCATTGGTGCAAGAGAGAATGATTTTAAAGTCCTACTTTAAAGGAAATTATTATTGATATTCACACGTACCGAGCTTACTTAGAACGTTTTTTTTTTCCTCTTCTGAATTATTATTTATTCAGCGTGCTATTTGAGGATATAGCCAAAATGTATTCAGGAAGATACCGGTACCGAAAACAGGTATATAAGGAGGATATTACCTTGCAACGGTGTCATGCAATGTTTTTGCAACGATGTGCTTAATAAGCACATCGTTGGCAAAAACATTGCATTGGGAAATTTTTAAAAATGGACAGCGCTAAGTTCGCGTTTATTAAATAATACTATTTCAGTAATTTTTCCAATCAAATATTGAAATATTTGTCCTTAAAAGAAAAAATACAAAATAAATAGATGATCTGAAGCCATTTCCTGGACCGTTTAAACCCATTTTCAAGAACGTCTGTTTCAAAGATTCATTTTTCCCTCAAAGCACTTTAAAACTGAAAATCTAATTTATTATTATTATGAAATATTCCTGAACTTATTTGTTTTTAAATTTACCTTCACCATTTTTATAAGTGTGTAAGAGTCATGTGTTTCTGAGGTTGTATGTTTTAATGAGATTCTGTTGATATTAAAATCGTGGATAAGGGGAAGTTTGGGTTTGCTGAGTTTAGTCAAGTGTGTTCCAGCTGTAGCTAAAGTGAGGCCCCCTAAAACGTGAATCAAATCCACTATAAATTATTGTCATTGTACCAGTATGTAATATATCCACGTTGGGTACTATGTTTGAAATTATCTTTTTTGAAAAATTTCGTAGGAATCACAGGGTTTTTAGCAACTGTGGGATAGCTGAATTGACTTGGGGACAGGTATTGGGTAACAGAATCCGCGGGTTTCGATCCCGTAGTTGAACTGGGTATAGCATTCGTCTTGGTTTGTTTAACTCGCAAAGATCTAAAAAAATTCTAATATGAAAGTTAATAACAATGTTTCTATGATTTTTTTTTCAAAAATCTATGAACCTTTGCATCGATTCTGTTTGCTTCAGCAACAAAATCTTTTAATATTACAAAACAAAAACTATCTGAATCGTAAACATTTTATTGCAAATATATGACTATGATTGGAAAGCTACTACTACGATCTAGTAATTTGTGAAACTATCCTTTTTTTAATTACCAGGAAGTTTTAACAAACTATTTATGTTAGAAGTTTATTCAACAGAATTATATACGGCAGTCATTAAAAAAAAACAAAGCTTATTTACCATAAAGGAGAATTAAAATGGTTTGAATTCAAGTAACCCAAAATAATCCACTGAAACTTTAATATCTAGATTTTTCTATTATTAATTTTAAAATTTCATGCTTATCCCCCTTTGCAATAGGTTTCACATTGTAGAAATCAGTTAAAAGACATTACAGTTTACCTTTCTGCAATTAATTGCAGAAAGATTGGCTGTAATCCTGTTGTATTTGGTTGCAAGGTGTTACTGTCTGCGAATGTAACATGCATGTGCCGTTTTTATGCAACTAGGCGAAAGAACAATATTTTATTGCACAGCTGTACCATAAATGCGTGTGTATCAATCTAATGGTTCTCCACAAAATTTGGCCAGTCTCATTAATTTGTTAAAATCCGAATGAGTTTCCACTGTGATAGAGGTATTCCTATTGTTTATCCTTTTTTAAAAAGGATCAAGGACACTGCAAAATCAGCAGCATTTAATGATTTCGCTTTCATTCTCCATTCAAAACAAACTGATCAAGTAATCTTACCAGAAGTTTAAAACTGAGGGCAACTATCTTTTCACACTGAAAAAGATCTATTTTTCGTTGAGGATATCCTTCAAGATCTACATTTCATAATAACACATATAATGATCCACTGAATCGCTTTTGAATATGCCCTCATTTTCCGGTGTTAAATATTTTCCCTAATGGGCCCGACCCTAAATAAATAAAAAATATATATTTGAATTTTTCTATAGAGAAGCTTCAAACCAACTACTTTACAGCTTGATTATCAACTGTAATGACTTTATAATTTTTTGAAACTAGAGGACGCTTCCCGAAAAAACTTTACATTATGAGTGTGCTAACCTCCTAAATGCCTGGTGACTGTGGGGAAGAAATAGCCGAAGTTGTATGGATATAAAATTCAATTGTCTCTAATATGCTTTATTAAAACTCAATTTACGATATAGTCACAAATTCCAGAGGTAAAAGAATTTAAATAAGAATGCTTGAACTTTTAATTTACCTCGCAACAAATTCCATAGGGCAAAATTGTATTCTGTGAAACCCATTGTAATGATGCGCCTTTAATTTGGATAAAAGTTATCTGAAATATTGTAGAAGAAATATTTAAAGGCGGCAGCATTACATTTTGGAGAAATGTACCGGCATAGAAGACTTTTAATTAAAGAATAAGACGGTGTCTTTTATGTTTGGGCAAGAGAGAAGGTGGACGAAAGCGGTTTGTCTGTAGTTTCCTGTTCAGCTTTTTTTCTGTCAAGGAAATCTCTGTTAAGTTTACTGCAAGGGTAACAAATCATACTCTTTATAACAAATCTTTGTTTTAAATCATACATACTTACGTTATTTACATGAAAGACGTTTGCCAGCTCTCTTTTACAAAAAACAAGAAGTTTAGTTAGTCATATGATGAAAAAATGATGCATAGCCCTTGCCTTGGTGCCGCTATGTGACTTTATATTTCTTTAGGACAGAGACGTTCTTCGGCTGAACTGGTAATTTCGAGAGAATACTATTGTATGTACGCAAGTTATTTAAAAGACTGTTTTTTTTCGATTGTGGTAGGCACTTCTTCTTCTGACATGTTTAAGGGATAGTATAAGAATGGAAATCTTTTATACTTACGCCTCTTTAATTCACATATATTTGATCCAGTTTTCTCAGGGTAAAATATATAGTTGATATCCTATCACACTCGTGAGCCAACCGATGGCTGAATGGCGAGAGAACTCACGTTCGGTCCAGAGCCTGTGGGTTCGAGTTCCACTGTTGGCCTGGATGTCTGTAACCATTCGGCTTTTAACTGTAGGTCCCGGTCTAATTAACCCTTGTGTAGGAAAAACTGAACGTAGATCTCCCAACCAACCACACTACTACCTATAACATGTATGTGTATGTGTGTGTATATATATATATATATATATATATATATATATATATATACTTACTGAACTTTCAGTTATCCAGGCAAATATCCCATTATCCATGTCAATCCATTAAATGCATGAGGAAGTGTGGTAACGGGATAGTATTGATTATTCAGTAAATGACATGTATACCCTTTTCCTTACGGTTTTAAAATTTATAGTTATAATTAGAGGTTTAAATATATATACAGTGAAACTTCCCTATGGCGGCTAATAATGGTTCCAAAAAAAGAGGTGGTCGTTTTTAGGGGTAGCCGCCGAAAAGAGGTTTTTTCTATAACATTGGCTCTATAAAGTCATGAATCGGTTGTATCCCAAATATGGCCGTTTATAAGAGTGGCTGTCGAATAAAGGTGCCCGGCAAGAGAAGTTTCACTGTTTATATATATATATATATATATATATATATATATATATATATATATATATCACCTAGAATTGACGTTTATTTGCGTATGCAACTTTCTAAGATCTTTTTGTGTCTGCCATTCTGTGCTTCTGAGGAATTCTTGCATCCCTAGCTCAAACTTTCTCTCTCTCTTTACGTCTACGTCACATCTGGAATGATGAGTTATATTAAACATCTGAGATAACATATTCCTCCAATATTCTCCCCCAGCCGTGTTATTTACAAGGGAAATACTTTTCGTGGGCAGGTGCATTTTTTTACCTCAAAAATTACAATGCGTAATTTGGTTACCAACCAAAGATAAAATGTAACTAGCTCTTAGTTTTGTCGAAGAGTTTTTTTAACAACTTTTAGGTTCATCTAGTTCTGATGTGGGTTTTGAAGTAAAGTCACTTAAGAAATAATTTTCATTATTTTTGTCGCAATCATAAAATTGTTTCGTGAATGTATATGATTATGTGGAAGTGTTGGCTCAGTAACACATAACAAAGAACATTTCAGGTTGGAATTTGAGTATATTTATTTCTTTTTGTGTTTGTTTACTTTAATTAAAATAATTATCTTTGCCAAGAATGCTTTCATATAACATTTATTTCAAAAATGGTACAGCCCTCTTTGCGCTCAGTTTTGCCGTTTTGCGTGTTCGCATCATTTCGGCATATCCTGATCTCATCCACTACTGGCATGATTGGCGACGTTAGAGCAGGGGTGTCCTTTTTCCATTTGACATTGACACTGTACCTTTTTGATCGCCTCCTTGTAGATTTTCGCTTTACATGCCTAAGGTAATAAACGTTAAAGCGCTTATTAATTCGTGAATATAATTGTCGAATACAATGATTTTGGTGCTTCAGTAATGCTGAAAAGATAATTAATATTCCTAAATTAGTAAGATTCTTTTTATATACTGATCACAAGTGAAATTTAAACACTGTTAAAACACTGGTATGTATCCTTGCGGGACTTAAAAGATGTGACCATGGCATATACGTGGGCAAAAGACGAAAGAAAAATACACTCTGTGGAAATGGATCTACAGAACTTTATGGGAACTCAATCAGTATGGATTAAGCTGACTTGACATTTGAAGATATCCGTACACGAGGAGGCAACCCATCAATAAAATGGTCTATAGGGACAATGCAAATCCTCTTAATCAATGACTACGATGTCCATGATATGCTCGATTGTTAAAGGTTCGTATAGTACAGTTGACAAAACCTTAAGGACTTGGAATTGCTATGTTCCGAATCGCTCACGTGGTCAGTATGTGACTTGTTATAATCCTACAGAATATGCCACACATTGATAGTTTTCAAATGAAGGTTCACCAGAGGTGCCCTAATATCGAAGATGAAACAGTGTCCCGTAATACTGCCAGAAAAGTACATGAAATACGTTATGCCACCCCAAAACATCATAACACCTGACGGAGTGACAGTAAAAAAGAGTTTCTCTTGATGGCGTTGTTAAAGGTAGCGCTATTCACGGATACGTCCGTCTGACATAACAGTCGTCATTTGTTGAACGGGTGAAGTTCAGATAGAGTGAAATGAAGATTCCAGTCCACTTGAAAAAAAAAATGTTTCGTCATTCCGTCACCCAATCTTACCTTCTTTGGAGGTCCTTGCCATGAAATTCTCAGGAAAAGCAGTTTTTTTATTTCCATAGCTCAAAATAGGCTATACGGGTTTGAGAATCAAATGACATATTTTATACGACGATGACATTGCCAGATGTCACTTTTATGCTGTACTATCGATATGTGCCAAACTTTACATCAAAGTCTTTTTGTCCAAGAACGGACTTTTTAAGGAAGTGCAGCCTGTAAAAGTATACATCTAATATTCCTTTCTATGTAATTCTATGAAATTTCTTACATAGTCATCATTAGACTTCCTTCCATAGTCATCATTACACAGTCAACATTAGACACTTTCTTACATAGTCATCATTGGAGGGAGTTATAATAGAACATCATTTTGTTCTATTATAACTCCCTCTTCAGTATTTTCTAAATTTAATGTAAAAATTCTGAATGCGTTTACCCTGATGCAAGTATAACTCTTCAAAAATAGTTTGCCTGCCCTTTAAGGTGATTAAAAGTTTTATAAATAAATTTTTTATGAATTTTAATGTAATGTTTTTCTGTGCAGAAAGGAAAGTAAATAAACATGTTTCAAATGTTGAATTCTAAATTTTTTATCGAAATTTTAGACTTTTTAATTATATTTTATATCTGAAATAAAGTCATATATGAGGAAAATAATCATTAAAAATGTGTGTAACCGGAAAAAGTAAAATTTCATGTGCTGGAACACCTTGACATAATATTCCCCGGGGCAACATGACCGTTGGTGTCGCTTGAACGGAAAATACCAAGAAAGGATACGGCTAAAGCCATGCATCGTTTGTGTCAGACTTGAGTTACATGTCGTGTGGCTTACTTCTTGTTGCTAACTTAGAAAATATTTTGCTGCATGTTCTTTTAAAAATATATCTTTACATGCTGTGACGTGCTTAGCAACTCCCATATGTGTTCTTTTCATTGTTTCGTTCATCATGAACTGTTACATACAGCATTAAATTGTAGTCAAATCTTGACTTAGCACTTAGAAGCTCCAATATTTGTTCTATGAACAGTTTTGCTCTTCAGGAACAATAACAGACAGCGTTAAATTGTAGTCAAATCTTGACTTAGCACTTATAAGCTCCAATATTTGTTCTATGAACAGTTTTGTTCTTCATTAACAATAACAGACAACGTTAAGTTGTAGTCACATAATGGTCAGGCTGTCCAGCGAAGGTTCGTAGAACAACTATCTATTGGCACTCCAACAATGAATTCGGTAATAATCTCCAAAAATCCAATTCGGATATCTCTTGGGCTAATGTTACAATTCTTCAATATGCAATCCATCGTTAATTGCTTGATTGCTTTTGAAACATATTGTCGCACATTCTTCATCCATTGTTTACATAGCACTTCGAACATGACTACTCTATGCTAAATTTTTATCATTTGTGTTTCTCGATTTGCTGAAAATATACGTAAATATTCAAAAAGGTACTTTTTTTATCTTCATGGTGTTTCTATTTCAGTTGTGAACAGTGTTTGTAAATTATTATAACAGTTTACTTAATTTATATATAAACATTACTTGCATTAAATGTATCACAAGCGTATGTAACACAAACATATATGTAAACATATATTACTGAATCATCAACCATTAGAAATAACATTGCAGGTAAGCAAATGGGAGGCCGCAAGTTACTTGCAGAGTCCAAGAAATGATGAGTAACAGCTCCGAATTCTCAATAGTCCAAATACAGTGATACCCCGGCTAAAGAAGATAATTCGATCCGGAATCACATTCGTTAGCCGAAACGGGATTTCCCGTAGGTTTCTAAAGAAAATTGTTTAATTCGTCCAGGGATATTGAAGCCCGGTGGCGTAGTGGTTAAAAGCTTCAAGCCACAGGTCCAGGATTCGACCCTGCGACTGGGCAAGGTCGACTTAGTCTTTCATCCCTTGAGTGGAGCGATAAAATGAGGACCTAGCATGCTTGGGAACTAAACTCTGGGGGCCCCACATCAGGATGACCCCCTGACTGAGACATATGCTGTATGGCAACCCAAGCCTACGGTCAAGAATCGACGATGGGCAACGCCGGCCTTGGTCCTCAGCGGACTGTTGCACTATGAGTTTAGTTATTTATTTTATGATGCCCATTATTTAAAGATGAGTTTTATAAAAGAGTGTACACGATGAAAGGGATAAAACACATCAAAGACTGAGATAACAGCTACCTAGTGGGATGAAGGAGAATGGAAAGTAGAATGAAACCCTGACGATCTTTACACTATTATACTGAATATATATCGTACACTTTATGCTACAAACTGATAATATTGTCGCTGTCTCTAACGTAAACAATCCAGTCGGGTTGGTGGATTTAACCTATGTGTTGCGGTCAGCTCAAGTAACAGGCACATGCAGACAGGAAAGATAAGCTGGGATGGCCACCCACTAAAACATTCGTTAGCCGAATCCATGTTCGTTAACCGACTCCGAAAAACATCGGGAAAGAAATCTTCGTTAGCCGAAAAATTCATTAGCAGAGTCACCCGTTATCTGAGATATCACTGAATATTCCAAAGGAAGTTAAAACGAGGAGAGTTTTATTATCTAATATTCTGGCCACAATTCAAGAGTTGGAGAGTTAAAATATTCTAGCCATATTGAAAAAAAGATTTTACTACGAAAAAGGTTAAAGTAGTAAAGAAACTACTACGAAAAAGGTTGTACGGAATGCATGCTTCATGAAAAGAAGAATAAATAAAAAATATATTTTACTTAGGTAAGAGGATTACCTGGAAGCTTTCTACCTGTTAGCTTTCTGCCGCTAGTAATGTCATAAAGTCTCCACCTGGTTGATAACATCGGCCAATGCTAATTTTGGGTTCTCTAACTCAACGCAAATCAGACTTAAAGACTTTCCACTTTTTTAGTATACTTCTATAACTCCCCTTTGAAAATCACCCAGCTCAATGTAAGTGGCCAAGATGCTTTTAAATGACTGCTGTGCTCAACCAATACCGTTTTACACCTATATCCCAGTCGCCCACCTGGCAACAATCACAGAATGTACATTCCGCGGTTGGCATCGGGAAAAATGAGATAATTATTAAAGACTCAATTTAATATATACTTACGAAATGATCCATTGGGTATACATTGTCATCCATCTGTAAAAGAAGCAATAAAATAATGTTATAAATGAATAACTACAAATTTATTTTTATTTTTTTACCAATGCGGAGGCACTTGTCGTGTAGACATTTGCACCGCAGTTTTCCTGACCATATTATTATGGGGCACCATATAGGCGTACCAGCATTAACCCCTATGAAAGGACGACACAAACGGAGGCATTATATATATATATATATATATATATATATATATATATATATATATATATATATATATATATATATATATATGTATATATATACATACATGTATACATATATATATACATATATATACATATATATATATATATATATACATATATATATACATATATATATATATATATATATATATATATATATACATGTATACATATATATATACATATATATATACATATATATATATATATATATATGTATATATGTCACACAAATATATATATACATATATATATATATATATATATATATATATATACATATATATATACATATATATATATATACATATATATACATATATATACATATACATATATATACATATATATATATATACATATATATATATATACATATATATATATATATGTATATATATATATATATATATATATATATATATATATATATATATATATACTGAATTATTAATGTAATATAAAATTTTAATTCACAAGATAACAGAGACAGCAGAATTGCAAACATATATGAAGTCATTAAAAAATCTCAACAAATTTTGACACGTGCAGTTGCTTCAAACAAGGATACCTTGATAAACTGCAAACTCATTTAAATTGGAATCCCCCGCACACAATCGAGCGGAGCTTAAAATAGCCGGGGCAATATTGATTTCTCCAGTTATATAAAAAAAAATAACTGTCTGCCCACTGGAAGAGATATTTAGGAGGAAGCGACGAACGCAACTGAATTCGGAGGAGAAATATAGAACCGAGATATGCATAATTCATGACCTCATATGGTTTTAAGGGAATGTTAATGGTTTAAAAAATGTGTTTATTTTCATACAAACATAGATGTAAAAACCGCTAATAAGCAGATTAGAGGAAAGTGAATGAAAAAAGGCAGTTTATGTCTTGGAAGTCCTCTGAGGGATTTAAATTTATTTTGGTATGAGAAGTGTTTCCTTTTTTGAAAATTGGGAAGGAAAATCCAATTGCTTCTCACAAGAGGAAAACGCTCTAGTGAGATTTTATTGCCACTTTAGGACATTAATGTTGAGAAAAATAAGTAATAGTTGAGAAAATAAAATTTGTGGAATGAAGCAGAAAGAAAGTTACCTATTTTTCCGCATATCCGAGAGCGCTTTACTAATAAGAAAGATGATATAAAAAAGCGAAAATATGTATTGCATGGATGAATTATGCATTCGTGTTGCTTCTTGGGACAGGAATTTATGATTTTCTCTGTTTTGGTTCATAAATTATTCAGATGTGCACAGGGGGGAAAAATTTTTTTTTATAAATGCAGTTGTGATTTTTTTCTTGTTTTGAAATTAAATCTTGATCAGCTGTGAAAACTTTCAATAAGAAAAAAGAAATTAGAGGAATTTTTTTAGGCACAGGAGCAGATAAATTTGTATATTTTGATTTACGTCTGTTTAACATGCACACCGTTGAAAATGGTGTTATGTTTTGAAACAGCTTTAGAAAAGCACTCTTTTACTAAGGTCTAAAATTATTCAATACGGGACCCTTTTTATGTAGTAGGCCTTTTTGCGAAATTGGTCAGATAATCAATACGGTTCAAGCCTTATTGGTCATACAGACCGGCAAAAAATTAAATCAGTTCGAGGCTCATCGGTCCAAAAGACCGACTATGTTTTATAAAGATGAAATTTATCGACAAAATACGGGCGGGCGAAATTCTCCAATGTGTTATACTTGAAGGTCAGGACCCGACTGAAGAACTAACAAACCCTCAAAAGTCTGATCACCCCCACCACCACCCCACCCATTAGAACAGATGCAACAGCGGTCTCCTAGACCGATGAGCCGACGTAAGGGTTAAAATGACCAATACTAAGTGAAATAGGCAGATCATTTAGAACCGTTTGGATAAGACCATTAGCAGGTTGCGGCGCCTGACTTCAGGGAGCGGAGGTGGACAAAAGGAACCACAAGACCTCGCAAGCCGGCAGAGAAGGAGGCAGCCGACAAAGAAACCACAAAGAGTTAGACTCGAGGTGTGGAAATTTCGAGGGACTTCTGGATCTTTCTAGAAGGTCGGAGAGGAAAATATAAAGGAACTAAGTACGATTGGACGAGGAGAGACTGGGTGTTGATGACGCGTTAACGTACTGAGAGAGGCGGAAAATCTAGGAGACTTAAGGTCTCAAGTTGGACTGTGTTATGTTCCATCTTCCTCTAATCTATGTTACGAGAGTTCTACGGAACAACTTACTGTATATTACGATTACTGTATATAGCTCATATTAAACTAGATGTAAATACGAGCCATTTATCCGTTTCTACATTAATGCTACGAGGCATTTATACATCGGGTCTCGACGAGCTTCACAGTCATTATACGACAGGACTTGTGCTAGCCTGGTCGCCTCTAAATATAAATGCGATTATTTCAAACTTCCAGTTCACCAGAAATGGTGCGACATAGCAACTAAGGCCTTCCGGTATTGAAACCCTGTCGGTGAATAGGCTGCTGCCATAATTTAGACAGAGCACTCAAAGGGGCGACTTCTGGTAGACTCGTACCCTCTCTGGCATCATAGAAGGACATTCCGGTTTACAGATTTAAAGTACCCATATGCGGCCTAGACACAAAGGTATTTGAATAGCGTCGACGAGAATCGAACCAAGCACCCCCAGTTCGAAGCCATCGCGCTACCATAGGGCTACCTCAAATACAATTGTTTATAACTTCAATACCGTTGTGGGGTTCATCCTTAATGTCTCGTGATTGTAGTAGTATGACAATTACCAGGATTGTCGTGCTACACAGCACTCAAAAAAGGAAAAGGAAATTCTTGTAGTGGTTAGTAAATTACAGTCGTATTAAGGGCCACTGCTTCAGAGGTTCTGTCTGTGCTCGTCGCTTGTAAGTAATTCGACTTGAACCTACTTGTAGTGTAGAGGAGTTGTTCAATACAATAGACTATATTAGATATCTATCTCCAAACAAAGCAGTCGTAGAAGGGGAGTAACTAAATATTTGCTGCAGGTACTTTCACATCCTAATGCTTCTTTCGGATCGAATCCTATGGTTCGTCGCTCTACAAAACATTTTACGGATTACAATGAAAAGGTCCCCGTAAATGTTCAGGAACGGCGAGTATTGCCGGGAAGTGAATTTTTACTAGCGATTAGCTTATGTAGCAAACTTTAGATCATGGAATTTTAACTGCAGGTAATAAACTTTCATGTTTTTACGTTCATAGACATCCATTCCTTTATGTGACGTCAATCATGGAATCTCAAATGCCTTATTTCAATTTTTTTCCCTCACAATAGTTTTCTCTTGGGAAAATCAGAAATTTTAAAAGATTTTCCACTATATGTTTTAGATATGAAATCATCCCCATTATTGTTAACTTTTCAATGTTTAGCAGCGTTCTGTGTCGATAAAATTCCGTCTTACATCCATCTATATGATTTTACATTTACAAGAACTTTTCTACTTGAGTCGGATTTTCATATTTCCCGAAGGATTTACGGTAAAATTATTTCTTTAGAAAACCATAAAATCCATAGAATGTGTTTTACTTAGGCTTAAATACCACTGAATTAAGTAAGGATGAGTTTCCCGGAGGAATATTTGTCCGCATTCTGTGCGTACATATACACAGATGAAAACATAAAGGTTAAAAAATCCATAAAAAGATCATAATTTAAGAGCATACGACACAGAAACGTTCCCAGAACATTGTTCTAGACCTTGAGCCCATTTTTATTGCAGATGCAGCAACGTCAAACACAATGGTTTTAGAATTTTTATTCGACAAACATCATAAAACTGAGATTTAGTCACCTTATCATAGTATGCGAAGCGTTTCGCTAAGACTTTTTGTCAGTCAGGCATTTTCATAAATGTCTGACTGATAAAATGAAGGAAACGAGGAGCGAAAAATGCATTATAGTTAAAAATGAACGGGGAGAAAATCTCATTTCAATTTACAGATACACTAGAGATAGTTCGTGACTGAATTCTTAGGGCCTATTGTTTTTCTTATGCATAGCAATTTAGTATTCGTTCGGCCTCTATTTGCGTTTCATTTCTAAGGTGTAATACCCGGATTATTCCTTAAACAGATAATTTTTCCTTTTTGATAGAGGAATTAATAGTTGCGAGATCGCAAAAATAAGTGTAGTTAAATTGTTAACAGTTTCGAGAGCTAAAATGAGATTTCTTCAGAGATTCCAAAAGGATTGCTCTGAACTCATAACACAGGAAACTAAATTTGAATTTCATAACGGAATATTTTTGCATAGAGCAAAAGGTAAAATATATTTTAATGCGATTAAATTGTCTACATACGGTAGCTAAAATTTATAAAAGAAGATTACTGCAAAAATTTGATAGAAGTTAGTTTCTGACACACACTGACACACACACACACACACACACACACACGCACACATATATATATATATATATATATATATATATATATATATATATATATATATATATATATATATATATATATATATATATACATATATACATATATATATATATATACATACATATATATATATATATATATATATATATATATATATATATATATATATACACACATATATATATATATATATATATATATATATATATATATATATGTATATATATATATATGTGTGTGTGTGTGTTTGTGTGTGTATATATGGGGGTCAGGTTGCCCGTTTGGCAAAGGTATCGAGCCAGTACCCTGCGAGTTGCGGGTTCGATGCCCGAGCTGACAAATCCACTGACGTCTACACCAATGGTGGCTGGTGCACGGGAAAAATCTGTCGTAGCTGCAATGTCCTGCAAGTTAGCAAAATACCTCTGGAGGTGCGGGATCAAGTGTTTCCGGTCTCGTCACTTGACGCAGTTCATAATTACGGGACCAGTTCATAGGGAATGATGCTAGTCCACATATTGGTAACCCCATAATAACGAGGCCAACAAAACCGCGGTGATAACAGGTGAATTTTTAAATATATATATATATATATATATATATATATATATATATATATATATATATATATATATATATATATATATATATATATTATACATATATATATATCATACATATATATACAGTGGACGCTCGTTAATTCGAACTCAAAGGTTCTCAGAAAAAAGTTCGAACTATCCGAAGTTTGAATTATCCGATGTTAAGAGAAAATATATAACTTTAAATGTGTATCACTGAAGAAGAAAATCTCCTAGTACGTATAACCCCAGAAAATATATTATACTATGTTATCTAAAGTTAAACATATTAAAAAGCAATACAGACTTACCTTAATGATAAAACGAAGCAGAAGACATGCAGTATAAAGAAAACTTTTATTAAAAATATGAATTACACTTTGGGGAAAAACTGTAAAATGGATGTTTGGTTCTCTTTATGATGCCTACATTGTTCAGCCAGCTTCTCGATTTGAAGTAAACATTTCAATTCATTTTCAGAGGAAGGTGCCATCTGAATAAATGCTTCCAGAGTTTTAATAGAGTCCATTATGGCTTTGTCGATTATGGCCGCATTAAAACTATCTTTCGTCAGGTAAGTAGAGAAAAGCCCTGGCAGTTTACTACCGAAATTAGTCCATTTGTCTTCGTTTACATCAGAGCTTTGGACACATACAGTTTGATAAGAAATATTGTGAATTGACTTAAATCCAGAAAGCTATCCATCACTGCATTTAAAATCTTCAATACCCATTAGACTTGACAATTCATCAGCCTTCGTCAGCAGTAGGGGTCCATTTATCGGAAAATTTCGAGATCTAACATCCTGGAACCATAGCAAGAGAGCTTTTTCTAGAACTTCTTGGGACGCATTTCCCATGCGTTTCCTTCCTCTAGCAAATTTTGATTTTTCCCATGAATCTAAAATTGACTTCTTGTTTTCAAATTAGTTGACAAGGAATTTTTTTAAATTCCATAGTCAGCTGCTAACTTTGCTTTACATTCGCCATTCTCTACTTTCTTTTAAATTTTTACCTTTGTCTCCAAAGTTAGGGTTTTGTACTTTCCACGTGTAGACATCCTGAATTTTTACACGTTCACACCACACAATGAGGAAGAAAAACTAGCCCACATTAACTTGTCTGCACTGCAGTTATAACTGACTCAGCTCCCTAGAATCTGTAGTAAAGACTAGTTTTTCTGAAATTCTAAGAAAATCGATCCAAATAAAGGAAAATTGCTTTTTCCGTTTAGCACTAATAAGAAGGACAATAGCTACTAACGTTTAGCGGACATGCAATAGTCTAGGAATGCAGGCATGTGCCTCTTTACACAGAAAAGAAATTTTGACACACAAAATAATAAACACAGTGTGTATTTTCTCCATTAAATGAGGAAAAAGAATTTTTTTGTCAAATATTTAGTTCGAATTAACCGAAGTGATAAAAATTTAGTTCGAATTAATGAGATATTTTTAACACTAACACCAATACAAGTTTTTTTGGGGCCTTTGGATTAGTTCGAATTAACCGAAAGTTCGAATTAACCGAGTTCGAATTAACGAGCGTCCACTGTATATATATATATATATATATATATATATATATATATATATATATATATATATATATATATATATATATACATATATATATATATACCGGGTGGCCATAATTAAACTGACAGTGCTCACAGTGTTCTGTAGCGCGATCTATTTGCGAGAATGACGCCACATTTTGTAGGAAGATTAAACAAGACGGGGGACGAAGGATTCCGCGAAAAAATAAATTAGTTCCAAAAGACACCGCTAGGGGAATATTTGGCGCTGTGTAATAGAAAATAGAGTGTTAACAAATGCAAATTAATACGGAATAAAATTACCTTTTATTATGCACATTTTCTTATTTAGTTCAAGTGCAATATGGCAACACTTTTAAAAAAGCGTAAAATCTACATAAACACCGATAAAGTCTCGTGATCTGCAATATCACGTACGATGAGCAAAAGAAGAAGTTCTTTATTCAAATTTCACGTTACATCCATTGGCACAGTGCCAGCTGCTTGGGTTTTAAAAGACAATGTGTTACATTTCGAATCAATTGGATTGAAAGTTTATGTGCAATGTCTCCTTCTTTAGTCGAGCGTGCGTTACTGGTCAAATTCTTTTACCTCAACCAGTGCAACGCGTCAGCCGCTCTTCATGCTTTTAGAACGCACAAAAAAATGCGTAAAGGTAACGGTCCTGTGTCAGTTAATGAGCTAAAAGCAATGGTTGCGACGTTTGAGAAATCAGGTTCTCTGAAGGTTCAGTCAGGCAGAGGACGAAAACCTGTACCACAGGATACAATCGAAGCAGTTGCCACGGCGATTGTCAACAGAGGACCAGACAATATTGCCGCCACCTCTAGCGCTCGTGGATTAGCTCGGAATATGGATATACCTTACAGTACGGTATGGAAAATCTTACGAAAGATTATCAACTTCTATCCGTACAAGATCAGCCGTGTACAGGAGTTACTGTACCCCGACCATGATAAGCGATTGACTTTTGCTCTCACCTTTCTTGCCAGAATGGAGGTGGATGATGCTTGGCCGTGGAAAATCTTATGGGGAGACGAGGCCCACTTTTACCTGCATGGAACTGTGAATACCCAGAACTGCCGAATTTGGGATGACAAATCACCACATGCAGTCACAGAAATTCCCTTAAATTCACCAAAGGTAACTGTTTGGTGTGGGTTCACGGCGGAATTTATCGTAGGTCCATTCTTCTATGAGAACATTACCCCGACAGGACCGGAAACCTGTTCTGTTACCGGAGAGAAATATCGCCACATGTTGAACAGCTTTGTCATTCCGGCACTTTAGCAAAGACAATGCCTGGGGGAAATCATTTTCATGCAAGATGGAGCCCCTCCACACGTTGCTGTACGGGTGCAACAGCTGCTACGACAGAAATTCACAACAGAAAGAGTCATTAGCCGCTAGTTTCCAACTGCATGGCCACATCGGTCGCCTGATCTTACCCCATGCGACTTCTCGCTATGGGGTTACCTTAAGTCCAAGGTCTATCAAGGAGTGGTCCAGGACCTGGCTACGTTGAAGGATAACATATCACGGACTGTACGGGAGATTCCTGCAGACATGTTACTTTCTGCTGTTGTGCATACTGTGCACAGAATGCAATATGTGGTCCACAACAACGGCAGCCACATTGAACCTCATTTGAATGCAAAATAAAAGGTAATTTCCGTATTGATTTGCATTTGTTAACACTCTATTTTCTATTACACAGCGCCAAATATTCCCCTAGCTGTGACTTTTGGAACTAATTTATTTTTTCGCGGAATCCTTCGTCCCCCGTCTTGTTTAATCTTCCTACAAAATGTGGCGTCATTCTCGCAAATAGATCGCGCTACAGAACACTGTGAGCACTGTCAGTTTAATTATGGCCACCCGGTATATATACATATATACATATATATATATATATATATACATATATACATATATATATACATATATATATATATATATATATATACATATATATATACATATATATATACATATACATATACATATACATATACATATATATATACATATACATATACATATATATATACATATATATATATATACATATATATAAACATTTACATATACATATATATATACATATACATATACATATACATATATATATACATATACATATACATATACATATATATATACATATATATATACATATATATATATATATATATTATGAAATGTATAAACTAAAAATGTAAACCTTAAATATTCCGAATGATGTTTTATTGCACTTCCGCTAAATTATGACGGCTGTTATCAAAGGCGGTTCTTTTCCTAAAGAAGCAATCTTATCAGAACAAAACTTTGATACGATTATCCCGGAACAAACAAAACTCATTTGAAACATGCCTTACTTTGGGTGTTTTGAAACCCCCATATTAATTAGAAAGAAAGAACTGAAAAGTTTCCACTCAGAATTCATGAATATATTTTCTCAGAGAGAGAATAAGGGAAAGTATTTTTTTTTAGTCTCGAAAAATGCTGGGGTGAGTATGATGGTTTGAGATTTCCAGAGAAATATGACCGGCTATCCTTCCTTTGGAAGTATAATTTAGCGTATATAGAAGCTGAAAGGTACACTTTAAACTTTCTTAGCAGGTTTTAAACCTAGGATCAACATAAATAGAAACCGTGATGGTAATTTCATATTTTAATTTATCATTTCTACATAGTTTAGAGTTTTTGAATACCCTGAGGAAATTAAGATTTAATTTTGAAAAATCAGAAATTAAAAAAAAACTTGTTTGAGTGCCTACCTGTAGATATAAAAACATAATTGAGAAACATGCATTCACCAAAATATCACAACGATAATACCTCCAAGAAAATTACTAAAGCATAGCGTTTTGCGATGTTCATGACTTTAAGTGAAGTACTTTTTTTATATCAACTATTTTTCATTTCCTTCTAGTTTCATTTTTTGTTGTTTCAGTTTCGTTTTCAGAGATTTCTTTCGTTTCGCTTATTTTTAACTGGGCTTTTTGTAATGATATTTCAGCCTCGAACTGAGATATTTACCTTTTGATCATTTTAGCTTCCTATTTTGGCAACATTTCTATTTTTTGATTATACCGCATTGTTAGAAAATATTCACGTTGTGTATCGAGTCAATTTCACGAGGAAGATCTTTTAACAATCGAGAGCTCTAATATGTTATGAGATATTTTACAATTTAAAAGAGTCTATTATTGCTTTTAAATATTGAATATTTAATTCGGTGCTATATTTATGACTTGACCATTTTAATTTTCATTTACGATTTGAAATTACCAAACTCGATGGAATTAAATGCTCATGGCTCATGTCCAAATTATAGAAAATTCTAGGTTGATGTCCAGAGTACGATTTTTTTTTGAAAAATTAGAAAAATAAAACTTTAAGCAAAGATCTTGAGAAAATAAAACTTATGAAGATGGCCAGAGATCTTTAGTGGTTTCAACCAGGGATTTTTGAATTTAAATCTGTGGCAGGCTATGGATAGTATTAGTTTATTTTATGAAATATGTGTACAATTCCAAAGGACATAACGTTTAAGTACGTTTGACCGTTTAACCCCTTCAGGGGCGAAAGCCTCCACCGCTTGCAAGGTGCAGATTTCTGCCAGACCTATTTTAACCTAAAGAATCTTGAAACATTTTCAAAATAAAGGTTGCAAAATGTTTTTACTTCATTAAACTGATAATAGATGGCAGTAATAACCATTTTTCTGCTCATTTAACTGTAATACATTGAATACAAGTGAAAAAAAGACTAGATTTAGGCGTTTGCACTGTGCAAACGCGCCCCACAAAGGGTTAACAGGAGGTCGCTTTTTCTTTCTTGTGTCCTCCCTGAATGGGTGCGTCTCCGGTTTTAACTTAAAGGAGGATACTGTTCTATCTACTCAAATTTCGATATCTAAAATAGTTCATGGGAGAGCTTCGATAGATGAGTCTTTTGTAATTCTTTTAATACATTTTATTTCACACGTAGACGGATGCACATGAATCACAAACAAACATGTATATACACTCAAATCAGAAAGTGGGGCGATCGTAAATCTCAAACCGAGACACACGTCTGCACATTGTGGCTGTCCGCGCTCAACTGTGTTTTTCTCGAAGCCAAAAATCGGCGTTGCCACTCCACTCAACTAAACTGCAGATCTCTTGCCGGCGACAGATACCGTATTCAAATGCCTGACCGTCAACTTCTTAACAAATAAATAGGCAAAATGGATGGAGGACTGTATGTATAATACTGTATGGTAAAAAGGATGTATGGTTTTAAAATTGTATGGTTTAATACGTTACATTCTTTATCTTACAGCTAAGGTCGTATGAGTCAATTGTCAGTCTTACGAATCTAACGTAATTATTTTGGAATTGGCTGTAATTTGTAGGTTTGTTCAGTTTAGTCCTAGTTTTGCAAAAATCGACAACAACGCCTCGGGCCAACCAAAATTTCGTCCTTAAAGTTGTAGCAACTGCCCATAATGCAGAAGTTAAATGATTTTACGCAGTTTTAGAATAGTTTTCTATTTAAGATTAATTTCCACTCCATGCATTTTAGAATAATTATTAGTCTTGAAATAGCCCTTAGAGTTAAATATGCATTACTTGATAATTAATTCCCTGCATCAACCTCAAATATCCCTCAGATTTCATATAAGTCCGTAAAGTCTTTGATTAATCAATTTTATCTGTACAACAGGAGTTATTTACAGTCTTCAAAAATAAATTTGTACAAGATATTATCTCGAGATTAAAACCAAGGTAACTTTTAATAATTATGAAAATGGCAAAATTCCTTGAATCCCTGTAAACACATCCAGAAAGCAAAATAGCCGACAGCGGTATTGATTTTAAGAATCTTTCGCAGTTATTCCCCTAAATTAAAGACAGTTTATTAAAATTTCATCGTCAAAATCCTGTCTGTTGAATATTTCATGACTTCATGCAATTTCAGGATAAAGGAGTTTGGAGATTTCATTAGCAGTGCGTTTTGCTTCCTCTTAAAGATAAATGAGTGTATAGGAAGGTAATATGTATAAGAACCTGTTTTTTATGTAAATGGAAACAAAAACTTATTTTACATCATTAAAAACAATATGCAAAGAAGAGCAATTTAGAATAACAACATTTTTTATGTTTTTCTTTTTTTCAAAAAACATTTTGCTGCACGTAAAATAAACGTAAAACTGAGTAATAAACCTAGTGATAACGTTTAAATCTTTTCCGATTTCATTTTTGGCATAGCTGAATAATTCAGATTTTCAAAAATTTCTTTAAGAATGATTATTAAATATGTTAAGCATGTATATTTCAAAGAATATTTTCCTAAAGAAAGTAACCATTACTGAGCCATTTTGTAGAATAACAAAATATGTTGAGAAATTTAGAAGTCAATTTTCTTTTAAATTAACTTCGTTTAAAAACTTCTTTAAATTTTCTTTTAAATTTACTCTTTTACCCTATAATAAGACTTCAAAAGAAGGAAATAGCTTTTTATTGCAAAGTAGTACAGCTAAAGCAAAGCTATATTTTACCGGTTAGAGATGAAAGTTAATAAATTCATAAATAATAAATTCAGAATTATAATAAATAAAAAAATAATAAATTCAGAATCATAATAAATGAAAAAATAATAAATTCAGAATTATAATAAATTCAGAATTATATTTCCCATAAGTAAAGCATTTACCCTTGTTCCTATTAATCTTAATGTTTTCCTCCTACATGAGTAATGAAGCACTATTATACAGCTAAAATTTTGCTAAGTACAATCGAACCCGGTATATAACGAACTCACGGATATAACGAACGAAAATTTTGGTCCCGCCGTTTTCCTATTGTATTTAGTGCTAATTTATCCTTTTATAGCAAACCTCCGAAATCTTAAATTGGCTATAACGAACCTTTTTTCAGTCGACTACTGATTTTTTAAAAAACTTTTTAAGGATGTTGAAGATACAACGAATGTTGAAGAAGAAGATGATGAATATTTACATATCGCGATGTGGATAGAAAAGCACAAAATTTCACCATTCTCAGAATGTGACATGTAATTGTTGATTATAAACATGTGATTATGAAATCATTACATGTGAAAAGCCGACTGATGAAGATATTGTGGATGAAATTAAAATAAATCACTCTGAAATCGAAGATTCTGCCTCTGATGCTGATGAAGAGGAGCACATAAATGACGAAATCCACACCATCTCAGATGCTGCAGCAGCTATGCGTGTAACTAATAAGTTTTAGTCTACACAAACAGTGGAAGAAAGAGTGTTGGAGTCATTTGATGTATTGGACAAAGAAAGTCATAAAATGTTTTTGAAATCGGCATCACGTCAGCAGAAGACTAGCGATTATTTCTGTATGAAAACAGTGAGCAACAATTAAAGGTAAAATGAATTTATTTCCATTTGTCTTCATTTTTAGTTAATTTAATTAGTATTGCGTCAGTTTAATGTAATCGATTGCTGTCATTTTAATTCATTAATGATAATTTTTAATAGATTCTATCATTTTTTAATACATCATTATTGAATACACATAGCATCTAATGAGTTATACATTTTGTGAACTCTAGTATTTTTCTTAACGGTTCGGATATAGCGAACCACCGGATAAAGTGAACAAAACCTTTTGTCCCTTGAAGTTCGTTATAACGGGGTTCGACTGTATATACATACATATACATATATATATATATATATATATATATATATATATATATATATATATATATATATATATATATATATGTGTGTGTGTATATATATATATATATATATATACAGTGGAATCTCATATTATTTGTAGTATTTTTCTTAAGGGTTCAGATATAGCGAACAAAACGTTTGGTCCCTTGAAGTTCGTTATAACGGGGTTCGACTGTATCTGTCAGATTTAAGACAGGGAATGAACGCCAAATGTTGCATTGCCAAGCATTGCTCATTCCAAAGTACCTCATCCTTCAAGGCACCGTGGTATGAAACAAAACCAATTTGAGTATCATCATCCTCAAGCAATTGCGTCTTCCCATTCAACACAATTCATTCCCATCACGTGAAGGAGAAGTTTGTCAGTAGTTTTATCAGCCAATTCACCTGTCACGTTCTCGAATTATTAGGTGAGCCAACAGCGCACAATGAGTAGCTAAATCTGGAGACCAATGAAGGATATCCCTTGCATATAAATTCTATTTCACTTAAGATGATAAGCATTCAGCTAAGTGATGGAAAGTCGAGTTCCGCAAATCACTAAATATTTAACGGGAATGGGTTGATTTAAGAGCGGATAAATCCAGATATACAAATGTAAATCAATCAAAGACTTACAAACGCAGAACTTTTAGCTCAATAACATTCTATATTTACACTTTACCGCTAATATTTCCTTACTAGAAGGTAACCCGTCATTTTGACGTCATAATACTAATAATGAAGTCATAATGGAAAAAGTATATGAAAGTTAAAAAATATCCCGAATTATCTTACAATATTGCATTTAATCCACACCTTGTAAAAGCAAACCCTTTCATTATTTTTTATTTATTTAGTTTTTCATGCGATTGGAGCAGTAGACCGCCATCCAACCCGTCATTTTGACGTCATAATACTAATAATGACGTCATAATGGAAAAAAATATATGAAAGTTAAAAAATATCCCGAATTATCTAACAATATTGCATTCAATCCACACCTTGTAAAAGCAAACCCTTTCATTATTTTTTATTTATTTAGTTTTTCATGCGATTGGAGTAGCAGACTGCCATCCAGTTTTTTACACCTCACTACGCGATATGAATATTTGAGCTACTTGATTCATTCACATTCAAGTTTGTTTACTTTCAGAATTCATCGCAAAAGTAAACAGATTTTTGAAAACTGTTAAATATACAGCTAAAAACATCCAATTTTGTTTAGTCCTGAATGTTTTATAGAAAAATAGGCTGAACAAACGTGAGTTGATGGAGAAGATATTAGTTTTTAGGTAAGAAAAATTCTGATCCACATCTGAAATTGAAATTATGCCTAACCTGCCGTTCGTTTACTGAGGGCTTCAATTGAAAGATGAGTACAGCGTTAAGTGTTATACAGAGACAACGGCTATTATATATATAATTATAAAGCTAAAAAGAGAGCGTAATTCAAACTGCATTATACAGGGTGGTCATAAAAAAAATTTGCCGATATATGGACCTGTAGCGGCCGTTCCGTTCAACCAATAGAGATGAGATTACAAATATTTAGTTATTCAGAGGTATGAGTAAAATTTGTGATCGGCAACAAAGTGGCGCTCACGGTTACGGTTATAGGTACAGAAACTCAAAATTTTCAAATGGCAGGGGCCACTTTTTCCTGTCGCAAAATGCCTAGCGCATGCGAAAACCCTAAATAGCGTTGGAAGCGTAAGTGTATCACAAAAAATGGGATACGTTATGCACGCACAAAAAGCAGCTCTGCGAACGGCCAATAAAAACACGATCGGAGCACACGGACGAAATTTGCATATGACAGAGGCAAGACACCAAGCACTGATGACTACAAACATCGGACAAAAGAAAACGTGCCAACATCGTGTTTTGCCAACATCGTTGGCCGTTCACAGAGCTGATTTTGTGTGTGCATAACGCATCCGTTTTTTGTGACACACGTACTGTTCCAAATCTTTTTAGGGTTTTCGCATGCGTTGAGCATTTTGCGACGGGAGAAAGTGGGCGTTTCCATTCGAAAATTTCGAATTTCTACTCCTATAACCATAACCGTGATCGCCATTTTGTTCCCGTTCACAGAATCCTCAGTTTATAGCTCTGAATATCTATATCTGAAATCTCATCTCTAACGGTTGAACGGAACAGCCGCTAGAGGTCCATATATCGGCAAAGTTTTTTTATGACCACCCTGTATATATATATATATATATATATATATATATATATATATATATATATATATATATATATATATATATACATAATATATATATATATATATATATATAAATATATATATATATATATACATATATATGTATATATATATATATATATATATATATATATATATATATATATATACATACATATACATACATATACATACATATACATACATACATATATATATATATATATATATATATATATATATATATATATACATATACATACATATATATATATATATACATATACATACATATATATATATATATATATATATATATATATATGTATATATATATATATATATATATATATATATATATATATATATATATATATATATATATATATATATACATACATATATATATATACATACATATATATATACATACATACATATATATATACATACATATATATATATATACATACATATATATATATATATATATATATATATATATATATATACATACATATATATATACGTACATATATATATATACATACATATATATATACGTACATATATATATATACATACACATATATATATACATACATATATATACATACATATATATATATATACATACATATATATACATACATATATATATACATACATATATATATATATATATATATATATATATATATATATATATATATATATATATATATATATATATATATATATATATATATATATATATATATCTGTGCGGGAATAAATATAAATTGACTGTACAATTTTAATGACTCATTTTAAATTTCTTTTCGGCTTCTTTCTTGGGCAGGACAGTTTTTAATTAAACTTCTTTTTCATTCTGATTCCCTTTTCATTTTCCAATGAAACTGCTCACGCGTTTGAGATAAAAGCTTTTCTTTTCAGCCTGATATGTTTCACTGATTTAGTATACTTTCTTTGCTGTTCTCATAGATTTTAGCGTACGATTTCTTCCGTGTAAACTATAAAATTTCAAATTAACTTCAGGTTGTCAAAAGAATCTCCTTGTCTTACATTTCCTAAACCCCGGGGATTTATTTTTATTATCCACAGACAGCGAGGGAAGTGAGAAATTCGCTCCTTAAAAAGGCTCTTATCAGTGAAATTCCTTGGACGGCTAACTCCATTTTCCTTTAGAGGAAGTCCAGGGAAAAATTTCTCTATTCTATTATATACGAAGTAAATAGTTTCGAATATTTTTTGGTGGCCTAATCGAGTTAATCAAAGATCACATAAATTCATTACTATAACGCCGTATTGAGTTAATCAAAGATAAGGTAAAGTCATGACTATAACGCCGAATTGAGTTAATCACAGATAACATAAAATCATGACTTTATCTATAGTTAGGATAATAACGTGTCTATGAGCAATGCAAAACGCTAGCTCATAATAATAGCATAAATAAATTTGTAAATTAAATGAAGATAAAACAGGAATTCATAGACACGTAGGGTGCGAAAACATAAAAATGCGTATTAGATAAGCTCATCAATGTATTTGATCAATCTTCAATCCCCGTGTTGAGCCACGAGAAATTTTCTGTCTAATATTTTTATAAACGTACATTAGCCACTTCATGTTTACAAATTCTGGTTTTTGTGCTATAAAATAGTTGCTTAAAAGAGCATAGCTTTACAAATTAAAAAATTTTTAGTGATTAATTTTTTACAGGAAATTAAACTATTGATCTCTTCAGAGCAGGGATGATCAATCGGGGTACCGAAGGCTAGTTTTAATTTTACCTTTTCAAATTTTTTGAGAGACTTTAAGTAATAAACGGTCCTCTATTAGAAACTGTCTACTTTTAGATTAATGATCATTTTGGAAAAAAATTGTATTCATTAAAAAGTTTTATTTATTTAAGGTAACATAAAAATTTTAAACATCACAGAACTTGAAAAGAAAAAAAGTGAATAAATTCGAATATGATTTGTTATTTAATAAAAGTAATGACTAAATTATTCTTCGATCCTTTAGTGTAGTAAATTGCTCGATTGCATCTCTATAATTAATTATTTTAGATACTGTCTATATACAGAAATTATTGCTAGATCTTCCAATCTCAAAAAACCAAAAAATATTTTTTCCAGGACAATCATATTTTAAATGAAACTGAAAAAAGCCCATTATAATTACAAGTCATATGCTATAAATTCATAGTAAAATATTTTTTTAAGAAAAATTTAGGTGCATATTTTTGGTAGCATCATTATGCACTTTTCCTGAAAATGTGAAATTAATATCTGCAGTAGTAGTTTCCTTTATACAGCGCTCGCAAGCATGAAAAAGTTCATTACGAGAAAAAGGCTATTAAAGTTTCCATCCTGGTAATGTCTCCACTAGAACTACTTCTTTCATGTCATACTTTTTAACTTTCTAGCTGGAATATTTCAACGTGGTTTCTTTTATATGATGCAGAAATGTTCAAATATTCTAAAAATGCAAAAAAGTAAAATTTGATTTTTTTCAAGATTCAAAGGTGATAACTCCCCAAAGATTTTTTTTTTACATTGCATCCGTAGCAGAGAAAGAAATTTTTAACTCAAAATAAAAAATTTCGTTTAAAATTTTCGAAAACTCAAAATCAGATTTCGAAATTTATCCGGGTATATTTTCCCTCCTTTAAAATAAATTCAAATAATATTTTTTTAATTTGAATTATTCGGGGAAACAAATGTGGTGCACTGTCTTTAAAAACGATCATAATTTCCTATGGTGGACGGCATTTCTAAAAGCATTAAGATACCAGAATAAAAAATATTTTTCTCTATTACGGAGTATAATTTATAAATAAAAATCTTAAAATACAAGTCAAAAATCATTGTTTTCCATCCTTCAAAATAAATTTAAATAATATTTTTTAATTTGAATTATTCGGGGAAACAAATGTGGTACAGTCTTTAAAAACGCTCATTTCCTTTGTTGGACATTTCTAAAAGGAATAAGATACCAGAATTAAAAAAATTTTTCTCTATTACGGAGTATAATTTATAAAAAAAATCTTAAAATCCAAGTCAAAAATCATTATTTTCCATCCTTTAAAATAAATTCAAATAATATTTTTTAATTTGAATTATTCGGGGAAACAAATGTGGTACAGTCTTTAAAAAAGCTCATAATTTCCTTTGGTGGACGGCATTTCTAAAAGGAATAAGATACCAGAATAAAAAATGTTTTCCTCTATTACGGAGTATAATTTATTAAAAAAATCTAACATTCCAAGACAAAAATCATTGAAAAATTTTTCCAAATAGGTTAACATTGAGCTAAGCGGATCCATTATAGCTTGTACCCGACAGTCTTAACGGTATATATTATGGTATATAAAGAGTAAATGTATTTTTCTTTTGAAAATGTTCATCAAAATATACTAATCAGAAAAACTTACCGAACCCACAGCTTCCTTCATTTTTTTGTCCCAGCAGTGTACTATTTCGCAGGCTTCCTGTAAATGATAATTCATTCTTGGGTATTGGGTGATGCTGATATTAAATCATTAACACTAGAAAGACGGCTGTTGTCATTTTGACGGTTTCGGACATACTATTGAGCACTATGTCTGTATTTATACCCTCGGGCTTCTGAAATTTTGTATGACTTTTTCTAATTTTAAGCGAAATATGCACACACATTTACAAAATTATATTCGATAGTAAAAAGGGGGGGAAATGTGATGTATACTTACTAATACTGATGTCGTAACGCTTTTCAACGCCTTATAAGCGCTTAAGAATAATCCAAATACTGTAATAACGATTCAATTTGTAAAAGAGGTGTAAACCATACGCTTCCTTAATTTGTAGTTTTTCCCCAGACACTCAGGGTTTTTCTGAAAATGCATCTCTTTTTCGAACCAACAAAACTGTTATCGGGAAGCAGTCACATTCTTCCTTAATCCTTTAATCCCCAAAAATCTGGCAAACTTACATTTGACACGATAAATCGCCCTTCCCCGCAACACGCAGAAAAAGCTAATCTTTGTTCCCTAAGCTCCGCTCCAATGCTTGGCGGGCGCAGCTCCACTGGTTGGCGGCGCCAAATTCCACATCTGGTCAGCTCGTCAAGACCACGTGATGTCGGGGACTCCAGCGGGAAAGTTTAACGACTAAAACAGAGCGCCTTTTTCCAGCACCCGTGATGAACGCAGCGATGAGGAGCAAAAGACAACGGTTCCGCGGCCTAGAAGTTCCAGCAGCGGCCATTTTTAGCGTCCCCAGACTGAGACGTCCACCGGATCCGTAAAGGACAGCATGTTTTTTTGTCATGGCCTTAAGCCACCTGCATTTCATTTGTCATAATTAAATAAAACCCATAAGATGATCATCAACCGTTTTTCGACCCTTTTTTTTATTGTCACATCTCTTTGCTTATTTTTCAGCGTGACAAGTTTAAATCTTCATAGTTATGTGGCCTTCCACCTTCATCTTTCGAGAACACAACGCAACCCACACAACAACTGAAAGCCGTCAATTTGACGGCAATATACATATCAGGCAGAAATGTTTAAAATAATACTGGAAAAATGTTAGTTACTTTTCGTCTCTTCCCCCTTTTCCAAATAACAGAAATATTGGCTCTTCGGAGATATTGGTGTTGAAAATTAAGGACTACACAAACCATGCATATTTTTTTATGAGTAAATCATACCAGGTTGTCAGCTCGGCATATCTGCATAAAAATATGTCTAAATATAAATTAATTTACTATATATTGGTATGAAATAGTTCAAAATTTAAAGTATTTTACCATTTAAAAAAATTAAAAACATTAAATATTTTATACTCTTAATTTTATTTTAATCGTCAAAATGACGGCGTTCAGTATTTTTAGTAAGAAAAAATCCCCCGTCTTTCTAGTGTTAATGGTGAAATAGGTGGCTATCATTGGTAAGTGGAAGAAAATTCCTCCATTTATTGTAAGATAAATATATCTGAACAGTTTGCACCAAACAAGTCAGCCTTTATGCGAAGATGATAAACATTATGAAGAGATACACATAATAAAGTTTATAAAAACATTTTGTGATGGAGAAGTCTATAATTAATAATCTTGTTCCTCCTAATGTTGAAAATTATCGTTATTCAGCGGTCTCTCGGAGTATACAAAAAACTTACTCAGTATTGTTTGAAAACATTATATGGACTTTTTTTCTTTTTATGGTGAAAATACCATAACTTAAGTCAGGTTTTCACTTGACAGTAATGTCAAAACAAACGGTACAAGGTAAGTAAAGAAGCCAAAGTTGAAAGAGAAATATCGCACTGCGTGATTTATTTTCATTTTTTTTACTTTCTAGATCGATAGATCTTCCTTTTTCTCTGAGTAGACAGACGGCTGTGACAGCTAGGAATTTTATGAGCTAGTTGACGATACACAATTTTTGTCTTATGCTTCTATTAAAAAAAATACATCTTCAGTAAATTTTCGAAATAAAGTTCTCCGAATTTAAAGTTTCTGTAATTGGTGAACAAATAAAAAAAATCTGTTTAAAATGTTTTATTTAATGTGACCAATTTTTTGTCTACAACAAGTCAAGGAACCTTGAAAAATTTTGTGAATTTTAAAAGATTTCTCTTCAGGTATTTTTCGCCTTCGATAAGTTGTCATAATCTACAACTAGATAAATATAAACACGTTAATCTGTAGCAAAGTACATCAGTGTTTATAGGCATGGGAGTAGGATTGGAGACAACTAAAACTATTGAACTTATAATGAAAACTGTACTTTAATAAATCTCGTGAGATTTATTGAAGTAAAGTTTTCATTTTAAGTTCAATAGTTTTAAAACACCGAGGTACTTTACGACCTACAGATTTAACGTGCTGAAACGAGAACCTTCAATGGCGGATGTCAGGATTCGAACCGAATAGAAGTAAAGCAGAGTGCAGATAAATACAGCAGCATAAAAATAATGTCACTTTCAATGTAATAATCTTTGTGTTTGTGTTGTTCGTTTTAACAGTTTTATAGTATGGTCTATACCACGAAAAAGAAAATTTCGTTTTTGGAAATCTTGTGTTGTATTAACTGCATTTCAAAATACACAGTAATTAAATATATATATATATATATATATATATATATATATATATATATATATATATATATATATATATATATATATATATATATATATATATATATATATATATATATATATATATATATATATATATATATATATATATATATATATATATATATATAATATATATAAAGGGTGGGTATGGATTTATATGAATATTGTTTACTGTACCTTTACAACTTCTTCTTGTGCACAAAGAGTATCTAAGAGCGTCTTCCAGTTGTCACATTTATCCAGCGACCATCTTTCTTTTGCACATTCATAAAAGAAGGGGTGTTCCTACAGAGGAAGTAATTCTTAAAATAAATTAGTTAAACATGAAAAACGTTTGTCATACATTTACGTTCGACCAAATTGTATAAGAAAATAAAAATATAACGGTATGCAGGAAAATTTCAAATCATTTGCACCTAAATTTTTCCAAATTTAAGTTCTCCCAACCTGAAAATATCTGCAAACTCTTAGAGAAGTTTTTTTTGAATTTTTTGTTGGTCTGTAATTTAACAAGAAAATACGCGTACATGAAAGGTCTCTCGTTCGTTAAAAAAAACAGTTATACAACGAACAGAAATAGAATAAAATAAATCAGTTTACTCAAAATCGGATCAGATGTTACCATTTTATAGGTAATTTTAATTGCCTTCCATAATGCTCACTATTCATATTAGACGAAAAATGACCTTTGATTTATAACAATGGTAGGCCGAAAGAAGAACATTTTGTTTTTAAGGGAACGGTGGACATTAAAATTTACTTTTTTTACTTTTCATCATAGAGATACGGAATTTTGTACATATACACATTTCACTATAAATAAATAGAATGCCTTAAAAGAAATGTCCAATCTCATTATAATTTTAAGATTTTTTTAAAAATTTGAAATTTATAAACAAAATTTTAAAATGCGCCTTGCTGCTTAATTTTTTAGATATTTCCTCGATTTTGCATTTTAATCTCTTTAAACTGTATAACAAACAAACCTGGGTATCAATTATTTAATCCCTCGAATAGTTAATTTTCGAGAGATTTTTTTCTGAATTCCATCCCGATTTTCATCAAAATTTTGCCTTTTGAAAAGTTATAAATCAAATTTAATTACCTTAATGAAGTCGAATTGTAAAATGCATACCCAGTTTTTTTGTAAACAGCATCAAAATTCTTCCTTATCAATTTCATGAATTTTGAAGAAAAATTAAGTAGCATGGAGCGTTTAAAAAATCTAAAAACCTTCACAAATCTGATTTGAGAAATACAGATTTAAAATTTATTACTACACATACCCATTATAAATTACTTTGTAGAAGCTTCATAAATGATTTTTTACTTGAAAAAATTATTTTGGTACTAATAATCTACAGAAATATATATATTATTTACAATAACACAATCGGTATTACAATGACGAGATTTGCTGATATAAAGGTCCACCGTTCCCTTCATAAAATAATTTGATTTTCAGAAAAAAGCATTGTTCACTTGTTATTGTAATTTTAAATGACTCTGAGCAATGGAAAAATGAAAGTAAATGAGCTAGCATCCGGAAAGATGGCCACCCAACAAAAAGGGCTGTCCTCATAAGCCTCTACAATAATCAAACAACAGTGAAGTTACAACTCAAATTAATGAGTAATACTAGATTCCGTTTCTTCAGTTATGTTAACATACTGAAACATTTCACTATTATTTAAAAAAAACTACATCAAAATATAAAAATATAATATCAATATCACATCAAAATATCCTATATTTCGGATCATAAGAAGCATTCAATTTATGAGGGGATTTTTATAAAGGAATATTTTGTATTTTGTTAGGTATATAAAGACATATTCAATTTCTTAATAAAGATAATATATATATATATATATATATAACATTAAAAATCCCATAACTCTTTTAAATTCTAATTTATTCTAAATTCCCTTGGGCGTTTGAGCTAATTTCGCTTTTGATTCTAAAAACTCTCGGGCGAGAAGTCTTAAAATGGCGACTATTTTACTCAAAACTAAAATTCGTAGCGTGGGTACACAAATTAACTACTTTAGAGCAGTAGTCACGCCTTTTCCTAACTTTTAACTATTTAACCTCTACTAGCAATATCACATGGCGAGATAGCCAAAAGAAGTCTATTTAAGATCTGGCATCATGTAGGTGTGAGCTCTCCTCATTTGTACGTTGCCCCGAGAGGTTATGCATCCGTGCCTCTTAAAAATAAAATGTAGTTCGAGAATATTGTGTGTCGCTGTTTATTTCTCGGCCAAGACTACCTCAATTTTCATATCTTCGATGTGACATGGTGGACCCAATCTCCTTTTTAATTCGTTTTTTCCGGGGCAGGGTCCCCATGTTACATATATATACTGAAGAGCCAAACAAACTTCTACACCTGCCTGATATCGTGTAGGGCCCTCACGAGCACGCTGAATTTCCGGAACACGACGTGTAATGGACTCGATTAATATCTAAAAATATGCTGGAGGCAATTCACACCTTGAATCCTGCAGTTCACAAATCCATAGGAGTGTGAGGAGAGGGAGATCTCTTCTGAAAATCACGTTGCAAGGCATCCCAGAGATGCTCAGTAATGTTAATGTCTGCGGATTTATGTGGACAGTGGAAGTATCTAAAGTCAGAGGAGTGATCCTGGAGCCACTCGGTGATAACTCTAGACGGGAGGGGGGGGGGGGGTCACATTGTCCTGCTGGAATTATCCAAGTTCGTCGGAATGCACAATGGACATGTAGGGGTGTTGATGATCGGACAGTGCTTATGTACCCGTCACCTGTCAGAATCGTCTCTAGCACTATCAGGGGCCCCATATCACGCCAACTGCACACGCCCATACCATCACAGAGGCTCCACTCGCTTGAGCAATCCCCAGTTGACATGCACGGTTCATGGATTCATGAGGTTGTCTCTATATCCATACACGTCCATCCGCCCGATATAAATGGAAACGAGACTCGTTAGACCAGACAACGTGTTTCCAGTCATCAAAAGCCCAATGGAGGTGTTGGCGGGCCCAGGCATGACGTAAAGCTTTGTGCCGTGCAGTCAACAATGGTACAGGAATATACGCCTGAAGCTCCGAAAGCCCATATCAATGACTGTCCGATGAGAAGTTCGCACTCTGATACTTGTTGATGCCCAAGCACTAAAATGCGCAGCAATTTGAGGAAGGGTTTCACGTATATCTCTTTTAAGGATTCTCGGCAGTCTTTGACGGTCCAATTCTTTCGAGGTCTTTTTTCGGCCGCAACGCTGTCGGAGATTTGATGTTTTACCGGATACCTGCCATTTACGGTACACTCGTGTAATTTGTCGTGCGCAAAAATCCAAACTACATTGCTACCTCGGCGATGATATGTCCCATATCTTGTGCGCTGACTATAGCACCACATTCAAAATTAAATAAATTGTGATAACCTGCCATTCTAGCAGCAGGAAATGATCTAATAGCTTCGCCAGACATTTGTTGTCTTATATAGGCCATGCCGACCGCATCGCGTTACGCTGATTGCTTGCATATCTCAGTTATTTGTATACGCATGCTTGTACCAGTTTTTTTTTTATCTTCAGCGTATGTGATATATATATATATATATATATATATATATATATATATATATATAATATAATATTCACTTTATTTTAATGTTACCTCCGGACCATAAGATGCACCCCAAATTTAAGTCGATTTTTTAAAGTAAAAAGGTATATCTTATGGGTCAAAATTAACGGTATAAGATTTAATTCCTCAATAGTGGCTGAGCCAACTGTTTAGAGATGGTCTGATAAGTTATTCAAGGTTGGTTGGGTATTTTTTAAAAAGTGGTTAATTCATTAGAAGGGTTGACATTAAATGCTTGAAATTCAGCGAACTATAGGTTGAGAACTTTAAGAGGAGTTTGAGATCTTGTTATCAATTTTTTTCATACCTGTAGTGCGTATGAGAAAAATTAATAATGCAGAGAACTTCAACTCATGATTTTCACATTCTACTTTTGCAATGAAATGTTTTTTCAGCTTTTTTATATTTTGAAAACGTTGAACTGACTTGCAAGCAATTTAGTATTTGGAAGAAAAAGTAGAATATAACGTTGCATATTTAAACCTTTTCGATTATGCAGAGTGTTGATATATATTGGAATATCAAATATAAACTAGGGGAAGTAGACCTGCGTGTATATCTTTTATCCAGTTTGACAGTTTTTCGACAGTTAAAATCTGACCTTTTTTATGTGAATCGAAATACACATATCTTTTTATTTCGTTAATTTTGTAGCTGAATTCTAAAGTAGTAAGAATATGGACTGAAAAAAAAAGATATTTACATTTTCTGTATTATACTGTTAATTTAACTAGAGGTATTGTGCTTGTCATACCATATTTTCTAATTTATTTCAGTATTCGAAAGTAATCTAGGATGAATACATCTTTCAAAGTTTGAAACAGTATTTCCATCATACCATTAATAGAGGACGGATACGGTGTGCTGCAGACCAATTCACACCAAAAAGCATTGAGTAACATGAAATTGAATTAAACAATATCATACACAAAACTCTTGCCTTAATAAATCCCATAATCGAAAAGGACTCATAAGTATTTACCTCTTCTGGCATTAAATCAGCACAGTCGCACATTTCGGATATAGAGTCATCTGAAAGTAAAATAAACAGAATTTGCTCAAAATGTTATTATCTATGACACAAAAATCAAATTCTTTTAATGCTATGTTTGTTACATTTGGGGGTTTGTTTAGTTAAAATTTGGTAATTTTTAAAATGTTGCATGTCTAAGCTCTGTTGTTGAACTATTTGGAGTAAACTCTTTGTATCATCTAGCTTGAATGTGACCTAGACTGTTGTCCCCATGATCGGGCGGGAAGCACACTAGTAACGTGATTATTCTGTATCTTGGAACATATTTTGGACTGTTTTTTTTTCCACGGATTGC
The DNA here is from genome assembly GCA_907164885.2 of Dolomedes plantarius. NCBI lineage: Eukaryota > Metazoa > Arthropoda > Arachnida > Araneae > Dolomedidae > Dolomedes > Dolomedes plantarius. The sequence continues at coordinate 27,317,530 of OU015498.1, read as the reverse complement.
TCAGTGACAAAATTTTTACATGTTGAAGATTACAACTTTTAGAAACAATCCTTCCTTTCATGATTACGCCGGCTCTGATGACATGATAAGAGATAACACAAATAATGTAAGTAATTCAACACGAAATAGTACGTATAAAGACGACATAGACAGCCGAACAAATTAACAGAAAACCTACCCTAGCATTGAAAAATTTTAACTTTTCAATAAAAGATTGAGAAGTTGCAACAAATCCTCATGCTGAAAACAGACAAATATAACTAAAAGTAAATAATTCAGCAAAGCAAGATAATTATAAGCAGGGAGAATGCAGACAAAAATAAACCGAAATCACGCACTTAGGACTAAACGCACCATAATGCAAGATTCTGTAGCAGTAAAGGAACTTAACCACATAACGAGGCAACCGACTGGTCTATTCATCAGGAGGCCTAACCAAATAAGTTATCTCAAGGGGGAACTTTCTGAATAGGATGCACGTCTAATCAAATGACATGCCAAGGCCCCGAGATCCCCATTGAAACAGATAGTCAAATCAAATGAAAATAATCAGATACCGTGCATGATAAGAGATACTATCACTTAACTGTAAATTTCTGGTATTCTTGTTTTGGTTATACTGGATATATATATATATATATATATATATATATATATATATATATATATATATATATATATATATATATATATATATATATATATATATATATATATTCAGCTATGGTGATTTCGTAGTAACCGATTTTGGCCTACGAGAGTAATATTTTCCTGCATGAATTCGATTAACTTTACTGGCCCAACTTACCGTTATTAGGTTTATTAGCTTGTATTGCATTGAAATACTTTCTAAAAAATTCTAACTTATATTTAATGGCAAAAGCCATGTGAAAAATATAAAGAACTTCTAATGCAGACAGCAGGTGCAATCAAATATTCTTTTGTTTGAATTTAAAAAATCACCTTTTATTGGGTAAGCAAGAAGGCAAAAAAGATGCGATATAAACAGAAAATGTATGAGGTTTACAGTTTTCCACAAGCAACAGCAACTGCAGGCACAGCCTGTTTTCTATACAACTCAGGCATCCTGTGCATCAGGAATATTACAAAAACGACTAAGGCATCATCAGATGATTACAGCAACAAGCAACGTAAACAAGAAAGTCAGACAAGTAATAACACAGAGAAGAAAAAAATTGTTATCTGACCTTAGCATTCATACATAACATACATGACTCTAATTGGTCGACGGATGGGGGAAAAATAAACGTTGCCACTTTGGCAAAACCAATGAAAGAAACTTAAATTAAAAATTTGAAGCAGACGATGGTGAAAAGACGTCATCAGTTAACGATATCCAACAATATTGCCAGGATTTTGAAACCAAACTTTCCTAAGTCGTTGACATATCCCAGTTTGATATTTTGAACTATTTTAAAGAACATTTTGGTACCAAGCATAGCTTTTTCTGAACTTACAGATAGAATTTAGGGTATATATGCTATGTGCATTGTGTAAGTCTAAAGCAAATAACTGTAAAAACTGCATTTTGCCCAGCGTCAAACCCCAAAGTCTATTCAGTGAAGTCAGTAATCCTTTACAGAAGAAATATTTAGGCAAATTATGTTTTCAACTGTATGTTTTGAGACATCCATTCGTTAGTTACAGTAATAATCAATAATCTTTTTTACATCACACGTCGATATTTCATCCGTTTTTACAGTTCCAACTAAACTATTTCCCTCTGCAAAAAGTTATTTAAATCTAATAACAGTTGTTAAATGGCCGTTATTTTTTTCTGTAGATTTATAATAGACTAGCTGAATACCCGTGCTTTGCTACGGAGTACATTCAAATTAAATACAACGGTCATTGTATACAGTTAATGCCAAATATATATATATATATATATATATATATATATATATATATATATATAATAAATACAATGGTCAATGTATACAATAAATACAAAAAAAATATATTTATAAAAAATCGTAACACATATTTTTATAGACAAAATAATGTAGAAGAAAATATACAAATTAAATCTAATAGAACATACTAAAGAATATAGAACAGTTAATATAGTAAAGTTTGAGGAACATTTCTTTTAATGCATTTAAATATTTTTTCGGGATAATGTCCAATCGTCTACCGCATTAGAAAGGAAAAAATATATTTTTTGTCAATTTATTTTCTTATGTACGTAACGCAAAATTAATTTAAAGTACCTCAAAAAGAAAAGAAACCACGTGGTCAGCATTTAATAAATTAAATTCTAAAAATTAATCTATAAAAATTTCCAAAAATCAGAAAACAGAAGTAAAGATTCAAAAAAGATTTCATTTTAAAGGAATTTTTATGATCTTTCTCGTAATATAAATTTTAAAACTCTCAGATTATTATTTTAAATGCAAACTTTAAAGAATGTTACAAAAACAGCTTAAAAATTTAATTTTAAAAAATCTAAGAAGAGTTTTCCAAAAAGCTTTCTCAGTGCACCCCTACACTATAAGAAGAATCGCCATGTAAAATTTCAACCCTTTAGCTCCAGCGGTTTGGTCTGTGCGTTATCTGTCAGTCAGTCAGTTACTGAACTGTTTTATATATGAGGCGGTGAAAGGCAAAGTGGTGTAAGTCAGTAAGTTAAGTGGTGTAAGTCAAAAGCGTTTTACTGCAAAAACTACAAATAATTCCTCTATAAATTGAAAAAATTATAATTCATAATAATTATTACAATACTGCAAATAATAATTATTTGCAATTCCACCATAAATTGAACTGGGAGATTACATTTTCGCCGTCAAATAAAAAAAGTTGAAAATGTGACTTACACCACTTTGCCTTTAACCGTCTCATATATAGGTTACGGTACTCTCGTCCACCATATATAGGGGTTAGCGATCCAGTCTGTCACTGCGTAGGCCTTGTTTCGAATCCCAGCCATTGCATAAATGTTTCTGCACTCATAATGATATCAATGGTTGGTGAACTGCTGTTACTCATCAGGAGTAGCAGTGATTCACGAAATGGATGTTCCCATGAGAAATTAGGCGACAAGTCCCTCGGAATATATATGTGAGAATGTCCTCAGAAAATGCCTTTCGACTTTACTAAAAAATAATGTTCTTACTTGCCATAAAATTCTAATAATAATGATAGACGCAGCAAAATTTTACCTCCTGTTTCTCAGACCGTACAGCCCGTTCGATTGATTGCTTATTATTATTGTTGAGTATAACAACATTTTTTTTAGACTTCACCTTAATGTATTCCGGAAAGGGTAACTAATACTGCCGGGGTTTTCTCTTGATCATACATATTATCTCTCAATTGTTATCACATTTATTAACCCTTAAACGGGCACTCCCGTGTACAAACTGCAACATTTTCGTCATTTTGAATGGTTTGTTTTTACATGTAAGGTTTGAATTTTTTGAAAAGAAAAGACAAAACCTTTGTGCTCGAGGAATAAACAGGAAATCCAACGTAATTAAAGCACAAATAGCAGTAAGGTGCAATTTTGCATACGGCCGTTTCGAAGCTGCAAAGGAGCTTCTTCATCAGTGCAAAGAACTTAGTGGCAGCTCAAAAGTCGAAAACTAACTAAGGTTCGAATGTTCTAAGCAGTTTCTATTTATAGCTATACCCTTTCTAATGCAGTTCTGATTTTCTGACCCTTGTATTTCTTTCCATTCATTGTTAGTCATGATTTAACCGTGGTAAACCAGCGATTTTACTGGATTATAATACGACAAAAGCAGCAGTTGATATAGTCCATCAAATGTGCAGAAATTACACGGTATACCGCATATCACGAAGATGGACAATCTCATTGTTTTGAGGGTTTTGGGGCATAATAGGAATCCATTCACAAGTTGTTCTTAGATCCAATAAACCGGACTGTTTTGAAATAAGGTGATTGTATCTGCATCCTTTGACCTTTAATTATAAATATATCTCAATATTTTCAACATTTTATATCTTTTCGTAAAACGCAGAATTATTATTTTCAATTTGAAAAAAAAAAGTTCATTACAAAAGGAATAATCAAGGTTGAAAGAGACGTTGCACTTTGTGCCAAGCGCGCCTGCTGGTGTTCCAAAAATTGGCACAATTGCTGAAGTGTTAAACTACGAAAAAACCTTTAAACGCACACTGTACTTATAAAAATCATACTTACTACACAAAATTCCACCAATCTCTTTATCGCATTCCGTTATGAAACATTTTGGTTTCTCTTCTCCCTGTTCGTTAGCACCCACCAACAGGAAAATAATTACTGCTATGAAGCCAGAAATCGCCAACCGCTCAGACGCCATCTTATCGTTCACATATAAGCGGTTTCCAAAACGTGAGAGGAATCCTCCATATACAGACGTGTTATTGTCGATGTACTATCTATATATGCGGATGGCTACAGTGCTTCTCATTATCCTGATCAAACTCAAACCTACCAGGTAATCACCGCAGTTCAAACGTTGTATTCGATGCAACAATGTGTAGATCACGATAACATCCGATCAATCTCACAGGGTACACTTTGGAAAGCATTGAATTGAAATACATTTTGGAAAGCACTGAATTGATAAAAAGGGAAGGGCGTACTTTCCTCGTCTGGCGGCTTTCCATTCACTCTTCAGTGCACGGAAGAAATGGATCAATCTTTACCTTACACTTCGTGAAACAAAGGCGATACGTCCGGTTGAGCATATCGAGAAAGATTTCCCTGTCACAAAAACTCTGGCTAGTATGACTGAGTAAATAAACTGCTAAAGCAAAAGATACGTAGTGTTCTAGAAATTCTTTCAAAAATAAATGATGTAGGATTTAGATCTAAAAGCATGATTCTTTAGTGACTTAATTTTAGGAATTTTACAGGTTTTCATCTGTAAATATAGCTGCCCACAAAGGAATTTGGACCGAATTTGGACCGTTCATACGAAATCTTTCGTATGACAAAATGTCATAAAGTAAAGAAGAAATAATAATTCTTTTTATGTGGGATGCTTCGTAAAGGCTGTTGTATTCAGATACATTGGACATTCGACCATGGAAGGAACGTTGAGGAACCACTGGAAAGCTTAATAACAGCTTAAGAGAAAAATATCCATTATGAAAATAATAGTAATATTAAACTTTAGCTTACGGGGTCAATTTTTCGAATTTCCTCTTTAGAATGGGAAATTTCATACCCCCCTTTGTAAGAACGGGCATTAAGGGGGTCATATATATATATATATATATATTCGTAC